>JAEOAD010000054.1:7707500-8280000 GCA_036365145.1 Orientallactaga sibirica | reverse complement strand
TTTTTCTAAATTTTTATTTATTTATTATTTATTTGAGAGGGAGAAGCAGAAAGAGAATGGTCATGCCTGGGCATCTAGCCACTGCAAACAAACTCCAGATGCATGTGCCACCTTGTGCATCTGGCTTACATAGGTACTGGGGTATCAAACCTGTGTCCTTAGTCTTCTCAGGCAAGCGCCTTAACCACTAAGCCATCTCTCCATCCCATGTGTGTCACTTCTATAGTAGGTCAGAAGCATCTGTCTGGTCTTTTTAAAAGTTTACAAGAGCCAGGTGTGGTGGCACATGCCATTAATCCCAGAAATTGGGAGATTGATGTAGGAGGATCATTATAAGTTCAAGGCCTGGGCTACAGAGTGAATTCGAGGTCAGCCTGGGATAGAGTGATATCCTGCCTCAAAAAATAAAAATAAAAATAAAAATAGGGGCTGGGGAAATGGCTTAGCAGTTAAGGGGTTTGCCTGCGAAGCCTAAGGACCCAGGTTCGATTCCCTAGCACCCAGGTAAGCCAGATGCACAAGGTGGTACATGTGTCTGGAGTTCGTTTGCAGTGGCTGGAGGCCCTGGTGTGCCCATTCTCTCTCTCTCTCTCTCTCTCTCTCTTTCTCTCAAATAAATAAATAAATAATATTTAAAAATAAAATAATAAAATAAGTCTTAGCAAGAGTGAATTTGTGGGAGGAAAGGTTTATATTTCTTTTCCATCACAGCTCAGGAGGAGTTCATCACGGCAGTGGAGGCATGGTGATGGGAATGGCTTTCAGCTGTGATGCAGGAACTTGCTCACGAGTGGGTGGGTCAGAAAGCAGGAAGAGGAGAACGCCAGTGCTCATCCAGGCTGTCCTACTCCTTGCTCCCCCCCCCATTTTATTCTGTCTGGGCACCCTGCCCACGAGGAGAGTGGGTCTTCCCTCCCCAGTTAAGCCTCACTAAAAATGCCCTCACAGACACGCCCAGCAGTGCATCTCCCTGATGACTCCAAACCCAGTCACGTTGACACTGAAGCATGAAAATCACACTGGCCATGTCTAAAAATCTAAAGGATGGGAGTCGTACATGAATAACTGATGTTTAAAACTGAAAGGAGGCCTGGCATAGTGGCGCACACCTTTCATCCCAGCACTTCCTGGGGAGGCCAAGCGAGAAGGAACGCTGTGAGTTCAAGGCCACTGTGACACTACATAGGGAATTCCAGGTCAGCCTGGGCTAGAGCGAGACCTGACCTTGAAAAATAATAAATAAATAAATAAATAAATAAATAAATAAATAAATAATAAATAACTGAAAGGAAAGACAAGGGCCAGAGGCAATGTATCTGCTCTCCCAAACTCCCTCGAATTGTTTGGTGTGTGTGTGTTTTTTTTTTTAACCTACCTCAAATAAAAACCCTCACTATACTATTTATAACAGTCATAACTCACTTCCGCTTGAGATGTCACATCTACAATGATTAATGGGAAGGACTCCAAGGTTCCTAATACTATCTACCCTGATGGTAAATTGATATATAGTCTTCAGCAAATTCCATTTGTGCTCATGATATTCCTGTAAATATGCCCCAGTAGAGCTGCCACATTTTTCTAAATCCTAGGCAAAATTTATGATTGTATTTCAGGATTTGATTATTGTGTAGGAGCTTAATATAAAAACTCCCAAAATAGCAGTGTTATGACTGTATTTCATCACTTTATTCTTGGCTGCTTAATATTCTCGGATTTCTATTAGCAGGCTTTTTAATAAAGATTAATTTCATTTTCTATCAGCTGTGTTAATAAAAGTATTATTGAGAAAATAGGACTACGTGGCACAATTAGCTAATACCCATTCCTTCTATTTCTTATAAACATGTTGCAATAAATGGCAGTAAAAAGTGAGCCTGGGAATTTCAATCTGCTTCCTACTGGCTGCTTTTAAGAGTATCGTAGATGCAGTACAATGACCCCTCCTTGTTCTCTGAACCAGGTGAGATGCTGACTTGAATTGGAAACAAGGTGCAGGTGAGGAATTAAAGAAAGAAGAAAGAAAGAAAGAAAGAAAGAAAGAAAGAAAGAAAGAAAGAAAGAAAGAAAGAAAGAAAGAAAGAAAGAAAGAAGGGGGGGGAGGAAGGAAGGAAGGAAGGAAGGAAGGAAGGGAAGGAAAGAAAGAAAGAAAAAGAAAGAAAGAAAGAAAGAAAGAAAGAAAGAAAAGAAAAGAAAGAAAGAAAGAAAGAAAGAAAGAAAGAAAGAAAGAAAGAAAGAGGGAGGGAAGGAGGGAGGGAGGGAGGGAGGGAGGGAGGGGGGAAGGAAGGAAGGGAAGGAAGGAAGGGAGGGAAAGAAAGAAAGAAAGAAAGAAAGAAAGAAAGAAAGAAAGAAAGAAAGAAAGAAAGAAAGAAAGAAAGAAAAGAAAGAAAGAAAGAAAGAGAGAGAGAGAGAGAGAAAAAAGAAAGAAAGAAAGAAAGAAAGAAAGAA
The DNA here is from genome assembly GCA_036365145.1 of Orientallactaga sibirica. Classification (NCBI taxonomy): domain Eukaryota; kingdom Metazoa; phylum Chordata; class Mammalia; order Rodentia; family Dipodidae; genus Orientallactaga; species Orientallactaga sibirica. Next base: position 8,277,552 of record JAEOAD010000054.1, on the reverse strand, counting down.
AGAAAGAAAGGGAAAAGGAAGGGAAGGGAAGGGAAGGGAAGGGAAGGGAAGGGAAGGGAAGGGAAGGGAAGGGAAGGGAAGGGAAGGGAAGGGGGTCAGAAGTAAGGAGAGATGGGCAGCGTGGGCAGGAGGAAAGTGTGTGCTTGGGAAGTTGTTGAGGAAGAGCTATTGCTTGCTGACAAGCCTGAGAGCGCCTCTCCCTGTTTTATTATGGCCACCGAGGATTTCAAAACGATGGCTGCCCGGCTTTCAGCTCCTGAGCACATTAATGTTGAGGAAGGAAATTGGTTCTCTTATAAGATCAAAGAACTCTTAATTTGGCCAAGAAGCCCTTAAAGGTCCGACAAATTCACAGAAAGCAGAACCTGAATGCACAGCCGGCTTTTTTTTTTTTTTTAATTTCCTTTTTCAAATTGCAAGGTCCCGGCCTTCCCCTCCATTTGTTTCTTTGATCCTTGCTGAAGTTTGAAATATAGCTTCAGGTTTGTTAGAGACTCCTCCACCAAGAAGTGAGACAACCTTCCTGTCACGAGGAGATGCCTCACCTTGAACCTGGGTGAGGCCCTTGGAAGTGAGGCCATGGAATTTCAAAGGCTGGTTGTGAAAGGCCACGCAGTTTCTGTTTTCGTTGCTGGAACACGTATTCTTTCTTTATTCATTTAGCTGAGAGAGAGAGAAACAGACAGAGAGAGAGAATGGACACGCCAGGGCCTCTACTGCTAACGAACTCCAGATACATGCACCACCTTTGTGCATCTGGTTTTACATGGGTCCTGGGGAATCAAACCTGGGTCCTTTGGCTTCGCAGGCAAACACCTTAACAGCTAAGCCATCTCTCCAGCACTGGAACATATATTCTTGAAAGCCTGATCACCTCGTTCAACCTGACAATGCTAAGACATCCGAGGTCTGAGGAAGTCATACCCACGTGGAGAAGTCACAAGAAGCCCTCAGGTCACCTCTGACTACACAGGAATTTAAAAAGTCCTCGGCTGACCCAGGACCCAGCATCGAGTCTCCCCGGCTCTTCCAGTCGTCACAGATGGAGCAGATGTGGCCCATTACCCCCCACCCCGTGACTTCCTGACCCATAGCCTCCCGCGGGAGTCTAAGAAAATGATTGCTCTTGGCTGCCAAGTTCTCCAGTAATTTGTTACACAGCAGTAGTTTCTGGATCAATCCACTCTCTCTGTTACCACCTTTGATCTTTTTCTCCTGTAAAAACTCTAATCCTGAAATGAGTCTTTTTCATTGGTGTGTTGACCCCAAACTCCTTTGTTCAAATGAAAAAAAAAAAAAAAATTCCACCTATGTCATGGCCGAGAGAGATGCTGAGGCTTCCCCGTGTATGAGCCAACCATCACACTTACAGAAATCAAAGTCGTGTCCTGCTTCTTCTGTCAGTCAAATCACTTCTGGGACTCTGCTTTCATGGCAAAATCTTCCCAGTTTCATCAATGAGAACTCAATGTCCTATTGTTTTCTTTCCCTCGTCCCCTATTCCCACCACCAATAACAACTGATATATATCCACTGAGCAACTAAATACGAAGGACAGGACAGAAACAAGGGCCGTGATATCTGCTTTCAAAGGGCTTTTCGTCTTGAGAAACGGAGCCCACCCACCCTTCCACCACCAGCAGTACAAAACAAAAGAGTAGGGAAAAAATCCATTCTCACCACCGCATCGCCTATATGAAAAATACTGATGATGATCCTATCTCTGTGCTTCTACAAGGAAGGTTTGTTCCATGCACACATAAAAAGGGGCTGGAGAGATTGCTTAGTGGTTAAGGCCTTTGCCTGCAAAGCCAAAGGATCCCGATTCAGTTCTCCAGGGACCCACATAAGCCAGATGCACAAGGGGGCACATGCATCTGGAGTTCATTTGCAGTTGCTGGAGACCCTGGCACACCCATATTCATTCTCTCTCTCGCTCTCTTTCTCTCTCTCTCTCTCTCTCTCCCTCTTTCTATCTCTCAAATAAATAAAATATATTTTTTTAAAAATGACTCTTTATATCTGGAATAAGATCATTTTCAATCATTCATAGATTTAACAACTATGTATTGACGTCTGTGTGTGACCAGAACTTCTGCTAACTCAGGGGGTGTAGTGGGAAATAAGACACAATCCTGTCCTGTTAAAGCTTATATTCTAAGGCAGCAGACAGACAACAGCTGTGTAAGTATTTTTAAGGGACTCATGCTGAGAAGAAAATAAAAATGATAATGCAATGTGGGCAGTAAACTGGAGTGAGGGTGGCCACTTTTATTAGGGTGGACAGAAAATTAAGCGAATTGCCAACATTTAACATAGGTCTTAAGGTTAAATTGAAGACTGAGAAAAGAAACAGAGTTTGAGGTGATAAAAGAGCAATGACAAAAAGGGGGCTGGAGAGATGGTTTAGTGGTTAAGGTGCCTGCCAGCAAAGCCTAGGAATGCCTGTTTGATTCTCCAGGTCCCACCTTTAGCCACATGCAAAAAGAGATGCAGGGCGCAATGCCACACTTACCCACAAGGGGGCGCACATGTCTGGAGTTCGTTCACAGCAGCTGAGAGGCCCTGGCACACCCATTCTCTCCTCCCTCTCTCTCTCTCTCCCTCCCTCCCTCTCTCTCTCTCTCTCTCTCAAAAAAAAAAAAAATGGGGAAAAATCATGTCTTTTTCCAAGAAGAGAAATCCTGTGTGGCCAGAGAGATGAGGACTAATGAGGAGGTTGGGGGAGAAGGGATAGAACTTGTGTGTGTCCTGATGCCAAAGGTCCACTGCAAAGCGATTTTGGAATCTTTGTCTCTGAAACTACAGCCTGAATAATAATCATCCCATGTTAGTAGTTACGTAGTTAACAGTCATCGTATTAAAGCTCGCATGCGTTCAGTGGTCGCTTCAGACTCCTAGTTTGTATTGTGTGACGTGCCTAGCTTTTCAAGCATAAGACATCCTTGGGACAGGAGTGAGGGGTTTCTGTTCAGGCTCCCGACATTCAGAACAGACTTTATGCAAGACCTTACTAATTTACTGCCTAGAGGACCTAGCTCTTGAGAGTTCTTCCATGGTGAGCAGAGACATCACAGAAGGGGGAAACATCTATGGAAAAATCTGGTCTCTCTTCTTAACCCCAGGGATATGAAAAATAGCAACTCAACAAGGCAGTCCTGTGTGTGTGTGTGTGTGTGTGTGTGTGTGTGTGTGTGTGTGTGTGAGTGAAAGAGTGTATTGCAGGAAGAGGGGAGACAGAGGGACGAGGGATGTCTGCCTATGTTCCTATTTAGGAGTCTAGAAATTCTGGCAGTCCCTCTCAGGAAACCCACTATTAAGAACATTGGGAGGCAACAGAGAAGAGGAGAGCCTTCGAGTTTGGCTTCACTAAGCTGCTCTTGGTCCCCTGTGGCAGCCACTGTGGCTGGGCTAAGATTCAGACGTCTTATGGTTAAATTAGGAAGTACTTGAGCCAGCAACAATATGCCAGCCTGGTGAGAAATGACAAGGTCCTTCAAGGCTTAGTGCAGGGAGTCTATTTCAGCCTTTGTCCCTGATGTGGGACATGGAATCAATATGCACGGGTCATTCTGAGTGAGATGATGCTTGTGGTAGTTTGAATAGATGTCCCCCAATATATTCAGTGTTTTATTAGTTTATAGTTTGCATCTGAATCCACCTGGCTGGAGGCAGTGTCACTGGGCAGATCTTAATGTGTGGTGGTGGGTTTAGGATTTCAATCTAAAGATATACAAAGTGTGCCTAGCTGGGAGTTCCTGAGGTGTGCTGTGCTGTGTGGCTTTTGGCTTGTGGCTTTTCTCTCTGTGTTTGGTCCGGTGAAAGCAGGCCAGCTTCTTCTGCCATTATGGAACTTCCCCTGGATCTGTAATCTTCAATAAATAATATCCCTTCCTCCATAACTGTGCCTGGTCTGGAAGTTCTCAGCGAACCTGAAGCTGTCTGCTGCAATGCCCAAAGGACCAGAGAGACTTCCACAAAACTCATCAGTCACAGCTTCCACAGGACACCAGAGCAGATCTCAGCCACGGACAGCAGTAGACCAAAAAACAAACAGACAAACGGAGCCAAGGGGCGCAGACTCTTCCCTTCCAACAGGGGACTGCCTAAGCCCTCCTCCCTTCCCTAAAAACACAGCCACAACCTCGGGTGGGGGGGGCACTCATCCAGCCCTTTGCTCACAGGAAAACAACCCCCCGCACCCCGAGTGAACTGAAACTCCATGGGCATTATCTAAAATCAATATACTAGACCAAGATTCAAAGCAACTAGGACATTTGATTAAAGTTTCCCACTAACCAGTGCAAGTTGGTTCAAGAGCAAGAGAATGGTTAGAATCAAAAAATAAGGACTGGAGAGATGGCTTAGCAGTTAAGGCACTTGCCTGCAAGGCCAAAGGACCCAGGTTTGATTCTCCAGGACTCACGTAAGCCAGATGCACAAGGTGGGGCACACATCTGGAGTTCCATTGCGGCGACTGGAGGCCTTGGCACACCCATTCTCTCCCTGCCTCCCTCCCTCTTTCTGTCTAATAAATAAAATATTTTTTTTAAAAAATCAAAATTAAAGGGTCCATTTTCTCTTCCCTCCTGGATGTGACAGAAATTCATGACTCGTTACAAGTCTGTACACACAGCAAGCATCTCATGTAATCTTCATATGAACCATGTGGAGCAGGCACTGTGGAGACTCTCATCCCCATCTTAGGAAGAGGTGGATGAACTTAAGATTAATCAACCAGCCGAGTCTTTTATATCAACCAACTGACAGACCCTCCCCTCCCAGCTTGCATGTTCAGTCACTGAAGGTGGCCATCATCATCATCTCCTCTCTCTCTCTCTCTCTCTCTCTCTCTCAGAATGTCCTACCTTCATAACCTTGGCAACTGTCTCTTGGTAAACGAGGACAATTAGCCCAGAAGTTCACATTTTTTATTTTATTTTTATCTATTATTATAATACTCCCACAAGAACCCACCATGGGAAAACACTGTTCTTTTTGCTTTACAACAAATGTAAGAGCTGGGTCTGTTGTCCCCATTCTACAGATGAGAACACTGAGCTTGATTACTTGCCTCAGACCAATTCAACAACTAATGAAGGGAAGAAATGACATTTAAACCCAGGCTGACTGGCCACAGAGAATGGGAAACACCTTCTTAATAACAGACTGGGAAAAGAGGGAGTCAAAGACCTTTGAAAATCCTAAATCTTACAAGTCATGATGGTTCTAAGTTGTAATAAAACTGTTAACAATAAAATCTTTATGGTGCATAAAAAAGGAATACAATTTCCAGAAGTGTTCATTTTCCATTCACTGAGAATATATCTGAAAATAGTTACACTTGGTTAGATCCAGAAAAAATATATATATACTAAAAGACTTAGCCTTAGTAAAAAGAAAAGTTATTTAATGATTATCTTTCAAGTTTATCATTACTAGGGGTAAGTGAAATACTCAGAAGAAAGTCAGGCATATCCTAAGGGAAGGTGTCATACCACTGTTAACTTCATCGTTATTGGAATTATTTTATGCAGCCATTTGGCATCACGATGTAGGAAAGTGATCCCTATGTAAAAGAATTTTTTTGCCTTTTATTTTATTTTATTTTTTATTTGAGAGAGAGAAAGAGGAGGAGGGAGAGAGAGAAAGGGCATACCAGGGCCTTCAGCCACTGCAAATGAACTCCAGATGCATGTGCCACTATATGTATCTGGCTTACGTGGGTTCTGGGGAATCGAACCTGGGTCCTTAGGCTTCTCGGGCAAAAATGCCTTAACCACCAAACCATCTCTCCAGCCCTAAAAGAACTTTCATATCACTTTATATCAAAACCAAGGGATTTCGAATTTTAACATGATTTCTGAATATTTAAGTCCAATCAAAACCATTTAGCTCTAAGAGGAAAATGACAAGGTTAAAGATGAGCTCTGAGTCAGGAAATTAAAAATCAGTTTGGAGGGAAAGAATATGGTGAGACATGAACACTATGGTCAGATACATTTTTCTCCACCCTGCATTGTCTCTAAGCTATGACCCAGATGTTCCTTGGGCGTTCTCTAGCCTGTCGATAGAAAAATATCAGCTGAGCTCTGCAGTTTGTCCCTCCGCCCCTGAAAACAATGCCCAAGAAGGAAGGAGGAGGGATTGGCATAAGAGTGGCCACATTCATGTCTCCTCAAAGGTTCCCTATAACAAATCATGTTTTTTAAATATGTATTTGTTTTTTTCAAGGTAAGCTCTTACTCTGCCCCAGGCTGACCTGGAACTCACTATGTAGTCTCAGGTGACCTCGAACTCATGGCGATCCTCCTACCTCTGCTTCCTGAGTGCTGGCATTAAAGGCGTGCGTCTCCACACTGGTTCTTAAATAATCTTTTTACTTACTTATTTATATTTATTTGTGAGGGGAGAAAGAGAATAGGTGTGCCAGGGTCTCTTGCCACTGCAAATGGACTCTAAACACATGTGCCATTTTGTATATCCGGCTTTACGTGGGTACTGAGAAATTGAATCCAGATCCAACAGGTTTTACAAGCAAGTGCCTTTAACTGCCAAACATATATCTCCCCAGCCCACAAATTATATTTTAAGAGGATTAATAATGGGCTAGGGAAATGGTTTGGCAGTTAAAGGCACTTGCTCGTGAAGTCTGATGGCCAGGGTTCAATTTCCCAGTACCAACATAAAGCCAGATTCATAAAGCAGCCCATGCATCTGGAGTCCCTGTCACGCCCATTCACTTTCTGCCTCTGTCCCTGTCTCTCTTCTCACAAATAAATAATAAACACATTTTTTAGGAATAATATTGGGGAGTTGGGGACTTAGCTCAGGAGCAGAGTGCTCGCCTAGTAAGCACAAGGCTCTGGATTCAGTTCCCATCACCAAAAAAAAAAAAAAGTGATTTAAAAAAAACATGCCAGGCCTAGAGAGATGGCTTAGTGGTTAAGCGCTTGCCTGTGAAGCCTAAGGACCCCAGTTCAAGGCTCAATTCCCCAGGACCTACGTAAGCCAGAAGCACAAGGGGGCTCGTGCATCTGGAATTCATTTGCAGCGGCTGGAGGCCCTGGTGCGCCCATTCTCTCTCCCTCTATCTATCTGCCTCTTTCTCTCTCTGTCTGTCTGTCGCTCTTAAATGAATTTTAAAAAATAAAAACTAAAATTTAAAAAAAGACTTGGAAGTGATAGAAGGGCCTTAAGCCTTTCACTCAGTGCTCAGGCTCCGTTGTCCTTGTATCTTGTTTGTTTTGTCTTGCTTTTGTCTTTTTATGCATTTCTGGGTCACATCCTTTAGAAAGATGAGTAATTTTATTATTTCCAAGGAGACAGAATTCATGTCCCAAATCAGGCTGGTTATTTTACAGGCAAGTTGAAGCCCTGCATGCTTTTCATATCCATGTAGGTATTTGCAGCACAAGGATTCTATTTGAAAAAAGTTCTGTTACAGAGCCAAGTACAAGAGAATTATGCTTTCAATGGTGACCATAAGACACTCCCAGGTCTTTGGGTACATACAGAATCGTTTTTTAAAGTTTTACGTTAAGTCCATATTAACTGACTTGTTTCCTTCAAAATATGTAACCCTTGGGCTGGAGAGATGGCTTAGCAGTTAAGGCATATGCCTTGTGAAACCTAAGGACACAGGTTCAACTCTCCAGGTCCCATGTAAGCCAGATGCACATGGTGGTGCATGCATCTGGAGTTTGTTTGCAGTGGCTAGAGGCCCCGGTGTGCCCATTCTCACTCTCCTTGCCCCCCCAATCTCTAATAAATAAATGAAGATTTAAAAAATCTTTTAAAAAATGTAACCCACTGGGTGATAATGCTAGCTTATATTTTTCTATTTGCCAAAACCTATAGCATTATTTGACATAACCCTTATTACAAGACCTTCAGAAAGGTTTTGTCAAATACTTTTTAAAATATTACTCATTTATTTGCGAGAGAGAGCAAGAGCAGGTGTGTACCGGGGCCTCCAGCCACTGCAAACAAACTCCAGATGCATGCACCACTTTGTGCATCTGGCTTTATGTGGGCACTGGGAAATTGAACCCAGGCCTTCAGGCTTTTTTTTGCAAGCAAGCACCTAAACTGCTGAAGCATCTCTCCAGCCCTCAAATACTTTTTGATGGAAGGGAAACAGAGTAAGCTAGAGATGGGATCGTTTGCTCAAGCCTGTCTACCTACTAACTCATGATACCAGAACTGAAAGCCACCGTAACTCTGATTCTAAGACCATTTTTAGAGCCATGACATTGTTTCACACGTGGAACGCCTGGCTGTTTACTTCACCAGGCTATTTAATCTGCGCTGCCTTTCCTCACTAGCCGCACTCACCATCCCCTCATTTCCATGCCACTCACGAGCGTCCTTTACTGCCGGACATACTTCCCGGACAACATTCCTCCTGACTGAGAGAGCCTTATTTTATTACATCCCTCACTGAAACACCTTCGGGAATCTCAGAGAACAATATACTATGTGATATTACTTCATCGGCCCCACAGGCAGGAGAAGAACACAGAGCAGCAGTTCAGTTTCCATTTAAATCTGCTTTTCTTTCCATCTTGAAGGTGTGAAGCATCCTTTGCATCCATATTGCTCTGTGCTTTGTGTTGTTCCCAAAGGTCAACCCATGGTGCGCTTCCAGAGCCTTCCATTTTCTGAAGATGAGAGCAGCCGCGTGGAAACAAAGAAGCAAGGAGGAGTGGGAACTGGGAAGAGTACCCAGAATCAGACTCGCAGTGACGCATGGCTGGACGACAATAGATGTCACCTAGTCATTCCTGCCACCTGCACGAGGCCACGTGCCACACGGACAAAGGGAATTGTCTGTCCTTACAAACTCATAAGGGCACGCGTTTGGAGACAGTTTATTTAAATTTTTTTTAATTTTCTTCGAGCTAACAGCTGAGGCACTTCAATTTGGTCCAAGTGCCATTATGTCTTAATTGGATTGTTTCAGATCTGTATTAGATTCCGAAGTAACAAATGATTTTAATCTAACTATTATGTCAAAAGAGTGAAAGACACCCAACCCGTTATCAGGACCTTCCTACCCAACAGATTCTTGGCAGCTTTTTCGGACTTGACATGACTTCACTGACCTTATTGCCACAGTTCTCGACAAGGTAAAACTATTTCCTGTGTCTTACAGTTAGGTTATTTCATGTATTTTAGTGGGTGCTTGCACATTTCTTGACTGATGTAGGCTCTCCCTTGGGAGTTATTGAAGAGGTTATGTATTCCACGTCACATGATGTGCTGATAACCCTCTACCACACACCACGGGACTCGTGCTAACATTCATTACAGAAACAGCCTCAGCTAAATCCTGTACACTGTGCAGTGCCTGGGTTTACTCTCCACGTCACTATGGAACCTTTGTTGTCGACAAGTTATTTTCATATGTTTTAGTGAGCTCACAGGGATTCATATGACTCTCAAGAGAATAGGAAAATAATCATAGAAAAAAAAACCATGATCTAAGGTAGCTGAATGGTGAGGATCTTGTGTCACTTTTGCGTCTGGCTGACTGTGGCACCTGGAGATTGGAACAAGCGTTCTTAGGCTTTGCAGGCAGGCGCCTTAACTGCTAAGCCATCTCTCCAGCCAAATTTTTTTTTGGAGAGAGACAGAGAGAGAGAGAGAGGAAGACAGATAGAGATGGGCATGTCAGCAGCCTCTCAGCTACTGCAAACGAAATCCAGTTGCGTGCGCCCCCTTGTGGTCAAGTGTGGGTTTGCACCCTTGCGTCACTTTGCATCTGGCTAAACATGGGACCTGGAGATTGGAACCGCTGGACATTGGAACCAGCATTTAGGCTTAGGAGGCAGGCACCTTAACTGCTAAGCCATCTCTCCAGCCCCAGCCCGATATTTTTTAACCAAGATACACCTGCCTACACAGCCAAGGTGCCTGTGTATCCCTTACACATACTTCAAATCTCTCCTTAGTTAAGATGACACAAAAAGAGAAATAAGGGGCTGGAGAGATAGCTTAGCAGTTAAGGTGCTTGCCTGAAAAGCCAAATGATCCAGGTTTGATTCCTCAGATGCACAAAGTGGCACATGCATCTGGAGTTCATTTGCAGTGGCTGGGGACCCTAGAGTGCCCATTCTCTGTATATCTCTCTCTGCTTGCCTATATACATACATACATACATACATATATGTGTGTATATATATATATATATAGAGAGAGAGAGAGAGAGAGAGAGAGAATAAAATTTGTGTCATTTGCTGTCAGGTAAACTCACATCAATCCAGCTGGTACTGGCCTCCTAGACGGAATGCCTAAGGACTTTTACTCAGCCTGCGTGGAGCCAATGGGAGCCCCAACTTCGAAGGAGGTACTAAATGGCATAGTTCAAGGATATTCGCCAGCATGCATGGGTTTCCTTACATCAGTAAGTTTCCATGCTGAATTTCCTACAACCCCTGCATTTGGGGGGCCATGAGATTAGTTCTAGTTGATAGAATGTGAGTGGAAATAATATGTACCCATCTGAACTAGGTTCCTAAAACCCCAATACTCTCATAATAATCTTCCTTCTCTAGCCTGTGGGCCAGGTGTACAGAATACAACAGGTATCTCTGGGGCAAAGGAAATGGTGAAGGACTAGATAAAAGAGCCAGAAGGCTGGACAGATGGCTTAGCAGTTAAGGCACTTGAATGCTGAAGCCTAAGGACCCCAGTTTGATTCCCCAGATCCCACATAAGCCAGATGCACAAGGTGGCACATACATCTGGAGTTCATTTGCATTGGTAAAGGCTCTGGTGCACCCATTCTCTCTCTATTTGGCCCCCATAAGTAAATAAAACAAAATAAAAGAGCTAAAGCCGGAGCTGGGCGTGGTGGCGCACGCCTTTAATCCCAGCAACTTGGGAGGCAGAGGTAGGAGGATCACCGTGAGTTCGAGGCCACCTTGAGACTACAGAGTGAATTCCAGGTTCAGCCTGGACTAGAGCAAGACCCTGTCTCCAAAACAAAACCAAAAAACAACAAAAAAAACCCAGAGCTGGGGAACACGAATGACGTCATTGGGCCTACTGAGCCCATAGCCCCAACCACACTGTGCCGCGCGATGTGAGCAGGAAGTAGCTAGGTATTATGTCAGGCCCGAGACGGAAGGCTCGGCTTGTTGCAGCCCCTGTGCTTCCCGACTAACAGCACACCGTCAGGTTCCATCTACAAATATCCAACCTGGGTATGGGTGAGCCATCCAAACGAGCTAGAGCGAAGGTGCAGGTTCACTTTCAGTGGCAGGACGTGCGGAAGGGGTCACGACAATCTCTCTACAGCACTGCTGGGCTGCAGGATTCTAAAGGCTGATCAACAACCACCGGAGAAACCTCAAACGCAAATGTGGCCAGGGAGCTAAGGTCTTGGAGCTGCTCCCAGATTGACTCTGGATCCAGGCTCAGTCCTTTGAGAGAAGCACCAACTCGGTGCAGTGACTTCACACAGAGGACACCTGAGGCTGGCTGCATATAATTCCCCTGAGGTCGGCCGTCCCTCATCTGCCTGTCTGACTTTAAAACCTGAGCTCTCAGCCATTATCAGCCTTAAGGGCAAAAGCCAGAACTGTGTTGTTTCTTTTTTTTTTTCTTTCAGTTTTAGTTCCTCTAACACGGCAGGCACTAAACCTAGGCTTAGCAAATGTCAGTAGCATGACTTAATGCATTCTCCCAAGTAGGTAACACATTTCTTTCTCTCAAGAAAAGTCAACCCCTTTTAAAGCAAGAGCTTTCCAAGGCATTTCAGTGACTGTCATGTATAGACTTTTCACAAGAGGTAATGGGGGTGTTTGACAGGAGGACAGAGTCTCCTAAAGGCAGTTGACAACAGGCCTCTTAACCTGCCGGGGGTGGGGCAAGGAGAGCCGTTTGGAACTTCGTTATCCAAAAAGCAACTTTCTTTAGCACGTAGTTACTGAGAGGAAAAAAATTCTTTCATATTTATTTTTTGTTCTCTAATTTAGTTAGCATAGCAGCCGGGCGTGGTGGCGCACGCCTTTAATCCCAGCACTAGGGAGGCAGAGGTAGGAGGATCGCTATGAGTTCGAGGCCACCCTGAGACTACACAGTCAATTCCAGGTCAGCCTGGGATAGAGTGAGACCCTACCTCGAAAAAAAAAAAAAAAAGCAACCTAATTTAGTTAGCATATCAAGTAATAGGTTGCACTGTGACAAATTTATACTTAAATTTTCATTTATCATCCCCCTACTAGTTTCACATTCTCCTTCTCAACTTCTTGCTGGTTCACTTCTCTGCAAATAATCCCTCCTTCTGCATTCACATCATATATATTCCATTTACCCTCTGGTGTTCCCATCTTCCCTCCTCCCCTTAGACCTTTTTCTCCTCTTTTCTACTTTCATGTATGTATGTATGTGCATGTATATACATATGTGTGTGTGTGTTCTAGACTCCACAAATGAGAGAAAGCATGTGATATTTTTCTAAGCCTGCCCTATTTCACTTGACATATATTATTTTCAGTATTCATTGTCTGAGCATATTACAGTTTATCAGTGTTGGGGGCCACCCAGCTCAAAATCCTAACAGTTACAAGGAATGGCAAACAAATGAAAAAATGTCTAAGTTACATTTAAGTGGGTGAGGCTTAAAGTGAGTACTGGGGGGAAAGCAGGCTAATTATTTTTTTTACTCTCATATAATGAGTTTACAATTTACTTTCCATCACATGGCACAAACACAAGAACCTCAGCAGTCAAGGAGACTCCTGGATTACTTATTGACAGCTTCATGTTCCAGGAAGTAGAGAAACCCTATCAGAGCCGGTGCCTTCACAGAAAGGAACTGATTCCCAAAGTTCAGTGAACAGCCAAGCCTTGTACCAGACATCCTTAGTTAGCATCTCAATTCAGAACAGCCAGGGCGGCAAGGGGGAAAGATCAAGGAAGAAAGAACAAGCTAGAAAGCTCAAAGGACATGATTTCATAAAGAATGAATAAAGTTGGGCTGTGCATTTGAAAGCCATAATCAAGGCCAGACTGGGGGACAGACGAATACAGGCTTTACTCGTATTTTCAGAACACACACACACACACACACACACACACACACATCATTGAAAATCACTGGCATGAAAATTTCAAAATGGAAATTATCAACAGCTATGTTGCCCTGGAATATGGAATACTAGGCAGATGAACCACAGCATCAAAGCAACAACAATAGGGACTGGAGAGATGGCTTAGTGGTTAAGGTGCTTGCCTGCAAAGCCTAAGGATGCAGGTTCAATTCCCCAGATATCACGTAAGACAGCTGCACAAGGTGGCGAATGCATCTGGAGTTCATTTGCAGTGGCTGGAGGCCCTAGCATGCCTATTCTCTCTATATATTTCTCTCTCTCCTTCTCTTTAATAAATAATTAAAAAATTAAAAACAATGATAATAATAGTAAAAATAAATAACTTTTACAAATCATTTCTGTTTATCTCTTAACAAGGGATTTACGTTGATCAGGGAAAGATGATTACATTATTAACTGGCTGATTTAGAATAAACACAAGAATGATAAAATTCTAGATGAACAATGAAGAAAGTGGACGCAGGAAACCACAAAATGTCAGCCTTCCATGCATACAACAGTAAGGGGAATACAGCCACTAAGGTGGGAAATTCGACAATATTTAAACAACAAACGTGGGCTGGAGAGACGGCTTAGCACTTAAGGAGCTAGCCTTCAAAGCCAAAGGACCCAGGTTTGATTCCCCAGGACCCATGTAAACACAGATGCCCAGGGTGACGCATGCATTTTGAGTTCGTTTGCAGTGGCTAGAGGCCCTGGCATGCCCATTCTCTCTCCTTTCTCTCTCTGCCTCCCCTCAAATAAATAAAATCTTCTGTAGATTTAACCTGACATGTACCAAACAGTATGCCCAAGGTAGTTCTAGGTTGTGGGCCGCCATTTATACTGACAGTACAGTGCCACCACTATTGTGGTTGGAGTGTGAAGCTCTTGTACCTTGGTTCCCAGGTGACGGCTGTCTGGGAGGTTTGCATAAGCTCCACAAAGCGGAGCTCTGCTGCAGGAAGTGGGTAACCAGGACAGGCTTGGAGGTTTTCGAGTCTAGCCCTCCTCCTCCACCTCCTCCTCTTCTCCCCCCTCTCCGTATTCTCCCTCCCCTTCCCCCTCCTCCTCCTCATCTTCTTCTTCTTCTTTTTGGTAGCTTTTGAGGGTTTTGCTCTATCCCAGGCTGACCTGGAGTTCACTATGTAGTCTCAGGCTGACCTTGAACTTACAACGATGCTCCTACCTCTGCCTCCTGACTGCTGGGATTAAAAGCATGTGTGGGCTGCAGAGATGGCTTAGCGGTTAAGGCGCCTGCCCCCTAAGCCTAAGAAAGCTGGTTCCAATCTCCAGGTCCCACGTTTAGCCAGATGCAGTGAGGCAAGGGCGCAATGCCGCACTTGACCACAAGGGGGCGCACGCATCTGGATTTTGTTCACAGCAGCTGAGAGACTGCTGGCGTGCCCATCTCTATCTGTCTTCCTCTCCCTCTCTCTCTCTGTCTCTCTCCCCCAACCCCAAAAAAAGTGTGCGCCACCACGGCCAGGCTAGCCCCAGTTCTTACCCATTCCTGTCTGTGAACACATGACTCCTTCCACCATGTCTTCCATGCCAGGACGAACCAGATCTCTCAAACCATAAACCCAAATAAACCCTTCTTTCCTTAAGTTGCTTCTTGTGAAGTACTTGTCCATTAGTAATCAGGAAAGAAACTAATCTAAAATAAACAGGAATCTGATAGGATGATAGATAGTACCTTTATACAACTGAACATCATGGGAATTATTTATATTTTAATATACATAGCCTCCAAGATATACCATTCTGGAGAATAAGTACATAATTTATATGAAGTATAAATATATACTTTACTTGCTTTTATTTTAACCTTGTGTGAAGAAAGGAAAAGGAAGGAGATTTTACATGCAGATGATCCCATAGTTAGACTTATTTGACTTATAATTTTTTGATTCTTTTTTTTTAATTTTTTTAAAATTATTTTATTTATTTTTGGAGAGAGACAGGGAGAGGGAGACAGAGAAGGGTGTGCCAGCAGTCTCTCAGCTGCTGTGAACAAAATCCAGATGTGTGCGCCCCCTTGTGGGCAAGTGCGGCATTGTGCCCTTGCGTCACTTTGCATCTGGCTAAACGTGGGACCTGGAGTTTGGAACCTCTGGAGATTGGAACCAGCATTCTTAGGCTTAGCAGGCAGGCGCCTTAACCCCTAAGCCATCTCTCCAGCCCTGATTCTTTTTTTGTTTGTTTTTTGTTTTTTCTAGGTACGGTTTTGCTATAGTCCAGGCTGACCTGGAATTCACTGCGTAGTCTCAGGGTGACCTCCAACTCACCGTGATCCTCCTACCTCTGCCTCTGGAGTAGTGGCCAGGCCCGGCTTGACTTTTTGGTGATGTGAAAGCAATACACCTTCCATAGGGGAAGAAGTCTGTCCAGAAGCCGGATCTTTTCTGGGTGAGTGATCCGCAGTGTGGTCCTTTTACACTAGGTGAGTGGCAACAGAGAAACCCCGTACTTGAACACAGGCTACTGTGTACTATATTGCCAGCATTTTTAGGATTTAAGCATCCAATAAATTACATGAGCTCTCTACTCTTTGATCATAAAATAGATGTTATGGGGCTGGAGAGATGGCTCAGTGATTAAAGGCACTTTCTAGCAATTCCTGATGGGCAGGGTTCACTTCCCCAGGACCCACTCAAAGCCAGATGCACAAAGTGGCGCATGCATTTGCAATATGTTTACGGTGAAAGGAGGCCCTGGCGCATCCTGTTCTCTCTGTGTTTGCCTCATCCTCGCTGTCTTTCTCTCTGCCTTAAATAATTTGTTTTTAAAAAATAGGCTTTATGAGCTAGGTGTGGTGGCACATGCCTTTAATCCCAGCACTTGGAAGGCAGAGGTAGGAAGATCACCATGAGTTCAAGGTCACCTGAGAATACAGAGTGAATTCCAGGTTAGCCTGAACTAGAGTGAGACTCTACCTTGAAAAACAAACAAATAAACAAAAAAAAAACCTGAGAATGAACAGAAACACACTCTGATAAACCAAGAACATGAGTAATCAGCAGACCTGGAGCAAAGAAATGTACAAGGCTCAGGAAAATCTGTGAGATAGAGATTCTGATTTAGGGTGTTGAATGAGATACTGAATTGCAAAAGCCAACATGGTGGCTCACACCCATAATCCCAGCACTTCAGAGGCTGAGGTCAAAGGATTGGCAAGAGTTCAAACCCAGCCTGGGTTACAGAGTGAGTTCCAGGTCAACCTGGGATAGAGTGACACCCTGCCTCAAGAAAGAAGAAAGAAAGAAAGAAAGAAAGAAAGAAAGAAAGAAAGAAAGAAAGAAGGAAGGAAGGAAGGAAGGAAGGAAGGAAGGAAGGAAGGAAGGAAGGAAGGAAGGAAGGAAGGAAGGAAGAGAGAGAGAAAGAAAGAAAGAAAAAAAGAAAGAAAGAAAGAGGGAAGGAGGGAGGGAGAAAAGAAAAGGAAAGAAAGGAAAATAAAACAGAGAAATAGCAATGCAAATGTTAAAGAATTTGATAAACATACATGAGTATGTTCTCTTTTATTTTTAGAATTCTATAAAATGTGGAAAAAACTGGCAACAGTATCTAGTGACTTGTTTTTTTTAAGAATTTTCTTTTTCTTAATTTATTTATTAAAGACAGAGACAGAGAGGGGGGAGGGAGAATGGGTGCTCCAGGGCCTCTACCCACTGCACACGAACTCCAGAAGCATGCACCACCATGTGCATCTGGCTTACGTGGGACCTGGAGAATCAAACCTGGGTCCTTAGGCTTCACAGGTATGCGCCTTAACTGCTAGCCATCTCTCCAGCCCTGATGACATGGTTTAAAAAACGGCAACAGTCACATAAATTAAGGGGAATGACTAAGTTGAATTACAACCTCTAGAGTTACTGCATTTGTAAATGATAACAGACACAGTGTTGACCGTAAATAGATTGCAGTCATCAATGGTTGCATATTTTTAGCCCTAGAGCGAACAATGAAATTAAACAAAGAAGGCAGATAGTGAAGAAAAGCCGAAAGGCAAGCAGGCAGGCAAGATGGAAGAAAAGAAGGAAGGGAGGGAGGGAGGGAGGGAGGGAGGGAGGGAGGGAGGGAGGGGGAGGGAGGGAGGGAGGGCGATATTAACTAGAAGACAATAATAAATGTAAAATGACACATTGAGAAATATTCAGATAACTTACAAAAAGGAGGAAAGAGATACTGGAGGAAGGGAGAAAGGAAGTGACAGAGGGAGACGGAGGGGGGAGATGAACACTGTATGCAATGAAATTCACTCAACAAATTCATTTCAGTACTGACAAATGACTAGACCAAAGACTGAAGAGCTATGACAACTGCGTTTCATAAATATGGTCATCTCACAACAACATGGAGAATTTCCTTGGCCCCATTTTATAGACAAGTCTGATGGAAGCTCCATGAGAGCAGCAGCCACAGATGCAACTGAGCAAGGCTCCACTACGCCTCACACTATGCAGGACATCCAGTGTTGTACCCAACAGACAACACTCAGAAATAAGGAAGGGCCGGGCGAGGTGGCGCACGCCTTTAATCCCAGCACTCGGGAGGCAGAGGTAGGAGGATCGTCGTGAGTTCGAGGCCACCCTGAGACTACATAGTGAATTCCAGGTCAGCCTGAGCTACAGTGAGACCCTACCTGGAAAAACCAAAAAAAAAAAAAGGAAGGGGGGAGGGAAGGAGGGAAGGAAGAAAGGAGGGAAGGAGGGAAGGAAGGAAGGAAGGGAAGAAGAGAGGGAGGAAGGGAAGGAGGGAGGAAGGAAGGAAGGAAGGAAGGAAGGAAGGAAGGAAGGAAGGAAGGAAGGAAGGAAAGAAGGAAAAGGAGGGAAGGAAGGAAAGCTAAAGGATACAATACTTTGCCCAAAGTCACTTAGAGTGATTTTTGGAACGAGACGGGCTTGGGTTCCAAGTCCCTGATAATGAGAGCAAGATTCCCCATTGGCCATGACCTGGGGGAGGGGCCGTTCAGTCTGCTAGGACAGTTCTGGTTTATGGCCGTCCTCTCAGGGTAGTTACCCACAGTCCTCCAATTCACTCTCAAAACCCTCAGCTTAAGGGGCTGGAGGGATGGCTTAGCGGTTAAGGTGTTTGCCTGCAAAGCCGAAGGACCCAGGTTCCATTCCCCAGGACCCACGTTAGCCAGATGCACAAGGGGGCACACGTGTCTGGAGTTCGTTTGCAGTGGCTGGAGGCCCTGGCATGCCCATTCTCTCTCTTTCTTTCTCTCTCCCTCTTTCCCTAATAAATAAATAAATAAATGAATGATGAATGAATAAATAAATAAATAAATAAACTAAATAAATAAACTATTTTTTTAGAAAACATTCAGATGATAAATTGCATGCTTTCTCCAGCTACAGAGTTTCATAGAAGAAAGGCAATCTTCCCTGTTGGCATGCTCAGGAATCTCCACTTGACAGTGACATTTTATGGGCTGGAGAGATTTATGAGTGGTCAAGGTACTTGGCTAGCAAAGCCTAATGACCTGGGTTCAATTCCCCAGTGCCCACATAAAGCCAGATGCAAGAAGAGGTGCATGCATCTGGAGTTCATTTGCAGTGTCTAGAGACCCTGGTGTGCCCCATTCTTTCTCTCTCTCCTCTCTCTCTGCTTGCAAATGAATAAAAATATTTTTTTAAAAATGAAACCTACTTTTTGTAGTATAAAGGGGATGGGTTGATGGAAGCAAATAGGACTAAAAGACAAGAAGAATTCCGTGTCTTAAGCAAATGTGACATATTAATTTATAAGTAGTGCTGAAATTTGGCACTCCAAGAAATTCTTTAAATCAAAATGAGCTTTGCACATAAGTGACAGGGATTGAAGATGTTCTAAATGATCCGAAACTAAGGAAAGAGAGCAAATGTAAAGGGACCTGCTCGCATATGATGAAGAAATGGAGTGGGTTCTCTTGGGTTTCAATTATATGAATGTGTCTTAAAAGGCAGACTTAATAGCATGACTTGTCCAGATCACTCTAATTTTCAAGGTCAATGTAAAAATGCTTGATGGATGAAAATGGACACAGAAGGAGGTAATCTAAACTGAAGTATTTTCCATCGGAGGAGACACAATTTAGTTTTCCCTGTACAAAGCCATCGGTATATAATTCTGGTAACAATGCAAGCAGAAAATTTCCACGGAAAACGAATGCCATGGTGTTCATTTAAAGAAATACTCAGCAACTAAATCAGATGATTGCTATCAATACGATTAGCAGTGCTATTTGCTTTATCTGTGGAGCATTTACTATGTGCCAGACACATGTCAGACTTCCTACATCACTCAGTTAATCCTCCTGACAGTGTATAACACTGAAATAATTCTATTATACAGATGCAAGAAGCTGAGCGCACAGGCAGCCTGATGTGGCTAGGGGAAGAATCTGAATCCATTCATAGTATCTTCCCAATTTCCAACCATCTCTCCCTCCTGCCTCCAGGTCTCAATGCACCAACAATGATGCTGAACACTTTGAAAACAGTCAGGATACAAGAAGAGCTGCCCTCTCTTCCTAGCTGTCAGATGTGGGTCTCTAGATCCAGTGAAGGGTCTTTGCATTGTGGGGGAAAAAACGAAGGTAGAGAAACAACACTGGATAAAAGCAATGATGAATAACCAGTTGGAGAAAATAATCATTTACAAATATGAACAAGGTAGGCTTTGTCAATACAAAGGGAAACAAACACAAGCTTAAAAAACACAGAAAAGGGCTGGAGAGATGGCTTAGCAGTTAAGGCGCTTGCCTGCAAAGCCTAAGGACTAGTGTTCAACTCTCCAGATCCCACATTAGCCAGACGCACAAAGGTGAGGCAAGTGCAAGGTGGAACATGCCCAGTAGGTGGCTCAAGTATCTGGAATCCGACTGCAGTGGCTGAGGCCCTGGCGTGCCAATTCTCTTTCTCTCCCTCTGTCTCTTTCTATCTCTCTTTCTCTCTCGTTCGCTCGCTCTATCTCCACATGTATTAGTAAGGTTGCAAGAAGTTAAGTATTACACCACGCCAACTTTAATGTCTGTATGTTTTAAATAAATATCTGTAAAATAAAAAAAAGAAAAGGAAAGGAAAAGAAATGAAAAAATGAGACATGTGTTTGCTACTAGTTTATAGAAACAACTGCTAAAGCAAAGTTGTTTTCTGAGAGATGCCAAAGTAGTTCCTTCAGCTATAGGATATTAAACTTGAACTTGAAAAAGAAAGAACACAGCCAGGCATGGTGGCCCACGCCTTTAATCCCAGCAACTGGAGGGAGAAGCAAGAGGATCACCATGAGTTCGAGGCCACCCTGAGACTACACAGTGAATTACAGGTCAGCCTGGGCTAGTGTGAGACCCTATCTCGAAAATAAAGTAAGAGCACGGATGGACCCTTTGGATGAATATTGGAATCACTGTTACATGTTTTTCAGCTTTGGTAGCTAAATAATTCTATAGTAAATTTCTTTAACTTAAGAATTTCAGCCAGGCGTGCTAGCGCACACCTTTAATCCCAGCACTTGGGAAGCAGAGGCAGGAGGATTGCCGTGAGTTCGAGGCCACCCTGAGACTACAGAGTGAATTCCGGGTCAGCCTGGACTGAGGGAGATTATACTTTAACAAAAGAAAAAAAAAACAATTTTTTTTTTTTTTTTGGTTTTTCAATATGTAATCATGGCGATCCTCCTACCTCTGCCTCCCGAGTGCTGGGATTAAAGGTGTGCACCACCACGCCCGGCATGACTTGAGAATTTCTAATCAAACAACTATTAGAACACAAATATAAACTGTCCAAATCTTCCCCTTTTCAAAAACATCTGCTTTGGGAGATGTATCTAGAATGTGAAAGCTTCCGGGGGGGGGGATATTTGAGATATGCTACGCATTTCACAGGTTTTCACTTCAAAGGCTGGGTTTACATCGAGACTCTCTATGACAGTTCGTATCAGCCAAGGTTGTAACCCGGGAGATGAGTCTACTGAATCTCTTTGCTTTGAAGTCTATGAAGCAAATTGCTGTCGATTCTTTTTTCTTTTAAAACTGAACTGCAATATTTTATTTTTTAAAACACGAGGGCATCTCCTTCTATCTCACTGTATCACAGGTTGAATCGGTGAGATAATCATACTTTGAACAAGGTGAATGCATTTCCGCAGCAAGCTATCTTAAGCTAACGCTTATAAAAGGGAATTAAAAAATGATCTTTAATTTTATAGAGCTTGAGGGGTTTCTATGTAGGTTTCAGAACTATACTGCTAAGAAGCCTACCCAGGCTGGTAGGAAAATGAAACCCAGAAACAGTTGCTATATAAACAATAAATGTACACTTAGATAATGAAACTATGCATGTCAGGGTAGCTTTCAGGGGTGTGTGTGTGCACACTCGTGCACATGTGTATGTTTGTACACTCAGTGTGCAACTCCGTCTGAATCTGTCAGATTGCTGAATGTTGATAATCTGTGCTTTGAAAGTTTCCAGGATCTTCCAGAACATCAAGAAGAAGGCCAGTATAAAAAACTTAAGAATAATAATGGTTATCTATTAACCCCAAGCAATGCCAATTTAGTAAGAACAAGAAATACGGCTGTATTCTTTTTTTTTTTCTGAAAATTCAGGAAAAGTTTTCATTTATCCTGAAATTAAAAACCCCCCATAGGGTATGGAATCATTCGTCGAAGAGAAGAAAATTTAAAACTCAGATTTATACCACCAGTCTCCAATACGAATCCTCATCAAGATTCTCGCAACCTGCCAACATTCACTTATTTCTATGAACAGCTCTTGAACAACTTCAAGAAACTACCCAACTTTCTCCTACACTGTGTCCCATGCTTAGAAGACTAGAACACTGCTTGTGTTTGAAAGTGAATAATGATAACCAAAAATAACTCACGATGTATTTCAAGTAGACGTCAGAGAAGAGTAACACCCATCAAAAAAAAAAAAAATCAAGAATCCCTTTAGTCTATTTCAACCTGCAAAAAGAAATCAGAGAATCCCCCTCCACCTTACCCTTCAGAACTGACATCTGACTCCCTCCTTGCCTTCCAGGTGGCAGTCATTATCCACGGGCATTTAGAAGCAGTGTGAGTTTGGTTGGGGCACCAGGATGCCACTTAAGTTCAGTGAGGCGCACTGAACACTACCCACAAAACTCACGCTGGTTTTAGAAATACCAAATTAGGTTCCACACGGTAATGGGCTAAGCTATGGGGATATTCAGCACCTCTCTCCCAGGAATCTTTGCTAATTATCAATTTCCCTCAAAGGAGCAAGCAGCTGACAGAATAACACCAATACAGATAGAAAAAAAGAAAGCTGTTAGAATAGTGGAGGGTTTTTTTATTTTTATTTTAGAGAAAGAACTGGCACGCTAAGGCCTCAGCTACTGCAATTGAACTCCAGACAGTTGGCGCCACCTAGTGGGCATGTGCGACCTTGTGCTTGCCTGACCTTTTGTGTGTCTGGCTTACATGGGTTCTGGAGAGTCGAACATGGGTCCTTAGGCTTCACAGGCAGGTGCCTTAACTGCTAAGCCATCTTTTTTTTTTTTTTTTTTTTTTTTTTTTGGTTTTCTGAGATAGGGTCCACTGTAGCCCAGGCTGACCTGGAATTCACTATGTAGTCTCAGGGTGGCCTCAAACTTGTGGTGATCCTCCTACCTCTGCTTCCCCAGTGCTGGGATTAAAGGCGTGCGCCGCCATGCCCTGCTTAAGCCATCTTTCTAAAGCAAGCATTTGGAGGTAGAAACTTTGAGTTGATAAATAGTCTGCATAGACCCAAGAGGTGTGACCCACAACTCCATCACTGACCTCTCTGTACCTCTTTTAATTCATATCCAACAGAATATCTACTTGTTGGCATGCAACTTATCTTAGGCTGGTGTTTGGTCGTTTAGAAGCACTCGATAAATGTTGGTTAGGCACAAGCGAGAGCTGGGATTAAAGGCGTGCACCACCACGCCCGGCTCCTATCTTAATTATTATCAATAGTATGCAACAAACATGGGCATTGGCAATCTCCAGGGTTAGCTGATTTCCTTTCCTTTAGATACATGACCAGAAGAGGAACATGTTTGCAAATAAACAAACAACAGCTGAATGATACAGCAGATCTATTTTTTTTTTTTTTTTTGGTGTTTTAAGGAATAGACAATAGGCATACTTAAGTTCCATCTCAATGGTCAAGGTAATTGGATTTGGAATCATGTAGGAGATACACCTCTGGAAAACTCGGTGAGGGCGTTTCTTGGAAGAATCATCCCTGGAGCCAGCACCAGGCACCACAGCGCTGCTATACAAAGGCTGTGGACGGAGGAGCGCTCAGCACTGAAACATCTCTAACACCTTCCAAGGCTCAGGGCCCATTGCAGAAGCAGTGGCGGAGAGAATGTAAGAGCCGAAGGAAGGGTAGGACTGCTTACCATGTGCTCTTTCAGACACAAAACAGCCTGGATATCCATGACCTCGCAGTGCCTGACATTACCTACACAACACCCTCTAATAGGAGGAAAAGATGATGACATTAAAATAAAAAAGACTGATTGAGAGAGAGGGGATGTGATGGAGATCTGTGAAGGGGAAAGTGGGGGAGGGGAGGAAATCATCATGGTTTATTGTCTGTAAGTATGGAAGGTATCAAGAAAAAGGAAGAAAAAACGGCTGTGGGGAAGGGGGAGCAGGGCTACCTTCGCCCACCTGCCTTCACTACTCCTGGTGAATGTGTCTGCCTGGTTCCCGCTCTCCTTCGCTGGCATCGGAACCATACAACAGCAGCTTCCCAGGAACAAACCCTTGACATCAGTGGCAGATTAGGACCACTGAGACATCCAGCCTCGTGGCCTGGTTTCATTCTTCTATATATAGATTTTTTTTTTTAGAGAGACAGAGAGAGAGAATGGGCATGCCAGCAGCCTCTCAGCTGCTGTGAACAAACTCCAGAAGTGTGTGCCCCCTCGTAGGCAAGTGTGGCATTGCGCCCTGGCATCACTTTGCATCTGGCTAAACGTGGGACCTGGAGAATCAAACAGGCATTCTTAGGCTTGGCAGACAGGCACCTTAACCACTAAGCCATTTCTCCAGCCCCTGTTTTTTTTTTTTTTTAATATATATATTTTAGTTATTTATTTGAGAGAGAGAGAGGAAGATAGAAAGAGAGAATGGGCACACCAGGGCCTCTAGCCACTACAAAGAACTCCAGACATGTGCGCCCCCTTGTGCCTCTGGCTTACGTGGGTCCTGGGGAATCGAACCAGTGTCCTTAGGCTTCACAGGCAAATGCCTTAACCACTAAGCCATTTCCCCAGTCCTTGATGTCTGTTTTTTAAAAAATATTTTCTTTTTGCAAGAATACAGATAGAGAGGAGGTAGAGAAAAGAGAAGGACAATGGGCACACCAGGGCCTCCAGCTCCTGCATACAAACCCCAGATGCATGTGCCAACCTGTGCGTCTGGCTTTACATGGACAATAGGGAATCAAACCTGGGTTGCTGGGCTTTGCAAAGAAGCACCTTAACCACTGAGCCATCTCTTCAGCCTGTCTGGTTTTATAAGCATCATGTATAAAGATCTTTTCCTCTGTGTTTGTTTTGACAACTTTGTTAAGCTTCAGTTAGCTGCAGATTCATGAGTTTGTTTTGGTGATAACTGGTCTGTCCCTTGGCCTACATGCCTGCCTTTATGCAGGACCATGCTGTTTTTCTGTTAGTATGACTCTGTAGTATACTTTTTTAAAAAAATATTTTCATTTATTTATTTGCAAGCAAAGAGAGAGAATGGGTACACAAGGGCCTCTTGCCACTGCAAGCAAACTCCAGATGCATGCACTACTTTGTGCGTCTGACTTTATGCGGGTACTGGCGAATCAAACCCAGGCCATCAGGCTTTGCAAGCAAGTGCCTTTAACCACTGAGCCATCTCCCCATTCCTCTGCAGTATGCCTTTAAGTCAAGTATTTTTATGTGGTAACTTTATTCTTTTATTCAAGATGACTTTGTCTACCCAAGGTCTTTTGTAGGTCCATATGAATTCAGGGTTTTTTTTTTTTTTTTTTTTTTTTTTTACAGTTCTATCAAGATTGTTATTGGGGCTGGTGTGTGGTGGCACAGGCCTTTAATCCCAGAACTCAGGAGGCAGAGGTACGAGGATCACTGTGAGTTCCAGGCCAGCCTGAGACTACAAAGTGAATTCCAGGTCAGCCTGGGCTAGAGTGAGACCCTACCTCGGACAAAACAACAACTACAAAAAGAATGCCATTGGTATTTTAATTGGAATTGCATTAAATATGTAAATTACTTCATGTATATGTCCACTTTGACAATACTATCTTTTCTTCCAATTCATGAACGTGGGTCATCTTGCCATTCTTGTGTCTTCTTTAACTTCTCTCTTGATTCATTTTTTTAAATAATTTTTCAGTGTAGAATTCTTGGGTTTCCTTGGCTAAATTTATCCCAAGGTACCTGTTCTCATGGAATGATTGGAAGTGGTAATGCTTTCTTGATTTCCTTCTCAATAATCTTGCTGGTGTCGTGATGTGTACATAGTGAAGTCTTTCAGAGATGGACACATCTATATGCACATATAACTACAGTCATGCTAACGGTTCAGACTGTATGATGAGCTTTCTTACTTTAAAGTCTGAGAAACATGCAGAACCTAACTAGTAACAACCTAACTACAGTAAATCATCACCTTAATATAGATATAGATACAAACATATATATCCTATAGCATATATTGGCTTATATTACTATTATTTATATACAGAAATAAATTTACTTCCTTCCTATGTGTATAAATTTTTATTTATTTCTCTTACCCAACAGGCTTGCTTAACACTTTCAGTATTACATTAAAATAAGAGTAGGGAAGGTAGAAATCCCTATCTTATTTCTTAGCTTTCATAATGAGGTGGACAGAGGGTTTTATGTATATTGCCTTTATTAAGTTGAGGTACAATCATTCTGTGTTTAATTTGTTCAGAGCTTTTATCATAAAGAGATGCTGAATGTCATTAAAAGCTTTTTCTGCCTGGTGTGGTGGTGCACGCTTTTAATCCCAGCACTCAGGAGGCAGAGGTAGGAGGATCACCGTGAGTTCAAGGCCACCCTGAGACTACAGAGTGAGTTCTAGATCAGCGTGGAATAGAGCAAGACCCTACCTTGGAGGGGGAAAAAAGCTTTTTCTGCATCTATTGAGATAATTGTGATTTTTTTAACTCATTATCCTATTTGTGTAGTGTTGTAGACAGATTCTTGTTGCTGGGATGAACATCCAAACCAGGCACAGTTTAGGGGAGGAAAGGATTTATTTCAAGCTTACAGATTCGGTCGCGGGACAGGGGTTCCATCAATGCTGGAAGGAGCTGCTTCCATACATCCAAGCACAGAAAAACAGCAAAGCAACCCGTGAAAACCAAAAGCATCAATCACAAACCAGTACCAAGCAGCAGGGACCCCGCCAGAGCTCAGAGCACTCTGCACGCCTTTGGGCTGGAATTCAGGTCCACCCTCAGTGACACCTCCTCCAGCCAGGTGGCTGGAGACCCAAGTTTCCAGCTTGAATAAAACACCTGAGTCTATGGGGGACACGCATTAAAACCACCACATGTGACGTGCTAGGTGGATTGACTTGTATGTGTTCAACAACCCTCACAGTCATGGGATGAAGCCAACTGGATCGTGGTGAGTGGTCTTTCTGACCTGCTGTTGGATTTGATCCACTGGTATTTTTGTTAATAATTTTTAAACCTATGTTTATCAATCATTTCACTTTAGTTTTCTCTTTCTGTACACGTATATAGGAATGCGTCTACTTCCCTTTTTACCTCTCTTCTAAGGCTTTCCACTCTTCTTAGAATTTAAAAAAAAAAAAATCCAACTCTAGCATGACCTATCCCATCTCCTCCCAACTTCAACCCACAGCATTTTCCCTCAGTCTTTTTACTATGCTTATGCTACTCATTGCATCTGTGTGGCAAGCTTTCTTATTTTAGAGTCTGAGAAACAACCAGAACCTATTAGCAGCAAGCTCATTACACTAAATCATTAAAAGAGAATGAGTAAGAGGCATTCATTATATTTATGTCTTCAAAATGATACACTTGTCATTTCTGATTAGTTTGATACAAAAGATCTTTCATTAAAAAATTCATGCCTCTCTCTATGAATTCATTCAAGAAAATTTATTAAATTTATATGTGAAAGGCTGGGGATACAAATCCATATTTAAAGATACTTGCTTGCAAAGCTGATGGCCAGGGTTCGATTCCCCAGCACCCACAAAAAGCTAGATATACAAAGAGGGGCACATGTCTAGAGTGCAGTGGCACACCCATTCTCATTCTCTCTCTCTCTCTCTTTCTCAAATAAATAAGTAAATAGCATTAAAAATGGATAAATAAAAAATTAATATGTGAGGTACATTTTTGTTACTTTAGGATAGTCTAAAAAAACAAAACATAAGCTGGGCATGGTGGTGCATGCCTTTAATACCAGCACTCGGGAGGCAGAGATAGTAGGATTGCCATGAGTTTGAGGCCACCCTGAGACAACATGAATTCCAGGTCAGCCTGGGATAGAGCAAGACCCTACCTCGAGAAAACCAAAGAAATAAAAATTAAAAAATAACACAAATCCTGTCCTCAAAGAACTCATAGTCTACCAGACACATAAGATTTCTCACATGTTAGTGCAATATAAGCCAATGTTATTAAGTTAATACTATAAATACAAAATATACCACAATGTTTAAAAAAAAAAAAAGCAATCATTTATGGCTGGTAGGGCAGTGAGAATTCAGGGAGGAGGTCTATTTGAGGTTCATCTGAAGAATAGGTAGGAATTAAACAGACACAGGATGACTGCATGTAGCTAACATATTCCAGGCAGAGGAATCAGGAATCACAAGGCACAGAAGGGCAGGAGGGATGGCTTAACGGTTAAGGTGCTTGCCTGAGAAGCCTATGGACCCATGTTTGACTCTCCAGATCCCACCTATGTCAGACACACAAAGGTGAGGCAAGCACAAGGTTGAACGTGCCCACTAGGTGGCGCAAGCATCTGGAGTTAGACTGAAGTGGCTGAGGCCCTAGTAAGCAAATTCTCTCTCACACTCTCTCTAAAAATTTAAAAAACAAAAAAATTTTAAGCACAGAAATAGCAACATGCATAGTGTTGTTCAATGAGGTGAGAATGCTGAGTCTGAAAGAAAATACAAGAATATACATGAAAAAATAAACCAGTCACAATAGAAAGTACTTGCTGAGTGTTTACTATGTGGCATGTTCAATCCTGCAACCCTAACCCCTATGAAGTGGACACTGTGGTTAGCATTTTTCACTGAGGGAACTGAAACACAGACAGGTTGAGTGACAGCTGCAAGTTCACAGAGTAAAAGAAGTGCTAGAGCCACGGTCCTGATGTTGGCAGTCTAGCTTTGGAGGACACCGCACGGTGTAGGAAATTAACTTCGGTGGCTTAGATAGCAAGATTTATCGAAGATCTTCGCCCAATAACGTGGCGTAACGTGGCCTTTAATGATCTATGATTTGGGGATGCAGAGAATCCTTGGAAAAGGAATAGAGACAGGAAGTTATCTTTAAAGGCCAAAAATATAAAAAGGGCAAAGATAGGGCTGGAGAGATGGCTTAGAGGTTAAGGTGCCTGCCTGCTAAGCCTAAGAACATCAGTTCCAATCTCCAGGTCCCACGTTTAGCCAGATGCAAAGTGACGCAAGGGCGCAATGCTGGGCATGGTGGTGCACACCTTTAATCCCAGCACTCAGGAGGCAGAGGTAGGAGGATCACCATGAGTTCAAGGCCAGCCTAAGATTACATACTGAATTCCAGGTCAGCCTGGACTAGAGTGAGACCCTACCTCAAAAAACCAATAAATAAATAAATAAATAAATAAATAAATAAATAAATAAAAAAAAAAAAAATTAAGTGGAAATGTGTTGAAAATTATATGGAATTTCTACTGATATCAAGGCTGTCATAGGTCCATTAAGTAGAGCTTTTGAGAAAACACAACAATAGATTTGAATGGGGGTGGGGGGTGGGAGACGGAATTGAAGGTGTGGCTTGGAGAGTTAGTCTCCCTCATGACCTAGTATGGCGTGACATGGTACAACTCAATATGTTTTCCACTCTTAGGCAACTGGGAAGGAGTCACAGGACAATAAGAAACAGAACACGGGTTTGAGAGATGGCATAACGACTACGGCATTTGCCTGCAAAGCCAGAGGACCCAGGTTCGATTCTCCAGTACTCACCTAAGCCAGATGCACAAGGTGACACATGCGTCTGGAGTTCATTTGCACAGGCTAGAGGCCCTGGTGTGCTCTCTCTCTTTCTCTCTCTCTTTGGCCTCTCTCTAGGGCTTCTAGCTACTGCAAACAAACTCCAAACACATGTGCCACCATGTGCATCTGGATTATGTGGGACCTGGAGGCTCGAACCTGGGTCCTTAGGTTTCGCAGGCAAGCATCTTAACCACTAAGCCATCTCTCCAGCCCTCCAAAAATAAGAAGGTTATGAAGTATCCTGGACTCCGTGCATGAAGAAGAGATTCAGTCAGTGGTATCTGTTGCAATGAAGGAAAGGAAAAGGTGGAGGTAGTTAATTAATAACCTCAAGCCAGTGTTTTCGTGTCTTGGATAGAGAACTCGAAGCATGTTTACAAACCAAGAAAGAGGTAAATGGACAAGAGAGAATTAAAAGTTCTAAAAAGTTGCTTCGGCAACATTCCAGAAATGGAAGCACATTTAAATGGTGAAGGACGTTCTCCTGAAGCAGAAAACTCTGAGGGACAGTCAGCTCTGCCTGTGAGGATCAGGCGAGGTCCAGAGAAGAGGAAGGGCTTGAAGAACGAGGGACATTTCCATATGTGTAAAACGTGAGGAAGGGAGCTCTGTGGAATAGTAATGGCATATACAAAGGCACTGAGGCATGAATAGAGAAAACTGTAGGCAGTGCAGGCTGGGGAAAGAGCAGGAAGGTTGCGGGACACTGGTGAAGTTAAGGGCAGGGCAATCCCACGCACGGACGGTCTGTTCCTCAGGCACTCTTCAGAGGTTCCTGATTTCTTTCTTGTAGCTCAGGGGTCAAAACCTTGACAATGTCTATGCAGGCAGGGACCCTCTTCCTCACAAGGAAATATCCCCAACACAGAAAGTATGCAGAGTGCCTGCAAACATACTGAAGTCCAGATGATAATCCTGGAGAGTCAGAGTTAAAATTCGGCTCTAGGTAAAGTACCCATTTTTAGTCCTCAAGCTGGCTGGAAGTCAGGCCAAATGTACCAGCTGGTGCAATGGCCGCATGTCTGTTATGGAGGAAACCAGCTGATTGGCTCGAGGCCCACACCATAGGAGGGAATTCCTATCTGGTACTGAAAACATAATTAAAAGCCTATGGGTGAGGAGGTCATAAGCCCTGTGGGCAGGGGAAATTACCAGTGTTTTCTGGCTAAATTCATATATTGGGCCTATGAAACTGTCCTCTAAATACTTGTATGTGTCCATATAGTATCACCACTTTTTTAGTATTTTATTTTTTATTTATTTTTATATATTTATTTGAGAGAGAGATACAGAAATAAGCAGGTAGAGAGAGAGAATGGGCACGCAAACGAACTCCAGATGCGTGTGCCTCCTTGTGCATCTGTCTTACGTGGGTCCTGGAGAACAGAGCCTTGAACCAGGGTCCTTAGGCTTCACAGGCAAGCGTTTAACCACTAAGCCATCTCTCCAGCCCTCATTTTTTTTTTTTTTTTACTAGAAACAAAGAGAGAGAGAAAGAATGGGTGCACCAGGGCCTCTAGCCACTGCAAACGAACTCCAGACACATGCACCACCTTGTGCATCTGGCTTATGTGGGTCCTGGAGAATTGAGCCCCAAGCCTGGGTCCTTAAGCTTTGCAGGCAAGCACCTTAACCGCTAAGCCATCTCTCCAGCCGAACTCTCACTTTTTGAATACAGAAGCTTCTTTTTTCAGATAATGGTGATCACTGAGGTGACTCAAAACACATCCAAGTGCTCAGTAGTGACAGTGGAGTGTTCAACGCTAAATGAGACATCTCTATCACACTCTTCAAGGCTCAGGGACCATTGCAGAAGAGGGAGAAAGAATGCACGAGCCCAAGGAAGGGGAGAGTGTTTTGCAAGACTGTCTGCAAGACACAAATTGGCCATGGTATTTATGATGTCATAGTAGCTGACAATACCCTACACAAGACCTGCATAATAGGAGGGGGAAAGTTGTGACATCAAAAATTACCCAGAAAAAAAAGGGCTGGAGAGATGGCTTAGCGGTTAAGGAGCTTGCCTGCAAAGCCAAAGGGCCTCAGTTCAATTCCCCCAGTACCCACATAAGCCATATGCACAAGGTGGTGCACACATCTAGAGTTCATTTGCAGTGGCTGTAAGCCCTGCCACACCCATTCTCTCTCTCTCTCTTTCTCTGCCTCTTTCCCTCTCTCAAATAAATAAATAATAAGAAGAAATTTTTTAAAAAAATTAAAAATTACCAAAAAAAGAGTAGTTGAAAAGAAGGGATTCAGTGGACAGGGGATTCATGAGGGAGAAAGAGAGAGTGGGATAGGACTATGATCATGATATATATAGTCTATAGGAATGGAAGTTGTCAATAAAAAGTTTAAAAGAAATTCACTGGAAGTATATGCAATCTAGAAGGAATATAATCCAACATATGTGTTAGAACAACAAGAACCAGTTTTCTTCTGAGTGGAACAGAAGTCAGGGGGGAGAATGTGATGATCATCTACCTGGTGTGGAGGTGATGAAAGAAACTGCCAAAGAGATGTCTGAGAGAGATGAGAGTGATTTAAGCTATCAGCAAGTATATGTGAATGCACCACAATATGAGCAATGCAGTGCTCACTGAAGAAAAGATACAGAAAACTGATGAAAACAAAACCACGGAATCTTGTGTGTGTGTGTGTGTGTGTGTGTGTGTGCGCGCGCGCGCGCGCGTGTGCGTGTTTTCAAGGTAAAACTTGAAAAGCAAAAGATAAATTATCCAGTAAATCATTGTCAGGACAAGTAGAAAGCTATCTGGGGGAATATTCAGTTACATTCTTATATTCCCATATGCTGAAATAAATTCCAGACGGGTTCCAATCGATTTAAATGTGAAATAAAGAAACAAAAAAAAAAAAATGTACTGGGAGAAAATGTAGAAAAAGTGTGTGTAATCTTCAGATAATGAATTTCTTTCTGAATTAACAACAAAGCAGGAACCTTAAACAGGAAAGATGAAAGATGTGATCGTTGCCACGGGCTGAGGGAAGGGAAAATGGGAAGCTGCTATCAGCGGGTATCGAGTCCCGATTATACAAAGACTGTTAAATCCTAGGTGTCTATGGGGGGTGGGGGTCCGTGTATATAATCCACACTGTGTCTACCTACACACTGTAGTCTAAAAATGTTACCAATGATGCAACACTCAGCCAGGCATGTTCATGCATGCCTGTAATCCCAGCACTAGGAGGCCAAGGAAGGAGTTCAAGGTCACAAGTTGAAGGTCAGCCTAAACTGCATAGTGAGTTCCAGGCCAGCCTTAGCTACATCGCCTGACAGCCTCAAGAAACAAAAACAAAACAAACGAGAAATAAAAGCGTAGCTCTAACATTAAATATCCTTAGTAAAATGCATTTTAAAAAATAGAGTCAACTAACATGCACACCAACTTTTTGAGTAAAAATGATACAGCACAGTAAAAATGCCAAAAAGGTAGCTAGGAAACTGAGGGGAAATATTTACATTATAGATAATCCATAGTAAAATAGACTTTTATCTTTAAAAGTCAAAGAACTAATTAGAAAATAGAATCTCTAAAGAAAAATAAGCAAAAACATTAATAGGCTGTTTGCAAATGGAAAAAATTATCCAACCTCACCAGTAATTTTAAAAACGCAAATAAAACCACAGTAAGATTCCATTTCTTCTGTTTCAGACAGACAACTTAAAAAAAAAAAAAAAAAGTATTGGGCTGGACAGATGGCTTAGCGGTTAAGGTGCCTGCCTGCTAAGCCTAAGACTGCCCATTCCATTTTCCAGGTCAGGTCCCATGTCTAGCCAGGAGCAAAGTGATGCAAGGACACAAAGGGGGTGCATTTGTCTGGAGTTCATTCACAGTGGCTGAGAGGCTGGTGGCATGCGCTCTCTCTCTCTCTCTCTCTCTCTCTCTCTCTCTGACTCTCTCTCAAAAAAAGAAGTATTACTTAAGATATTGAAAATATTTATTCTCCTGCATGCTCTTAGGAGAATAAATTGAAGGAGGAGGGGGATTACAGAACAATTGAACAAGAGAATGGAGCATTTATAAACACCTAAAAGCTCTGTTTCTACGAGTGAGAAATGATCCCGACTCAGCTACCAGGGGAGATACAAACATTTTTAAAGTGGCAAATATATTAAATTTGATTGCATGCATGGATGTTATGCCTAAAAAGCAGAAGAATGTCTAATTCTAAAAATTTTGTTGGGGAAAAATATTTGATGGTATAGAGGATGATCACATTAGTTTGTTAAAAGAGAAAAATAGAGCTGGAGAGATGGCTTAGCGGTTAAGGCACAAGCCTGCAAAACCTAAGGACCCCGGTTCGATTCTCCAGGTCCTACGTAAGCCAGATGCACAAGTGGGCGCATGTATCTGGAGTTCGTTTGCAGTGGCTAGAGGCCCTGGCACACCCATTCTCACTCTCCCTCTCTCTGTCTCTAATAAATGATATTTTGTTGAGTTATTAATTTGAAGTACAATTCAGTTGCATTGCTTACAGTCGATGATAATTATCTCATTAGTAGAACTGGTAGAAATCTTAGACATAACAGTAGAAAAACACACAACACTAAGCAAGCTGCAGGCTGACTCACACATGTTAAATAACAAAATTCAGAAAGACACTCAGATTTCTACCAGCCTTCCAATGCTCTGAAGCAATACACCTGATGTCACCCTTGGTAGATCTCATCATATTGGTCTCTTCAACCTACTCCTTCCCCCTGCCCCACCCTCTGCCAACCTTTCACCCAGAAATAAACAGGAGGGAACACAGGAAAACTGCATGCAGATGGGCATGGAAATGAAGATGATACAGAAAAGAGGTGAAGACGATGACCACAGCCTCCTGAGGGCTTCCACAAGTGGTCCAGGAGTGACCCGCACTGAGGCAAGCAGAGATACAACGACCCAGATAGGGGAGCTGGTAGCTCTGTGATGATGCAGCTGCTGTAGCTCAGCCCAAGATACTTTCAGACACCAGCCCATGGCTTCTGGCATTCCAACGAATGCTCATTCCCAAGAATGTCCATTTTTACAGAGCAGGACACGTGGCAGCTTTTCATCATGTCATTTCTAATGTGATACTTCACATAGTTTAGTGTTAGATCTCAGCCAAACTGTCTCTTAAAATTTTGACTTGTTTCAGCATAGGGGTTACAACCAATAGTATTCGCACACACCTGCCAGGGGAAAAGCATGTCTCCATTGAACTCACGCTCGCAGGGTCACTTCGATAATTCCTTTGCTACTGATACTCTCTTTTCAAACTGAAGACCGGAGGTTCATCCCAAGACCTCATTCTATGTCAAAGCAACCGGATATGAGGCGGGGAGAACAGCTTTTGAAACAGAAAAAAAAAGAAAGAGAGAAGAAAGAAAGAAAGAGGGCTGGAGAGATGGCTCAGCAGTTAAGGCACTTGCATGCAAAGCCTAAGGACCCGGGTTCAACTCCCCAGAACCCACATTAGCCAGATGCACGAGGTGGCGCACACATCTGGAGTTCAACTGCAGTTGCTGGATGCCAATTCTCTCTCTCTCATAAATAAATTAAAAAAATAAAATAAAAAGCAAACATAAAAAAGAAAGAAAGGGAGAGAGGGAGGGAGGAAAGAAATGAGGAAAGGAAGGGAGGAAGAGAGAAAGAAAAAGGGAGAGAGGGCGGGAGAAAAGAAAGGAGAAGAGGAGAGGACAGGAGGAGGAAGGAAAGGAAAAAAGAGGGAAAAAAGAAAAGAAATGAAGGAGGGAGGGAGGGAGGGAGGAAGGGAGGGAGGGAGGAAGGAAGGAGGGAGGGAGGGAGGGAGGGGGAGGGAGGGGAGGGAGGGAGGGAGGTGGGAAGAGAAGAAATGGACCAACACAAAGCTGGGTGTTTTGGTACATGCCTTTAATCCCAGCACTCGGGAGGCAGAGGTAGAAGGATTTCCATGAGTTCGAGGCCACCCTGAGACTATAGAGTGAACTCGCGGTCAGCCTGAGATAGAGTGAGACCCTACCTTGGAAAAACCAAAGAAAGAAAAGAAAAAAAAAGAAAAGAAAGAAAGGAGGGAGGGAGGGAGGGAGAAAGGAAGGAAAGAAAAGAAAAGAAAAGAGAAAGAAAGAAAGAAAGAAAGAAAGAAAGAAAGAAAGAAAGAAAGAGAAAGAAAGAGAGAAAGAGAAAGAAATGGACCAGCACAAATGAGCATGTGCTTAGCAAGGGGCGTTATCTCAAAGGTCACATACTGGCAGAGGAAATATGCTATTTACCAATGGTAGGGAAGGAAATATGTCCCAAAGACCCATAAACTCACTCTAAATATTTGCCCCGGTTTTATGTAAGACCAGGGTGCATTAGCAGGGGTGAGCTGAGTACACACTGAGGAATGGCCAGGATGGCCTACCTCCACGATCCAGTCTCCTTCCTCACTAGCAGGAGGTTCCACTCAACAGTGACTGGGGGGGGGGGTCAGCACTAACAGTTCTCCCCAGGAGGGTAACCTCAAAGAGACCTGTATTACCAACCACAATCCTTTGAAAACACCCATTTTCCTTTTTTTTAAGATTTTATTTTTATTAATTTATTTATTAGAGACAGAGAGAGGGAGAGAGAAAGAGTGAGAATGGGCATGCCAGGGCCTCCAGCCACTGCAAACGAACACCAGATACGTATGTGCACCATCTTGTGCATCTGGCTTACATGGGACCTGGGGAATCGAACCGGGGTCCTTGGGCTTTTCAGGCCAACGCCTTAACTACTAAGCCATCTCTCCAGCCCGAAACACCCATTTTTCTATTTGCTTACAGTCTAAGCTAGCTCAGCAACATTGGCTGGTTTCCATCATGATTTTGCTTATTAGAATATAGCATTGGCAACCTCATTCATAAAAATTACTTGAATCTAGTTGGCATTTAGTCATTTCAAAAAAGGAGGAAATGATGAATGATATTTTGTTAAGCAAACGACACAGCTGTCAATTGATTCTGAAAGTTTGTGTGGATGAAAACTAGCACCCTCTCCATGCACTAAATTACATCTGACTTCTCCTTTTATTTGGGAATTCCAGGAAGGACTGCTTAAAAGTCACAGGCATCCATTTACCAGAACGGCACAGAACGAAACCATAGCATTACAAGACCCGACAGCATTTCTTGGAAAAGGATTATTAATCCATAAATTTAAGACAGACACTCCACACAGAACATGAAGCATTTTACTACAGGAAAAACCTTCAGTCCGATTTTGTCCAAATACGTCTTGATAATTATACCAGCAGGAGGCTTAGGCTGTGAGAAAATTTTTTCTGGGTTTTTTTTTTTTAACATGTTCCAGCAAAAAAAAAAAAAAAGGACACTTTCATTCTGAAGAGCCTCATTTGGAATTCCTCCTACCTACCTTCCATCCACAAAGTCACACTTCACTCCTGAAATTCCCTCGCTGACTTACCTTCGGCAGAAGAATCTGGAAGCTGGGGAGAGTCGCTTATGCGGAGCCAACATGAGAATGTGGCCAAGGGAAATGAAATGTCAGTTCCTGCCAACAATACAAATCTCCGACATTCAATAGCTAGGGGGAAAGAAAAAAAAAGCAGCTAACACCTCGTGTAATCTCACTGCTTTCATACCACATATTTTAATGAAAACAATTCGAGCCCCTGACGCAAGAGAAGGTGGCCTTTGCATAATGTTTAGTTTCTGCTGTCTCCAAAACGTATCTGATATTTATTTATGATTCAACTACATTGAGCCTGAAATGGAAAAAGCTTCTAGAATTTCCAGAGAGCTTTATACAAAGCTGCCTCAATCATTATTAACAATTTAGCAGAAAACACCCTTGAGAAAGGATTGGATGGGTCTACTTACAGTTTTTCTACCCTCCCCCAGCCCACTGCATCATAAAAACATGTTTTAAAAGTTTGGTGTATGTGTGTGTGTGTGTTTAAGCAAAGAAACCACTCGTTAAAAAATCTCTCTGGAGCACATTTTTAAAGATAATTTGGAAAAACGTTGTAAGAAACTGTGTAAAAAAAAGTGTCTCTAATTTAAAAAGCAGAAAATCGAGTCCAAAGAGCAGGAGGCTTTATTTGGGATTCTGAAAGAAATTAATTTGCATTCCAAAGATACATGGAATCAAAAAATAAGAAATTATTTTCACTAGTTAAAATAAAAGAAATTAAAATTACATCTTGTTTCACTGGCATCTAAACCATAGTTCACATACTATAAATTTATTAATGTATACTTCTGAAAAAGAGGAAAATGGAACATCAGCTGGTTGGTTCCCAAACTTTTTTTAAAAGAAATAGTAAGCAGCCAGGCGTGGTGGCGCACACCTTTAATCCCAGCACTCAGGAGGCAGAGGTAGGGGGATCGCCATGAGTTTGAGGCCACCCTGAGACTACAAAGTGAATTCCAGGTCTGCCTGGACTAGAGTGAGACCCTACCTTGATAAACAAACAAACAAAAAAAAGAAATAGAGTATGATCAACGGCAATTTGAGCTGATATTTGTATGTGTCGCAAAGATTATAATGTTGTGATCAATGCTCACTTGAAAATTCTAATATTAATTGCATTTTATTATTTTCCAGTAGTTTGCACAAAGTATTTTTGGCCAAAATTTTATAAATTCTAACCCCACCAAAATTATGATATACTTAACACATCCCCAGCCTATTTTGAACAAACTAAATTTTATAACAAAATTAGAATGAGGGTCATTCATTTTATAAGAAGGAATAATAAATAGGACGTCGGATTGAGACAATTGAAAAATAGCTTTTGGGCTGGAGAAATGGCTCAGCAGTTAAAGGTGCTGCTTGTACCGCCTGACAGCCTGGGTTTGATTCCCCAGTACCCATGTAAAGCCAGATGCACAAAGTAGCACCTGTGTCTGAGTTCATTTACAATGGCAGGAGGCCCTGATGTGCCCATTCCCCCTTTCTCCCTCTTTAATAAATAAATAAATATTTTTTTAAAAGATAGCTTTTGGGGCCAGGCATGGTGGCGCATGCCTTTAATCCCAGCACTCAGGAGGCAGAGGTGGGAGGATCATTGAGAGTTCAAGGCCACCCTGAGACTACATAGTGAATTCCAGGCCAGCCTGGGCTAGAGCAAGACCCTACCTTAAAAAGAGAGAGAGAGACAACTTTTGTATGCAGCATTTTTTTTGTAGAACAATTAAATGAAAACATAAGGTTAAAGATGGGAACCTGTATCTAAAACTTATGTCACAATAAATTCAGAGAAATCAAATTACCAAATGTAATTTAGGTGTATATTATGCCCATTATATTTCCTACAATACAAGTTTATGACATAAGTACAAATTTTACTGATCTGGTCAAACTGAACTGGAAAAAGATAATTAGCTACAGGTATAATATTTACCTTCAACCACAGGAAATAAGAGTACTGCTCTGTTACCAATATACTAATACTGTCTTCTCGTGTACGTGAGAGCATTGGAATGAGATATATTTTGTGTGATTACTAAGGCATTACTCTTACAGAGATCATTTTTTAAAAATACCCACTGGGCTGGAGAGATGGGCTTAGCAATTAAGGCGCTTGCCTATAAGCCTAAGGACCTATGTTTGACTCTCCAGGTCCCACATAAGGCAGACGCTCAAGGTGACACAAGCACTCAAGATCGCACATACACACAAGGTGGCACATACATCTAGAGTTCAGCTACAGTGGCAGGAGGCTCCCTCTCTCTCTCTCTCTCTCTCTCTCTCTCTTTCTCTCTCTCATAAAAAATAAAGAAAAAATAAAGAAAAACTTACCCATTGTAGAAAGGAATGTCAAAAATAAAACTTGGTGAGGAGTGGCTACAGAGATGGCTTAGTGGTTAAGGCATTTGCCTGCAGAGCCAAAGGACCCAGGTTCGATTCCCCAGGACCCACATAAGCCAGATGCACAAGGTGGCACATGCGTCTGGAGTTCATTTGCAGTGGCTGGAGGCCCTGGCACTCCCATTCTCTCTCTCTCTCTCTCTCTCTCTCTCTCTATCTATCTATCTATCTGCTTCTTTCTCCCTCTGTGTCAAATAAATAAATTAAAATAAAATAAATAAAACTTGGGGACTAGGGAGATGGCTCAGCTACCTACCCAAGACCTGCATAATAGGAGGAGAACAAATTATAACATCAAATAGAAAAGAGACTAATTAGAAAAAAGAAGGGATTTAGTGGAAGGGTGATTATGGAGGGGAAAGGGAAGATGGTGGGAGGGAAAATGACTATGGTATATTGTCTATATGTACGGAGGTTGTCAATAAAGTGGGTTTTTGTTGTTGTTGTTGTTGGTTGGTTGGTTTTCCGAAGTAGGGTGTCACTCTAGCTCAGGCTGACCTGGAATTCAACTATGTAGTCTCAGGGTGGCCTCTCTCGGCGATCCTCCTACCTCTGCCTCCCGAGTGCTGGGATTAAAGGCATGTGCCACCACACCCAGTATCAATATAGTTTGTGGTGTTTTTTTTAAATCTAAAGCTAGATAAACTTAATCAAAATTAGACAACTTATTTCATTGGCCTGTTGGCTGCCCATAAGATTATACAAATTTCCTCCAAGTGAGTTTCCAGAAAGGAAGAGATCCACACAAACAGAAACTAACATGCTAATAGTGATCTGCCAGGAACTAGAGAACTCTGGGAAGTCATAATAGAGTCTTCAGTTCTCTGTCCACAAAGTGTACTGCACCCTGGACTGGACTTTCTATAGAACCAAAAGAGGGAAACCAGACCAAATGCAGTTAGCTCAGTGGTGTTCTGCAGAATGACTGAGGAGAGCATCTTTATGGGCCAAGGAAAATAGATGATGTGTTATTTGTTAAATGATGCTGCATGAAAGCGAAATGAAATGGGCATGATTATTATCATTTACGAAATACATTGGTAGAATAATAAAGAACTCTTCTAGCCAGTCTCCAAAGTCTAGAAAACAAGTGATCAAATCATCTATGGGTTGGTGGAATTGCTTGGCTGGCTGTTTTATTTGGTTTGGGCCCTACTGGAAGCTAAAAGAGTTCGATTACAATCACGTTGCTTATTCTTCTCCTTGGAAAGGATTAATAAGCAGTTAAATGAGAAAGAAGAAAAGCCTCGGGTCTTGGGTGTTCTGCAGTGAAGAATACTTATTTAGTAATGACACTTGTGAAAATAAAATAAAATAACAAGGGGAGGGCTAGGGAGACTGCTCAGTGAGTGGCTAAGAGTGATGGCCACACAAGCATGAGGGCCCTGGAGAGCCTGATTTTGAACTGAGTTCGATCCCTAACAACAACAAAAATAAATAAATAAAAATAAAAATAAACATCTGAGTGTGGTCTCACACACACACACACGTAACTCCAGTCCTCTGGGGAGCAGAAGGGATACACCGCTCAGCCAGGCTAACCAAACAGCAGCTCAAAGTACAATGAAAGACTCGACATCAAGAAAAGAAGGTGGAGGGCTGGAGAGATGGCTTAGTGGTTAAGGCGTTTGCCTGCAAAGCCAAAGGATCCCGGTTTGACTCTCTAGGACCCACGTAAGCCAGATGCACAAGGTGGCGCATGCATCTGGAGTTCCTTTGCAGCGGCTGGAGGCCCTGGAGTGTCCATTCTCTCCCCCTCTCCCTCAAATAAATAAATAAATAAAATATATTTTAAAGAAAGTATGGTGGAAGAGTGACACCCAACTTTCTCATCTGGCCTTCACATGTGTACACACTGGGGATGCACATCTG
Source organism: Orientallactaga sibirica (assembly GCA_036365145.1). Classification (NCBI taxonomy): domain Eukaryota; kingdom Metazoa; phylum Chordata; class Mammalia; order Rodentia; family Dipodidae; genus Orientallactaga; species Orientallactaga sibirica. The sequence continues at coordinate 8,236,468 of JAEOAD010000054.1, read as the reverse complement.
CCACACATGTATGTGTAACACACATACACACACATGCATGCATGCATTAAAAAAAGTATAAAACAGGGCTGGAGAGATGGCTTAGCACTTAAGGTGTTTGCCTGCAAAGCCAAAGGACCTAGGCTTGACTCCCCAGGACCCACGTTAGCCAGATAGATGCACAAGGGGGCACATGTGTCTGCAGTTCATTTGCAGTGGCTGGAGGTCCCGGAGTGCCCATTCTTTTTCTCTCTCTCTCCCTCTCTCTCTATCAAATAAATAATAAGAACTATATATATATGAAGGGGAAACCAAAAGTTTTCTTCAACTTCTCTATATGTCTGCTCATTTGCAATACAACCAATCACACTGAGTGACATTGTTACCCACTCTAAATAATAATAAATAATAAAAATAATAATAATAAACAACTAGACCACAGATCCTTGGTTTAATTATTCAACATAACCTGCAGGACACTGGGAGGACACTTTCTGTGCGTCCCTGGCTAAGTGTGAAGTGACCACAGTCAGTCCCATGTCTCACATGCTCAGAGGATAGTGAACGCTTTGCCTGCATTTCACTGATTTCACACACATTCCCTCATCCTCATGAAGACTCTGGGATAAAGAAGACAATATGGACCTTGTCGTTGAAAAGTTTAAAATTTAGGGCTGGAGAGATGGCTTAGTGGTTAAGGCACATGCCCGTGAAGGCTAAGCACGCAGGTTCGATTCTCCAGGTCCCACGTAACCCATGTGGTGGCACACGCATGTGAAGTTTGCAGTGGATAGAGGCCCTGGCGTGCCCATTCTCACTCTCAGTCTCTCTCTCCCTCTCCCTGACTCTAATAAATAAATAAATAAATAAACAAATAAATAAATATAAAATCTTTAAAAAAGAAAAAGTTTAAAGTTTAGTATTCAATTAATATGCATGCCAAATTCCTATAATGTAAAGAAAGCCAGATTACAAAGTGATGCATGCATTTGGAGTTTATGTGCAGTGGCTAGAGGCCCTGGTGTGCCCATTCTCTCTCTATCTGCCTGTTTCTCTTCCCGCGCCTCTTAAATAAATAAATAAAATATTTTAAAATAAAACTCTGGGAAATATTCTGGATAATTAAAGCAGATCTGAGACAATAAATATCATGACTAGAGGAGAAAAGTCAACATCAAAAAAGTGTTCTAAAGGGATCTGGAGAGAGAGCTCAGCAGTTAAGGCACTTGCCTGCAAAGCCTAACAAGCTGGGTGCAATTCCCCAGCACCCATGTAAAGCCAGATGCACTGTGGTGCATGCATCTGGAGTTCATTTGCAGGGGCTGGAGGCCCTGGCGTGCCATTCTCCCCCCCCCCCCCCCCACCTTTCCACCTTTCTCTGCTTGCAAATAAATAAAAAGATTTTTTTTTTTTTTTTTTTGGTTTTGCAAGGTAGGGTCTCGCTCTGGTCCAGGCTGACCTGGAATCCACTATGTAGTCTCAGGGTGGCCTCAAACTCTCGGCGATCCTACTACCTCTGTCTCCCGAGTGCTGGGATTAAAGGCGTGCGCCACCACGCCTGGCCAAATAAAAAGATTTTTTTAAAAATCTTTAAAGTACCATCATGCTTTACTTCAACTGTACACATCCCAGAAAGCTGTGAAATGAGGTCAAATTTCTTCAGTTTTGTCCATTCTCCATAAGAAAGCTGATTTCAAATGACCAGTAGCCCTTAGATTAAGGGGGGGGTGGAGCAAGGAGGGAACGTCATTCTATTATAACACATATATGGGTTGAATTATGCTCTGATTAAACGCCACAGTTTTGGTTGTTTTCTTTTCCAGTTTACACTATAAACATGCACCATAAAATGTTTCTTACATTTGCTATTTAATTATCCTTCTAACTGTAGCTCAAATAAACCCTTTATAATCAAATTATCAGGGGGAAAAATCCATTTATTTCAAAGCACATATAGCTTGTCTATTCAAGTAGAAGTTGCCTGAATTCTCATACCCTAGGAAGAGACTGGCATGTTTGTTGGGGCATATCCGAGTATTTAATTGCAAAACTGGGAATTATTCCACAGATGTGAATGAACATCTAATTTATATCACAGAGGAGTGATTATGCTCTTAGGAGCTGTTACTTATTTATTCCTTTTCCTAACTAGATTACCACACACGTGAGAATTTCAAATCAGGAAAACACTGCCAAAAATGTTTCACCAGTGACACCCAAAGAAAAGAGAACTCATAAATGTCTTCCAAGCTGTAAATAATGATTTAAGAAAAACAAGTCTTTGGGAATATAATTACATCTGGTCTAGACTAAAGAGTTTTAAATTTATATTATTAGCTTAAATCAATGATAGCATACTAATCTTAATTAATAAATTAAAATAGATTTGTTGTTCATGTTCCCATAAACTTAAAAATAAGAAAAATGAAAGAAAAGGGATGATTTTTATTTCTTTTAAAATATTTTTTCCAGTTCCAAAGCCCCTAACTCCTCCTGCTCTAAGTATGTTGACACATGACACATGCAGATCTCTCTTCAGTAACATGCCTGGATTTCTTGCCCAGAATGCTTACTAACAATTTCTTAACCTATCTTTAGCGATCTTTTTGAGACAATGACTTGTCAGGATATTTGTGCTTTTGTACACTCATGCCACCACCACTCCAATTATTCCTTTCCTTGGCAGCATAAGAGTATTTAAGTTCAGGAAAAGGGGGCGGAAAGATTGTAAGAGTCACAGGGTGAGAAGGAGCACTCTGCGGCACTGTCCTTCCATCCCCGACAGACTGACTGATGCAATCATGACTCCACAGTGATGACACCACTCAGGAAGAGGGGATATAAGAGTATAACCCAGGGCTGGCTTAGTGGTTAAGGTGCTTGCCTGGGAAGTCTAAGGATGTAGGCTCCATTCCCCAGGACCCATGTAAGCCAGATGCACAAGGTGACGCATGCATCTGAAGTTTGTTTGCAGTGGCTGGCAGACGCTAGAGCACCCATCCTCTCCCCACCCAACACCCCTCCCACCTCAAATAAATAAATAAGGGCTGGAAAGATGGCTTGGAGGTCAAGGCACCTGCCTGCCAAGTCTAAGAACCCCAGTTCCAGTCTCCAGGTCCCACGTTTAGCCAGATGCAAAAAGTGATGCAAGAGTGCAATGCTGTGCTTGCCCACAAGGGGGCACATGCGTCTGGAGTTCCTTCACAGCAGCTGAGAGGCCACTGGCGCACCCATTCTCTCTGTCTCTCTCAAAATAAATAAATAAATACATACCAGAAGTCTTTTTAAAAAAATTAGTTATAACCCAATAGAAATATGACCAAAATGTGAGATGTTCATACAGATTTGTAACTTATGGTGGCTTGTCTTTTTTTTTTTTTTTTTTTTTTTTTTTTTTTTGGTTTTTCGAGGTAGGGTCTCACTCTGGTCCAGGGTGACCTGGAATTAACTATGTAGTCTCAGGGTGGCCTTGAACTCATGGCAATCCTCCTACCTCTGCCTCCCGAGTGCTGGGATTAAAGGTGTGCGCCACCACGCCCGGCTCTTTTTTTTTTTTTTTTTTTTTTTTTGGTTTGGCTTGTCATTTTTACCTACACTTATTTAGAAGGCATTTTGAAGGAGGAGGAGGAGGAAGATGTTAGATGAGGAATTCAGAGACAAGAAGCCTGGTCACCATGGCAGCTTTTATATCTCCCTCAATCTATCTTCTTAGGTACAAAAGAAGAGGATCTGCTACAGAATCAAACTCCAAGGTTCTAACAGTCCCCAACCAAATGGACTTCTGGGTCTGTGATGGGATCTCACACTTAGATGTCACTTGTTTAATAAAAAGATGTTGGGACGGGGAGATGGCTTAGCGGGTAAGGCTCCTGCCTGCAAAGCCTAAGGACACATGTTCAACTCTCCAGGTCCCAGGTAAGCCAGGCACACAAAGGTGAGGTAAGCGCAAGATTGCACATGCCCACCAGGTGGCGCAAGCTTCTGGAGTTCTATTGCAATGGCTGGAAGCCCTGGCATGCCAATTCCCTCTGTCTCTCTTGCACTAAAATTAAAAAGCCAATCTGTTGGGCTTGCCTCAAAAAAAAAAAAAAAAAAAAAAAAAAAAAAAAAAAAAGGTGCTTTGGCCCTGCCCATGGTAGATATAAACACAGATGAAGATAACAGGGGGAGGGGCACAGACCTGAGGAAAGGAAAGATACGAGGGATGAAGAACCAGCAAGCAGAGAGATAGGAAAGGAAAAGAGAATAATAAAAACAGAGAATGGAAGCTGGGCATGGTGATGCACGCCTTTAATCCCAGCACTCGGGAGGCAGAGGAGGATGACCATGAGTTCATGGCCACCCTGACATAGTGAATTCCAAGTCAGCCTGGGTTAGAGTGAAACCCTACCTCAAAAAACAAAAAGAAGGGAAGGGAAGGAAGGAAGAAAAGGGAAGGGAAAGGGGAGGGGAGGGGAGGGGGGGGGGAAGGGGAGGGGAGGGAGGGGAGGGAGGGGAGGGGAGGGGAGGGGAAGGGGGAGGGGAAGGAGGGAAGGAAGGAAAGGGAAGGAAGGAGGGAAAGGAGGGGAGGGAAGGAAGGAAGGGAAGGGGAGGGGGAGGGGAGGGGAAGGGAAGGGAGGGAAGGGAAGGAAGGGAAGGGAAGGGAAGGGAAGGGAAGGGAAGGAGGGAAGGGAGGGGAGGGGAGGGGAGGGGAGGGGAGGAGGGGAGGGGGGGGGAGGGGAGGGGAGGGGGGAGGAAGGAAGGAAGGAAGGAAGGAAGGAAGGAAGGAAGGAAGGAAGGAAGGGGAAGGAAAGGGAAGGGAAGGAAAACAGAAAAAGAAAATCGACACTACAGTAACTTAGAGAAAGAGAATGCAGCAGTGGTCACTCCTTTGGGAACTGCCCACTGCAGAGTGCCTTCCTCTCCCTCAGCCCCATAAAATGACACCCAAATACCTAAGATGCAAAATTCTAATTAACAGCTGGAAAGATGGCTTAGTGGTTAAGTTGCTTGCCTACAAAACCTAAGGACCCATGTTCAACTCTCCAGACCCCACATAAGCCAGATGCACAAAGGTGAGGCAAGCGCAAGGTAGTACAAGCCCACTAGGTGGCGCAAGTATCTGGAGTTCAATTGCACTGGCTGAGGCCCTGGTGCACCAATTTCCTCTCTCTCTCTCCCTCTAAAATAAAAATAAAATAAAATGCTAAATAATTTTCCTTTAACTGTATATATCCAGAACCTGCCATAACCTTCAGTTTGCATCAGAATGTACAACATTGCTCTTTAATCTGTAATCCTGTATATTAACTATCATGGAGTGTGTGCATTGCAATGATGTTTAATCTACACAAAAAAATAATGTTTGTAACTAGGCCCATGAGGTCAAGATTGGTTGTAATCAATGCTCAATCTGGAAGAAGAATGAAGGAGGTACAAGTTGTAGGTGCTCAAGTCCCACTCAGCACACAGTCTTTCTACCACACTTCTTTTTTCCCTAATTGAGTTCTTTGAGACAGTGCTGTAAAAACCATGCTCACTTTTTTTCAGGGGGGGAGGACTATTCCCCAGATATGACCTGGCTGGTGCACTCATGACCTCACAGTGGGTGCCATTACCTTCACAAGACCTGCACCACAGGGAGCCCATAAGCATTATGTTGTAGATGACAGAGAAGGACAAAACCAGTGAGACATCAGGGCCTGGAGAGATGGCCTAGCAGTTAAGACACTTGCCTGTGAAGCCTATGGACCCGCATTCAATTCCCCAGCACCCATATAAGCCAGAGGCACAAGGTGGCACATGCATCTGGAGTTTGTTTGCAGTGGATAGAGGCCATGGCACACCCATTCTATCTCTCTCGCTCACTCTCTCTCTCTCTCTGTCTCTCTCAAAAAAAATTAAATTTTTATTTATTTATAAGAGAGAGAGAGAGACAGACAGACAGACAGAGAATGGGTGCACTAGCAGCCTCTCAGCCACTGTGAGTGAATTCCACACGCATGCTCCCCCTTGTGGGTAAGAGCAGCATTGCACCTTTGCATCACTTTTTTGCGTCTGGCTAAACATGGGACCTGGAGAATCGAACATGCCTTCTAAGCTTGACAAGCACCTTAAAACCGCTAAGCCATCTCTCCAGCCCTAAAAAAATATTTTTAAAAACAAGATTATATTAAATGGTCTCCCACTAGAAAATTGCAAATGTCAGTCCATCCCTAACCTTTGTGGAGCCAATGGTCTCCAGTGGGTATGTTGCACCTTCTTTTTTCTTCCTCTCCTTCTGTCCTGCTCTGTCATGTGAGGGGTCTTGCATATACCCATGAGGACATCTAGGCCTGAACACCAAAACTCCACACAGGACCCCACAACCTATGACACTTGGAGTGACCACTCCCAAATTACAGGCAGATACTTACAAAGCCCCAGGTAACGTAAAAGTGGAGAACTGTAGTTTGGATCTTGAATGTTCCCCCAAAGGTCTATGTGGTAAAGGCTTTGTTTTAGCCTGTGGTGTAACTGAAAGGTCATGAACCTCACTGAAGGTGAAGCTCAACACAGAGTTGATGGGAGTGTCCACAGAAGATATTTTCTGCTTCAGATTTCTCAGATCAGGGCAGGATCCAGTTAACAAATAACTTTACTATGCATTTAATGCGTGTCACATTATCCAGTTTCTACTGAGTTTTTTTTTTTTAATTTTCAAGTTACCTTCCTTTGGGTGCATTTTGGAAAATAGTTAAGAATCTATGTCGTGTTTACTTGTTTAAATTGCATTTATTTGCAGCATTTTGGAAGGAAGCCCATCTCTCCCAGGGCTTCAATATACATCAAATATGTATAGCAACACTTGGTGTTTCTTCAAGAGGCAGAAGTCAGTTCTGTCTCTAAGAAATTCTCTGGTGGGTTTGATAAAAGAGCATTAAGATATATCTGGATTTCATCAAGTCTGGTTTCGGGCTGTCATGGGAGGCTGGGGTTGATAGGGAGAGATTAAATTATTAAGAATGGAAGTTTCCAATAGTGGAAAAAGAGATGAGGCAATGAGCCACATGTCAGGGACACCATCAAGCACGCTTGTGGACACCAGGACCCATGTGACTTTACGCTGCAATGCTAATGTGCTCTTCCTGAGTTGGTGGCCACTGCAAATCAAAACTGTAGCAGGCCAATGTCTGAACAATAATTCCTGTCCTACCAGCTCCGGGGTGATGGTGACAGACATGGTGATCAATCAAAACCTATTAAATCAGAAATCCAGAGGCCACAGAGAGCCCGACACTAAATCAGACTGCCAGCAGGCCTGCCATGGCTCAGGGAACATTGCAGAAGAGGGAGGGTGCGAAGACTTTCAAGAGCCACAGGGTGTGTAGCACTATCCTGAGGCTGAGTCCCCCCCCCACTACCCCACAAGGACCAACTGAGGCCTTCATGACCCCACAGTGAATACCATAACCCCACTGAGGAGGGCCCCCAGGGTAATGGGAACAGGGTATGAGGGGATTAAAGAGTATATATAACCTGTTATAATAAAATAATTCCTGGGCTAGAGAGATGGCTTAGCGGTTAAGGCACCTGCCTGCTAAGCCTAAGAACACCGGTTCCAATCTCCAGGTCCCACATTTAGCCAGATGCAAAGGACGCAAGGGTGCAATGCTGCACTTGACCACAAGGAGGCGCACGCATCTGGAGTTCGTTCACAGAGGCTGAGAGGCTGCTAGCGTGCCCATCTCTGTCTTCCTCTCTCTCTGTCTCTCTCTGTGTCTCTCTCCAAAAATAAAATTAAAAAAAATAATAACAATTCCTGTCTAGTTGAGTCCCTTGTTAATGACCAAAGAAAGACTATGTTTCTTAGAATCATGAAAGAAAAGAATGCCCTGCTAGTAGACAATGAAGTAGCCAAAGCAGTTGAGTTGGTGCAAGTTTTATTGATTGCAAATGGCCAATTAATCAGTTCTGGCACAATCACACCTAAAGTTTCCGTGAGAATTAAAAAGACAGCTTTAGGGCTGGAGAGACAGCTTAGCAGTTAAGGCATTTGCCTGCAAAGCCTAAGGACCCATGTTCCCCTCTCCAGATCCCACATAAGCCAGACCCACAAGGGTGAGGCAAGTGCAAGGTAGCACATGCCCACTAGGTGGCACAAGCGTCTGGAGTTTGATTGCAGTGGCTGAGGCCCTGGCATGCCAATTCTCTCTCTCTTGCTCTCACTCTTTCTCTAAGAAACATTAAAAAAAAAAAAAAAGACAGCTTTTTACACAACCTGTTGTGGCTTGTATATGAAATGCCCTTCCAAAAACTTCACTGTGCGTTGAAGGCTCGCTGCCCAGTTCATGAATCCAGTATCCAGTCGTGGAATATGGACAGCTAACTGGACCATGAGAGCTATGAGTAGTCACTGGACTTGGCCACTGACAGGCTCATAATTTGATGGCATTATTGAGAAGTGACAGAGTCTTTCAGAGGGAGAGGCCTACACGGGACAAACATGTCCTTGGGGCTCTATCTTATCTTGGCCTGCGCTGTGATCCCTTGCTCCCTGCCTCCTAGATGCCAGGAGATAAACAGCTCTCCTCCACCAGGTGCTCACAGACTGGAACTGTGCATTAACGTAGGTCCTTCACCTCTGAGTCAAGTTCCTTGTTTATTGTGCCACAAAAATAAAAATAACTGACTGATAGAGACCTCAGTGAAGTTAATTAACAGGGTTTTGTTTTTAGTTGAGAACAACAGACAGAGAGAGAAAGAGGCAAAGAGAGAGAGAGAAGGGTGCACCAGGGGCCTCCAGCCACTGCAAACGAACTCCAGTTGCATGCACCACCGTGTGCATCTGGCTTACGTGGGTTCTGGGGGAATCGAGCATCGAACTGGGGTCCTTAGGTTTCACAGGCAAGCGCTTAATGGGTAAGCCATCTCTCCAGCCCCATAATTAGCACAGTTTTTAAAAATATATTTATTTATTTATTTATAAGCAGAGGGATACACACACAGAGTTGTGTGTCGCGTGTGTGTGTGTGTGTGTGTGTGTGTGCACCAGAGCCTCTAGCCACTCACTGCAAACAAGCTCCAGATGCACGCGCCACTGTTTACCTGGTTTACATGGGTTCTGGGGAATCAGACCTGGGTCTTTAAGCTTTGCAGACAAGTGCCTTAACCACTGAGCATCCTCCCAGCCCCAATGAACAGTTTTTTATTAAACTTTTATTTTTTTTTTATTATTTTTTTGGAGAGAGACAGAGAGAGAGAGAGAGAGGAAGACAGAGATGGGTGCGCCAGCAGTGTCTCGGCTGCTGTGAACAAAATCCAGATGTGTGCGCCCCCTTGTGGGTCAAGTGCGGCATTGCGCCCTTGTGTCACTTTGCATCTGGCTAAAACTGGGACCTGGAGATTGGAACTGCTGGAGATTGGAACCAGTGTTCTTAGGCTTAGGAGGCAGGCGCCTTAACCCCTAAGCCATCTCTCCAGCCCTGAACACAGTTTTTAATCACAGCCTGTATAATTGTTGCAAAACCATTGACTATATAATGACTTGCAAATAAATAAATTAAATTAAATTAAATTAAATTATTTTTGAAAAGACTTGATTCTGTAATCACAAGACAGGCAAGTCATTCTTTCCGTTTGACTGATCTTCAGACAGACAAAGCCACAGTGAAAAAGAATGGTTGAACAAACAGTCTTCCTCCCTTCACACCCACACACCGGGTGGCATATCCGCAAACAAAGAAAACCTTCACCAAACATCCATCCATAAAACATGCTTTAGACTGGCTCCTCCCCTTTGTTTGACTTTGAAAACATTAAACCAGATTGTTTACTTTTATTTTAACCTAAAGAATAGGGGGTGTTACCTTAAAATTGTCCCTTTAAAAACAAGGTGACTGGAAGTTAGAAAAATGGATTTCTTTTTTTTTTTTTTTGTTTGGTTTGGTTTTTCGAGGTAGGGTCTCACTCTGGCCAAGGCTGACCTGGAATTCACTATGTAGTCTCAGGGTGGACTCGAACTCACAGGCCTCTGCCTCCCAGGTGCTGGGATTAAAGGCATGCACCACCATGCCCAGCTTGGATTTCTTTTTTTTTTTTTTTATGCAAGAGTAGGAGGAGAGAGAGAGAGAGAGAGAGAGAGATTGGTGCACCAGGGCATCTGGCCACTGTAATCAAACTCCAGACACTTGCGCCACCTAGTGGGCATGTGTGGCCTTGCACACTTGCATCACCTTGTGTCTGGCTTACGTGGGACCTGGAGAATTGAACATGGGTCTTTAGGCTTTGCAGGCAAGAGCCTTAACCACGTGGAGTCTGTTTGTTTGCACTGGCTGGAGGCCCTGGCATGCCCATTCTCTCTCAGTGTGTCTGCTTCTTTCTCTCTCTCCAATAAATAAATAAATTGTGGGGGGGGGGAGGCCTCGTGTCTGGGTCTACTTTGTTAGGAGTGAGCCTAGATTTGAATAAATCATAGAGTGAATAAATGTTATTCAATGATCTCAACAAATAAATGAATTTCAATCCCTCTCTCTCTCTCTCTCTCTCTCTCCCCCCACTCCTTCACTCTCATATACTCACAGGGACCACATACTGACACCACTGAACATGAACAAGACCTAAACATAGATGGACAGCAGTTCACCAGGTACAACAAAGACTGTCCTGAAAATGGGGATATAAGTGCAACACAGTCACACCACACTGCAGTAGCCTTCCCTAGCAATGAGCCCTCACTAACCCTGAGCCCAGAACTCCATGAAGAACTGACGCCCTGGGCTGGAGAGATGGCTTAGCGGTTAACATGCATGCCTGCAAAGCGTAAGGACCCCAGTTTGATTCTCCAGGTCCCACGTAAACCAGATGCACAAGGGGGTGCATGCATCTGGAATTCGTTTGCAGTGGCTGGGAGACCTGGCACACCCATTCGCACTCTCCCTCTCTCTCTTTCCCTCTCACTGTCTCAAATAAATTAATTAATTAATTAATTTTAAAAAAAATAATTGACACCCATTACCAGCCAGTACTTTTTTTGCCCAGTAGATTACTTTTTCCCCTCATTAGAGAATGTTTATGCTTAGCACACTCAAGAGGTAAATAAAAGTTCACCCTTGCCTAGTCTAACAGATTCTAGGCATTTAACAATACAGAGCTGCACATGTAGTTTGAGCTTCAGTAGATTTCTGCAAGAGTTGTTTGATCTGTAGGTTGGCTACCCAAAGGGTATGAAAATAAGAAGCCTCTGATATTAGCGAGCAAAAAAGCACTGCAAGTGCCTAGCAATACCTTCACAAGACCCTCATAATAGGAGAAAAACATGATGACATCAAATTAGAAGACAGACTAATGGAGAGAGGGAGGGGATATAACGGAGAATGGAGTTCTGAAGGGGAATGGGGGGAGGAGAGGAAAATATCATGGTTTATTGTCTGTAAGTATAGAAGTTGTCAATAAAAAAAAGCACTGCAAGTACCCCAAAGAAGGTTAGATCTAAGAGTCTCTGAAGAAGAAAAAATAAACAAAGACAAAAATAGCAAGCAGGGGCTGGAGAGATGGGTTAGCAGTTAAGGCACCTGCCTGCCAAGCCTAAGAATGCCCGTTTGATTTTCTAGGTCCCACGTTTAGCCAGGAGCAAAGTGACTCAAGGGCGCAATGCCGCACTTGCCCACAAGGGGGTGGACACATCTGGATTTTGTTCACAGTGGTTGAGAGGCCACTGGCTCTCTCTGCCTCTTCCTCTCTGTTTTTCTCTCTGTATCTCTCTCAAAAAAAAAAAAAAATAGTAAGCAGGGACTGGAGAGATGGCTTATCAGTTAAGGCACTTGCCTGCAAAGACTACAGAGCCAGGTTCAACTCCCCAGTCCCCACGTAAGCCAGATGCACAAGGTGGCACATGGATCTGGAGTTTGTTTGCAGTGGCTAGAGGCCCTGGTGTGCCCATTCTCTCTCTCTCTCTCTTTACCCTTCTCTCTCTCTCTTAACTAACTAAATAAATAAAATATTTAAATAAATAGTAAGCACAACTTTAAAAGAAAACATTATGGATGAGCTTCCTGCCGAACTGGCCTCTGAATACAAGGATTTAATCAGAACCAGCCTTCCAGAAGCTCACACCCTAAAGGAGGGAGTTTCTGAGAAGACTTAAGGCCGCATCCTTGGCACCTCCTTGAAGAGTTCCGGTAGCCTGATTCATCCCACAGAGGGTGCATGGCTCACCGTCCACAGACGCACACAATGCTTCCAGTCTGTCCTGCTGTCCACCACTCTTGACTCCAGCAGCTCTCAACATGACCATACATCATAGCGGTCCTGGGAGCTTCTCCAGCAGGCAGATTCCCAAGCAGCACCCTGCAGAGTCCCAAATGAGGCTGAGATATTTCTGCTCATAGTAAACAATCCAGATGACTCGGAAAGCAATATACTGCAAGCCCTGGAGAAACTGAACTGTGACAACACAGGCCCAGTGACCTATGAAACCAGGCTGCAGTCACAACCTCACGCTTGTTTTTCCCGCTCGACTCCTCCACTGGGGTCTTTCCAGAACAGAACAGAATACGCTGTTCCCAACACCTCTGGCAACAAGGTGCCACAACAAAAAAGCCATCCTGACCTCTCCTGGCCAAACTCTACTAACTACCAATTCCAACACATCCTGAAACATTTCTTTCATGAGAAGCCACCTCAGCTATATTAAGAAAAGCAAGTGCAGGGCTGGAGAGATGGCTCAGCAGTTAAGGTGCCTGCAAAGCCAAAGGACCCAGGTTCAGTTCCCCAGGACCCATGTAAACCAGATGCACAAGGTGGCACATGCATCTGCAATTCATTAGCAGTGGCTGAAGGACCTGGCACGACCATTCTCTCTATAAATGCCTCTCTCTCTCTCTCTCTCAAATAAATAAAATAAATATTTTTTAAAAAGAGGAAAAATATATCAAGTGCACATATACAAGTCTAGGAAAATTCTGGAATGAACCATTCTTTATGCTGACAAGTCCAGCTTCTGAACCAATGATAAAACCATTCTTTGGACTGAAATTGTGGCCTGTTTTCTTTCCTTTTCTCTCCCTTCCTTCACATCCTCCTAGCAGACATATCGTGATCCGTGGGCTTGTGGATAAACTGATTGTCAATAATCAGAGCTGGCACTCTTCTATAAGAACAGTCTTCTAGAACATCACTAACTTCTAGAAGGCATGTCATTTTTCCATTTAAAAAAATGAACCAAGCGCTAGAAAGATAGCTTAGTGGATAAAGCCCTGAGGTGGCACATACATCTGGAGTTTACAGAGGCTGGAGGCCCTGGCATGACCATTCTTCCTCTCTCTTTCTTTTTCTCTCTCTCTCTCTCCATTTCTTTCTCAAGTAAATAAATAAAATATTTTATTTAAAAAATGAACCAAATGTTTTTAAATAATTTTTTATATATTTCATTTATCTATTTGAAAGAATCAGAGAGAGAAAGAGAGAATGGGCACTCCAGGGCTTCCAGCCACTGCAAACAAACTCCAGATGCATGTGTACCCTAGTGCATCTGGCTTATGTGGGTCCTGGAGAATCAAAACAGGATCCTTTGGCTTTGCAGGTAAACACCTTAACCGTGAAGCCATCTCTCCAGCCCCCAAATGTTTTTTAAAGCTTTATTATTATTTTTTATTTATTAGATACAGGGGGAAAGAGAGAGAGAGTGATAATGGGCACACCAGGGCCTCTAGCCACTGCAAATGAACTCCAAATGCATGCACCACCATGTGCATCTGGCTTATGTGGGACCTGGGGAATCCAACCTGAGTCCTTGGGTTTCACAGGCATGCGCCTTAACCGCTAAGCCATCTTTCCAGCCCAACCAAATGTTTTTAAAGGTAAAGAAACCCTGCTTCCTTCCTTCATCCTAGGAAAACTTGGGGTGTTTGGGAATAGTCCTGCAGTCCCAAACCCTACTCTTGTGTCTGTAATTTAACCAGAGATTTGGATACACCACACTGAGAAGGAGAGAGATTTGGATACACCACACTGAGAAGGAGAGAGATGTCAGTGTTCAATCAACTTAAATTTTGTGGTTTACAAACAGCGCAGCATCTTCAGAAATAACCTTAACTTTTTAAGTCATTTTTAGGAGAACAAAAGAAATAAGTAAAATTGGGGAATTGTGATCGGATAGAAAGCCCTCCTTGTTTGAGCAACGATGGGGCAGGGGAACTCCGTCATCACTCCGGATGTGGGATGCTGTCATCACTGCCCACCTGCAGACAAGCCAGCCACTGACAGGACAAAGGAGGTTAAAAGAGCCTCTGCCCAGCTCTGAGGTTCAGCCGATACCCACTGGGAGCCACCACTGCCTGGCTCCCGGATGTTCCTACACATCTCAGAGATGGAGCTTTTCTGGGAAAGCACTCTGTGGTCTTGATGCTCTCAAATGTCTACAATGTCCCTTGCTGAGGGAGCACGCCAGTGCTGAGCGTGGCACCCTGGTCTGCTCTCCTCACGCTGGCACAGCTTTGGGTGAGATGGAACTGTAACACTAAGATGAAAAGACCAGATCTCAATGTGGGAGACGTCCCGCTCACTTCCTGAACTGCTTATGCTAAAGGAGGGGTGGGGGGGGGAGATTTCATCCTTAGACTTGTCCTCAGCACATTGTTATTCTGTTAACTTATGGCTCAGTTCTCTGGCTTTATTGATCTTTTCACTAATTTTTTTAAAGATTTTATTTTTATTTATTTATTAGAGACAGAGAGAGGGCAGAGAGAGAGAGAGAGAGAGAGAGAATGGGCACACCAGGGCCACTAGTCTCTGCAATAGAACTCCAGGTGCATGTGCCACCATGTACATGTGGCTTACGTGGAACTTGGAAAATTGAACCTGGGGTCCTTAGGCTTTGCAGGCATGCGCCTTAACCGCTAAGCCATCTCTCCAGCCCTTCACTAATTTTTTAAGGTGATGTTACAAGACAGTTTGACTGTGAGGCTAAATGTTCACCTTTCAAAATTGTAAGATATGTATAATTCCATTTTTGTGAGCTTAAATTTGTCATGAAATCATTTGAAACAAGGCTATGAGCACATATGTGGTGATATTCACATGGGTATCCTTTGAGATGGTTCAATAGTTTTATTCCTGATACTTGACCTTTTTTTAATTTTAAACATTTATTACTGGTATGAATTTCAAGTTAAAAAAAAGAATTGAGACGGAAAATGTTGATATTATTTATCAATGAAAGTTATCAACGTCAGACATTATTTCAAAACTTTAGGAGTGAATGGGTAAAGTTGGACTTCTATGGAAAAAAAAAAAAAAACAGTGGACTTTTGACCATATCACTTCTTTTGATGGTCATATTACATGCCCATGCCAAAATGTACACACTCTATTGAGGAGAAGTATTCTTCTGCAACTTTAAAACATAGAAACAAGGGCTGGAGAGATGGCTTAGCGGTTAAGGCGCCTGCCTCCAAAGCCTAAGAACCTGGTTCCAATCTCCAGGTCCCACGTGTAGTCAGATGCAAAGTGACGCAAGGGCGCAATGCCGCACTTGCCCACAAGGGGGCGCATACATCTGGATTTTGTTCTCAACAGCTGAGAGGCTGCTGGCGCGCCCATCTCTATCTGTCTTCCATTCCCTCTCTCTCTGTCTCTCTCTGTGTCTCTCTCCAAAAAAAAAAAAAAACATAAAAACAAGATGTGCACTCATGACAGCTTTCTTGCTCTCCTAAAATAGCCACTAATTCCACAAGTCCTGTGCTCATTGTTGGAGACAGACATCTTCACAGATAAAGAAAATAACATCTTCTATCAATGAAACTGAAGCATATTTAAAAAAAAAAAAAAAAAAACTGTTCCCTGTCACAGTTGACATTTCAATGGTATAGGCCTCCTTGCCTCTATACTTAATGGAGACTCCGAGGCAAGTATCAGACATCAGATACATGTTCCCCTAAGAGGATTTAAATTGGCTCTATTAATATCTCTCTCTCTCTCTCTCTCTCTCTCTCTCTCTGACTTGAAGACAATGTTTAAAAATAAATGTCTAGCTTAACATTTTACAAATGCTTCCTTTTAAATATGAATTTCTCTTCTTTTGTCTTGAGAACCTAAGCCAGGAGCCACTTGCTAAAAGTGAACTTGCTCAACCCAGCGTCCATCTCCATCCCCCTGTGGCCTGCCTGAGCACGCTTCCATCTCCATCCCCCTGTGGCCTGCCCGAGCATGCTTCCATCTCCACCCCCTGTGGCCTGCCTGAGCACGCTTCCATCTCCATCCCCCTGTGGCCTGCCCGAGCACGCTTCCATCTCCATCCCCTGGGCCTGCCCGAGCACGCTGCCATCTCCATCCCCTGTGGCCTGCCCGAGCACGCTTCCATCTCCATCCCCCTGTGGCCTGCCCGAGCACGCTTCCATCTCCATCCCCCTGTGGCCTGCCTGAGCACGCTGCCATCTCCATCCCCTGGGCCTGCCCGAGCACGCTTCCATCTCCATCCCCTGGGCCTGCCCGAGCACGCCCATCTCCATCCCCCTGTGGCCTGCCCGAGCACGCTTCCATCTCCATCCCCCTGTGGCCTGCCTGAGCACGCTTCCATCTCCATCCCCCTGTGGCCTGCCTGAGCACGCTTCCATCTCCATCCCCCTGTGGCCTGCCTGAGCACGCTTCCATCTCCATCCCCCTGGGCCTGCCTGAGCACGCTTCCATCTCCATCCCCCTGGGCCTGCCTGAGCACGGCCTCTCCTTCCCCTGGGCCTGCCCGCACGCTTCCATCTCCATCCCCCTGGGGCCTGCCTGAGCACGCTTCCATCTCCATCCCCCTGGGCCTGCCTGATCACGCTTCCATCTCCATCCCCTGTGGCCTGCCTGAGCACGCTTCCATCTCCATCCCCCTGTGGCCTGCCTGAGCACGCTTCCAGGCCTCTCAGCTTCCGGAACATCTCGTCCTCAGACTCTGAGACACTGAAATCCACCTCTTCACCTACAACTTCAACTTGTCCACATCACCTTCTCTTTCCCCAGCCTGCCTGTCCTTCAATGTCCTCTCCTTTTCATTCCATTCTTCCTTGACCATTTTTCTTCTGAGCCCATCAAGGGGGGACCGCTATATAAATTCTTGATATGGCAAAACATAGCCTGTATTTCGGTGTTTGTTCTTATTTGATAATTAAGCTCCTAGTGGCTCCTTTAAAATAAATATAGATCTGGGCTGGAGAGATGGCTTAGTGGTTAAGGCACTTGCCTTCGAAGCCAAAGGACCCAGCCAATTCCCCAGGACCCACATAAGCCAGCTGCACAAGGGGGTGCACACGTCTGGAGTTCATTTGCAGTGGCTGGAGGCCCTGGCACACCCATTCTCTCTTTCTCTCTATGTGCCTCTTTCTTTCTCTATTTCTCTGAAATTAATAAATAAATATAATTTTTTTAAAAAAAAAGATTGAGGCAATTTTAACTGAATTATCTCAACTTTTCCTCCGTCAACATTAGACTCTCTTTTTCTGTCTACTTCCTCCCCTGCGGATGTGACGTAGAAGAGAGAAAGAAGGAACAGCACAAAAGGCCAGACGGGAACACTTCAAGGTCCACCCCTAGTGGCCCATGTCCTCCAGCAAGGCTCCTCCTGAAGGCTCCTTCCTAAACAGTGCATGCAGTCGGGGATTAAGTACTGTAGCTGACAGCTTCAGGCTCGCTGAGATGAACTTCCAGACCAGGCACAGTTATGGAGGAAGGGATATTTATTGAAGCTCACAGATCCAGGGGAAGTTCCATAATGGCAGAAGAAGTTTGCCTGCTTTCACAGGACCAAAAAGAGAGAGAGAAAAGCCACAAGCCAAAAGCCACACAGCACAGCACACCTCAGGAACTCCAGCTAGGTACACTTTGCATATCTTTAGATTGAAATCCTAAACCCACCACCACACCTTAAGATCTGCCCAGTGACACTGCCTCCAGCCAGGTGGCTGCAGATGCAAACTACAAACTAATAAAACACTGAATAATTGGGGGGCATCTACTCAGGCTACAAAACGACTTCATCCTCCTGAAGGTTCCAGAACTTTCCTAAACAGCACATTCAGTGGGGGATTAAGTATTCAAACACATGAGTCTATGGGAGGCATTTCACTTCTCTCTTAAATGACAATGTCAAAACTTTAGCACCCACACTGCATCTCTGAATATCATCTCTGAAGTACCTAATATAGAGCCCGGAACTCAGTAAGCGACCAACAAATTGTATCATCTAATGATGACCACATGCAATCCTAAAGCCCCCTGAGTCCTTATCACCAACTCTTAGAAGCCAACCTGAATGGATTCTGCTGCACCTGCGCCTGAGTCATTATCAGCAGCTACTTTCTTGCTACTGTGACACCACACGCCTGACAAGAAGTAAATTAAGGGAGAAAGGGTTGGTTCAGGCTCCCAGTTGGAGGTTACAGTCCGTCGTGGTGGGGCAAGCATTTGTGGCAGCTGGTCACTGGGTGTTCGCGATCAAGAATCAGAGAGCGATGAATGCTTGTGCTTGCAGTTCAGGACCCCAGCCCATGGCACCATGCCACCCAGTTAGGGGTGGCTCTTCCCACCTCAATTTGCATGATTTAGAAAATCCCTCACAGACACTCAGAGATGTGTTTGCATGGCGATTTTAAATCCTGTCAAGTTGGCAACCAGAAGTAAACCATCCATCGTACGATCCCTCAGAAGTAAGGCTTAGGAATGTGGTGCACTAGAGGTCCTGTCAGCCTCCTCAATGCAGTCATTCAGAGCCAACCCTCCCAGTTTTGTTTTGTTTTGTTTTGTTTTTAGAGAAACAGAGAAAGAATTGGCATGCCAGGGCCTCAGCCACTGCAATCAAACTCCAGACGCTTGCGCCACCTAGTGGGCATGTGTGACCTTTTGCTTGCCTCACCTTGTGTGTCTGGCTTACGTGGGATCTGGAGAGTCAAACATGGGTCCTTAGGCTTCGCAGGCAAGTGCCTTAACCACTAAGTCATTTCTCCAACCCCTCCCAGTTTTTGCTGTTTCTATATTCAACTCATCTTCACTTGAACGTATATCCCCATAGACTCAAATGTTTTATTAAAATTTAATTTGCAGCTTCAGCCCCTAGCAGGCTGACTTCTGCTATAGAGGGGGTCATGTCACTGGGGGCATATCTGAACTCTAGACTAAAGGTATGCAAAGAGGAGGGGGTTTTTGTTTGTTTTTGTTCTTTAATTTTTTTTTTTTTTTTGAGGCAAGCCCAACAGACTGGCCTTTTTTAATGTGAAAGAACAAGCAAGAGAGAAAGGGAAAGAACTGGCTCACCAGGGCCTCAAGCCACTGCACGTATGGCTTATGTGGGATGTGTAGAGTAGAACGTGGGTCCTCAGGCTTTGCAGGCAAGTGCCTTAACTGTTAAGCCATCTCTCCCGCCCATATGCAGACAGGTTTTGAGCTCTGGCTGCGTTTGCTTGTGGTGCTGTTGGGTGGTGTCTCTCTACTTAGATTTATGAATGGGAGCCAGCTTCGTCCACCATTGGGTGGCACTTCCCTGAGATCTGTAAGCTTGAAATACGCCTCTCCTCCCCATAAACAGTGTCTGGTTTGGATATGCATCCCAACAACATGGAGCTGAGTCTATCAGCAATACTTTATTTCTTCTCCAAATAACAACTCTGTAAAGCTGCAAGAGTTAACAGTCACGTTCTACATTTCCTAATGAGCATTAGAATCATAAGTAAAATGTATGTTAAAACATAGACATCCATTCATGTGGCACAGCACCTAAAATTAGCTCGGATGTCACCGGAAGTGTGCTGGGTCTGCTTTAGGAAACACTGCTCCATATGCTTAGCTTTGCAGAGCTCATCACGATTTCTAAATTGGGCTCATTTGAATGAAACAGATTCTGAACTGTTCCAGGATCTGCTCTCCTCTCACGGCCTCCACAGCTTCTCGCCCAAAGGAGCCCATCCGCATCTCTTCTCCAGCACAACCATGGGCACCTCCCAACCTCTACGCTTGCCTCCCTTCAGGCTGTTCACCCAGCAGCCAGAAACCCTATCAGGTTTCTCTTCTGCCCACGAAGTACAGACAGACTGCCGCTGCGCTTAGAATAGACACGTAAACTGTACTACGGTCCGTCCACACAAAAGCCCCGAACAGTCTGGCCTCCTCGTTGTCTCCCCACACCGTCTCCAATTTTTCTTACCATTCATCGCAAGGACAGCGGGCAGCCTTTGCATCAGTTCAGATCCCTGGGCTCGCACTGCAGATTGCCTAGACGGTCACACTCACGCTCTCACTTCAGAGGCCCTGCCTGAACACACGCAGCCAAGAAAAAAAAGACCCTCTGCCACCCTCTCCACCCACCCGCGGCTTCATTTTCTCCACTTCTCCACACTACCCACCAAGCATTCAATGACATATTCATGTAATTTGATGTCTGAAAGACCAAACAGACTATAAACCACAGGAAGACCTAGATTTTGCCAATTATTGTACTAGTGTATTCCTGATACCTGACATCGTGGGGAAGCAGTTTAATAAACACCTGTGGTCTGAAGGCGTTAGTGACGGGGTACGGGTAGACAAGGAGGGCTCTGAAACATCTCCCCGTTGAGGTCTCCCCAGGAGATGCAAAGTGGGCAGTAACAAATGCCAACTTGGCGTTCTGGAAACAAGATACTAGGAACTTGTCCAACTCGCCCACCAAATGCTACTCGAATATTAACCCCAAAGAATGAAACTGACTGAAGACGGAATAGAGTTCAGGGACAGGTAATGGACAGAACTGAAAAAGAACTAATCTTGTTATTTAAGGATTTATACCACTTAATTTGGTTTTCTAAAAAAAAAAAAAAAAAAAAAGTTGGGGGTAGAAATGTACAAGTAAATAAAAATTTTCATGTGGTGACAACCTAGTTCTCAACCAGCCTGTGAGGACAACTGCTGGGAAAGTTACCATGTCAAATTAGGGTGTGTGGGGGGAGGGTGTTTTCATCCAGTCTGTAGAAATGTATAGAGCAATATTTGGTGAAGAAAGTTAAATGACATTTGGTAAACTGAGTATATGTTACTGGTCTCAAATCACAGCCTGCTGGTATCACACTCAACTCATAGCCTTACTTTTCTATTAAGACTCTCAGCCTTGACCAGTGGGGACACTTGAAAAGTGTATGTATGTTGCCATCTCACCTTTGTGTGTGTGTGTGTGTGTGTGTGTGTGTGTGTGTGTGTGTAGAATGCACATATATGTGCAGATGTGCTCACAAGCACATGGAGGTCGAAGAACAGAAGATACCCTTGCTCTGTCTGTCACTCACCTGCATATTTCCCTGAGATAGAATCTTTCTCTGAATGAAGAGCCACTACAGTTCTCATGAACCCCGGGGATTTTTTTTCAGTCCCCACTCCCCATGGAACTGGGGTTATAGATATGTGTGACCATACCAAGTAGTTTCCATGAGTCCTGGAATTAAACTGGGGAAATCCGGGGCCCTCTCAGGGCCTCTTACCCATTGAGCCATGTGCCCAGCCTGTCCCTTCACCTTTCACATCTGGACATCTGTCATGACAGGCCTGCTGGAGGGACAGGCCTGTGTTGAAATTTCACAAACCAGTCCATCTTTCAACTACCAGCTATTCATCACAACCCTGGTAGGCAAGAGTAACACCCCAGGTGTCTGGTAGACTTAGATTATGAAAACAATCAGTGGTTAGCATCTTAAGATTTTGGAGGCGTTTGTGACAAAGCAATAGCTGAGTGACACAAGTTAAGGTAATTACCTTCCAACTAACCAACGGGTAAAAGAGGAGGTTTAAGGGTCTCCCTAAATTCGAATTCAACATCATAATTTTCAAACACTTTCTCTAAATGCTAAAAGAACCAAAATAGCAAGCCGCCTAAGCAAATGAGAACTGGGTTTTCCCATGAAGATTTTTTTTTTTTTTAAATCACTCGGAAACAACAACATGAGAAAATACATTCAACATAGCTGTCATTCAAAGCCAAACCATTAGCATCCACTTAAATGATAAACACGGGGTGATCTTTTTCCAAGTATAAATGTCTAACCCTGAGTAGACCATTGGTTTTTGCTTGTGTGGGCTTCAGAGAAACAAAATGGAACCACATATGTTTCCTTCATCCTTCAGTAACTCCACCCCAGCTTCATCACAGGAGACTTCTCATTTCTACCACACTAGGGTCTAAATTTTGGTTCAAAGGAAACTATTCCTTCTTTTATCTTTAAGAAACTAACAACTTTGCTGACTGCATACCAAATTCGCTTACAGGAGCTGTGTCTCAAATAGACCAGCAAACATTTGCTTCTGTTCCGTCTCTTGTCCTGGAGTAAGCACTACCTGTTTCTCCCCCCTCTGCTTCTCTCTCAGGCGCTCGGCACTGAAGCATAAGCTCCCACTTTAGAGAAATGAGTAATGGTGCAGGCATGTAGGGAATCATATGTACTTTAAGAAGGTCCTCACCCCATCTCCTTTGTGCTTGCAGACTCACACCCAGCAGAATTGACAATGTTAGTTCACACAAAATCAGTTTATCTTCTGCTTTATAAACACACATCTCTTCATGAGAAGAAAGCGAGCCACACTGAGAACACCATTAAAGGTACAAAAAGATTTTTGAAAATGCACTCACTGGGCTGGAGAGATGGCTCAGCGGCTAAGGCGCCTGCTTGCTAAGCCTAATAATGCTGGTTCCAATCTCCAGCGGTTCCAATCTCCAGGTCCCACGTTTAGCCAGATGCAGTGACGCAAGGGTGCAATGCCGCACTTGACCACAAGGGGGCGCACACATCTGGATTTCGTTCACAGCAGCTGAGAGACTGCTGGCGCGCCCATTTCTGTCACCCTCTCCCTCTCTGTCTCTCTCTCTCTGTCTCTCCAAAAATAAATAAAAAATAATAATAATAATTTTTTTAATGCACTCACTTAGCAGGGCGTGGTGGTGCACGCCTTTAATCCCAGCATTCGGGAGGCAGAGGTAAGAGGCTCACCCTGAGTTCGAGGCCACCCTGAGATTACATAGTGAATTCCAGGTCAGCCTGGGCTCCAGTGAGACCCTACCTCGAAAAACCAAAAATAAATTTTAAAAATGCACTCATAGTTTTCTCATGCGGGCAATGTCATTTGCACCCCCTTGTGTGGCAAGCAGGATCTGGATTCTTTCCTCCTTTTCATAGGCAAGGAAACTGAGTCTGGAGACGTCATCACAACCCCCCTCAAGCTCCTCTTTTGTAGAGTGACCACGTTAATATTTAAAACTACATGTGGGATACTTTTCTACACACTATGTTCCTGAATAAATCGATGTTGGTGGGGAAAGCTCTCATGATAGGGATAGAAAACAGATACAGGGCTGGAGAGGTGGCATAGTGTTTATGGAACTTGCCTGTGAAGCCTAAAGACCCATGTTCTACTCCCCAGATCCCACATAAGCTAGACACACAAAGTGATGCAAGCATGCAAGGTCGCATATGCACACAAGGAGGCTCACGCATCTGGAGTTCAATTGCAGTGGCTGGAGGCCCTGGTGTGCCAATTCTCTCTCTCTCATAAAAAAAAAAAAAAAAAAAAAAAAGAAGAAGAAAAACAGGGCTGGAGAGATGCCTTAGCAGTTAAGGCATTTGCCTGCAAAGCCAAAGGATCTCAGTTCAACTCTCCAGGACCCACGTAAGCCAGATGCACAAAGTGGCGCATGCATCGGGAGATCGTTTGCAGTGGCTGGAGGCCCTGGCACGCCCATTCTCTATCTATCTATCTGCCTCTTTTTCTCTCTGTCTGTTGCTCTCAAATAAAAAAATAAAAACTTTAAAAAAAGAAAAAACATATATGTGTGTGTGTGTATGTGTGTGTGTGTATATATCAGATATATATAGATGATACAGATATGAATGTATTTTTTAAAAGCCAACAGGGACATTTACATTTACTTTGAATAATTGTGTGGAAAAAAAACAGCTACCAACTAGTAACATTACTAGAACAATATTCTGTAGAACACAAGAGAAATCTGTTCAATTTATATCATCCTATGTACTGAGGACAGTAGCCCCACAAATACTGAAGTATTTGCTTGACAATGTTGCTTGACACTCCCATTTTCACCTCCTCATGGGAGTTTTAGACATGCTGTTGTGGGCTGTTTGTTGTGTATCTGTCATAGGCTACTATAATACATTCTTGCTGGTTCAAAATGTACTCAAGGAAGGCAATGTTTGTTAGAGATCAGTGAATAGGTAGGTTAGCTGAGACTGCTGAATACAGCAATATAATATCTACTTTTAAAACTCTTAGCACAGGGCTGGAGAGATGGCTTAGCAGTTACGGTGTTTGCCTGTAAAGCCAAAGGATCCTGGTTTGACTCTCCAGGACCCACGTAAGCCAGATGCACATGTAAGGGGGCACATGCGTCTGGAGTTTGTCTGCAGTGGCTAGAGGCCCTGGCATGCCCATTCTCTCTCTCTCTCTCTCTCTCTCTCTCTCTGCCTCTTTCCCTCTCTTAAATAAATAAATAAAATATTTTTTAAAAAACAATGCAGAGCTTGACAAGTATTTTTTTTTTTTCACAAAAGGTATTTATTTAGCTGGGTGTGGTGGGGCATGCCTTTAATCCCAGCACTAGGGAGGCAGAGGTAGGAGGAACGCCATGAGTTCTAGGCCACCCTGAGACTACAGAGTGAATTCCAGGTCAGCCTGGGCTAGAGTGAGACCCTACCTCTAAAAACCAAAAAAAAAAAAAAGGTATTTATTTATTGGCAAGTAGAGAGAAATAGAAGAGAAGAAAAGAGACAGAAAGACTGGGTGTTCTGGGATCTCCAGCCACTGGGAATGAACTCCAGATACACACACCACTTTGTGCATCTGTCTTTACATGGGTACTGGGCAATCAAACTCTGGTCATCAGGCTCTGCAGTCCCCATCTTATGCCAGTTTTGGATGCAAATCCTTGCTAGAGGAGGCGTGTTGTTGGAGGTAGGCTTAAAGGTATTGTAGCCAGCTCCCCCATGCCAAAACTCAGCTCACTCTCCTGCTGCTGTTTTCCACCTGCCATGGCAGAGGGGCTGTCCAGCCTCTGCTCGTGCCATGCTTTTCCTGGCCATCACGGAACTTCCCCTCCAGACTGTAAGTCAAAACAAAAACTTTCCTCTCATCAGCTATTTTTGGATGGAAGCATTATCCCAGCAAGAAGCCCAACTATAAAACAGCTGTAGACGAGATGTAAACAAATGAGAGTGGCATGTTCCAATGAGGCTTTTCATTACGAAAACTAGAAATTGAGGGCTGGGGAGATGGCTGGGCACAGAAAACAATTTCAGCACAGTCGTGAGGTCCCGAGTTCAGATCCGCAGCCCGCAAGTAAATGTCGGGTGTGGGTGATGATGTCCAGCTGTCGTCCCAGCACCCAGGAGGGAAAGATGGGATCCCTGAGGCAGGTAGAGAGTGGAAAGCTGGAGGAGCCAAATTGGCAAGCTCTGTATTCACGTGAGAGACCGTGCCTCAGCAGATACCATGGAGAGCCATCAAGGAAGATGCTCACCATCAGCCTCCATCCTCCACCCACACGCACGAAGGCACCCCCCACACACACACAGAGACATATGCACATGTGAAAAACAAAAGCTTAAGAACACTTGTTCAAATCTCCAGGTCCCACATTTAGCCAGACGCAAAAGTGACGCAAGGGCGCAATGCCGCACTTGCCCACAAGGGGGCGCACACATCTGGAGTTTGTTCACAGCGGCTGAGAGGCCCTGGCGCACCCAATTCTCTTTCTCTCTCTCAAATAAATAAATAAAATAAAAAAGCAAATTAGGATTTGGCCCATACGCAGTAATTTTCCAACTTAACATGACACTCACACAGAAGGGAAAAGTCCTTCAGATTCTTAATTTAATCTCAGGAAGGAATAATCTCTCTAATGATGTCTTACTTACGGTCTGTATGAACATAGAAGCCGGAATTTAATTTTTTTTATTTTTTAGAGAGAGTAAGAGAGAGAGAGAGAGAGAATTGGTGTGCTGGGGCCTCAGCCACTCCAATCAAACTTCAGACGCTTGGGCCATCTGGCATGTGCAACCTCATGCTTGCCTCACCTTTGTGCGTCTGGCTAACATGGGATCTGGAGAGTCAAACATGGGTCCTTAGGCTTTGCAGGCAACAGTCTTAACCACTAAGCCATCTCCAGCCCAGGAATCTAAATTTCTAAAAGGGGGGAGCCCTAGGGAAGTTGTTCAGTGGTTCTTACCAGCTCCGGCTTTCAAAGCCTGATGCCCCCAATTCAATTCCTTAATACCCACATAAAGCCAGATGCAACAAAGTGTTGTGTGCGTCTGGAGTTTGTTTGCAGTGACAAGAAGTCTAGCATGTTCTTTCTCTCTCTCTTTCTCTTTCCCGCTCTCCCAGAAATACACAAAAATTTTTAAAAAATAAATAAATACATTTTAAAAGGGATTAGTGGGTAACAGGATCTGTGGCAAGGGGATAAAAGAGAATAACCAGTTAAAATTAATATAAAATTAAAAAATAGGACAATAAAGGTATTAGTGTAAGCTAGGACAGTAAAGGCCAAAGTCCTAGAATATTATCATAAGGCTAGAAGAGCAGAGCCATCTGGGCCAGGGAGTGTCGGGGAATCATCCTGCCTCAACTCTGATACCTCCTGGGCATTTCTGTGTCACCTCAAGTCCACTGACTGATGGGGAAGTGCCATGTTAGTGAATAATGACTTGGCCACCACAGGAAATACTCCCATCTCTCTAGGGACAGAGGCACGTAGGATCCACTGGGAAAGGCCTACAGAACGTAACTACTTCTGAAACCCAGTGAAGAAACCTTGTATATCCAGAAAATAGATTTAACCAAGTACGACTCGGGACAGCATTTGAAGAGCACTCGTTATGAGAAGCGCGCCATTCCACGGGTCCAACGTGTTAACAATTTCCCTCATCCCCACAACCCCCGGCCTCGCCAGTACTCCTATTGGTCCATCTTTCTCATAAGTAAACGGCGGTCCATGGAGATTAGGGAATTTGCCCAGAGTAGTAATAGCGGCTAAGTGGTACCACTGGGATCTAAACCCACAAGTCTGGCTCCAGAGACCATTAATAATGTCACTGTGATCAAGGATTACCTTATTCCCATATGTGGGTGCCCTGAGTTAAGTGCTAAGATGACAGAATACATTTAAAGTCTCAACTATATGTAATATGTCTTTCAGAGTTTAAAAAGTGAGACATGTCAGTGTTTGGCAGACCTTTTTATATTAATTTTCATTTTATATTAAACAGTGGTTCTATTATTTTTAGTTCAGCTCTACCAAAATGAAGAGATTGCTTGGAAGTGAGATGAGATTTTACTCCCTTTCAGTACTGTATTTAAAAAATGTTTTTGGAAGGAGCCAAGAAAATAAACAAGTATATGGAGTTATGAGAAAAGTCTTTTCAGGCACTCTTGGTTCAGATAAATGTTAAGATGGAAAATGAATTTGTTCTATTTTTTTAGGTCAGGATATGAAGATTAAAACATTTTTATTTGTTGTCTTTGTTTCCTAAATAGCTTGCCTGCAAATTTGGTTTATATGGGGAAAAGTAATTTGGTTGTTAAAACAGCTGAGGTTGTGATTGGCTGAACACCCAACATAATATTTGAACCCAATATATCCAAGGGAAGTACTAAAATCAGTTTATGATGTTTTATTAAAAGAAAATTAAAAGTTTATGGAGGAATTTTTTAATAGCAATAATTTGAAAAATATTTTTACTCACTGAGTAGGCGTCTGTGCTCTTTTATATTTGTGATATGAATATTTTTGTTAATCCTTGGAAATTCAGAGCAGAGAAAAACTTTAGCTTCTAGAAAATTGAGAGGTTAGAAATCAAGTATATGCTAGGCCCACCACCAGCTCAACTCCCTACAAGAAAAGGTTTGGTTTCTCTTCAGGAAGAATACAAATAGCTTTGGGCTAGAAAGATAGCTGTTTGTAAAGTGTTTGCCTTGCAAACATGAGAACTTGAGCTTGATCACCAGTACCCACGTCCAAGTAGTGGTGTGCACATGTAGTCCCAACAGGAAAAGCCCTGGAGCTCACAGGCCAGATAGTCTTGCCTAATTCGTGAGCTCCAAGCCCACAAGAACAGTGGGCTGGTTGGGTGTGGTGGCACACGCCTTTAATCCCAGCACTCAGGAGGCAGAGGTAGGAGGATCATCACCGTGAGTTCGAGGCCACCCTGAGACTACATAGTGAATTCCAGGTCAGCCTGGACTAGAGTAAGATGCTACCTTGAAAAACAAAAGGAAGAAGAAGAAGAAAGAAGAAGAAGAAGAGGAGGAGGAAGAATGGGCTGGAGAGGTGGCTTTTAAGGCTCTTACCTTCAAAGCCTAAGGACCCAGGTTCAATTCCTCAGTACCCACATAAGCCAGATGCACAAGGTGGTGGTGCATGTGTCTGGAGTTCATTTGAAGTGGCCAGAGGCTCTGGTGCACCCATTCTCTCTCTATCTGACTTCCTTTCTCTCTGTCTCTCTCTCAAATAAATAAACATTTTTTAAAAAAAAATAAGAAAAAGCAGCCGGGTGTGGTGGCGCACGACTTTAATCCCAGCACTTGGGAGGCAGAGGTAGGAGGATCGCCATGAGTTCGAGGCCACCCTGAGACTACATAGTTAATTCCAGGTTAGCCTGGATCAGAGTGAGACCTTACCTTGAAAAACCAAAAAAATAAATAAAATTTTAAAAATAAGAAAAAGTTGAAAAAGCTCCTGAGATGACACCCAAGGTTCTCCACTAGCCTACGGACACGCACGCGCACGCACACGCACACGCACACGCACACGCACACACACACACACATGACTCTCGCTCTCAAATAAATAAAATATTTTAACAAAAAAAAAAAAGAAAGAAAAACATCCTAGAAAAACTTTTCACTATAGGACATAAATACTAAATCATTATAATCTCTTAAAAAAATCGTTCAGTTATATTTTAATAGTCTTGGAAATTTTTTAATATATGGCTTAAGAATTTGAAAATAGAATCATATTCCTGATTTTTTTTCTGAAGGGGAATACTATATTTCTTAATTATATTATTGGTTCCAGGGGGTTAGAATCTCCAGAGATCTATTTAACAACAGGAAAGAAATTCAACAATCAAAATAAGAATTGCATAGCAGAAATCAGGTAACTGGTCACGGATCTGACTTGACTATTTTGAATCTCCCTGCTATGATCTGGTTCCTAATGTGATGGCCTTTGCAGGTGGGACGTTTGGGAGGTAATTTGGTTAGTAGAGTGACACCCTCAGAAATAAGATTATCACCTTTATAAGGGACCAGAGAGAGAGCTTGGCCTTTCCACGCCCCTCTCCACCATGGAAAGAGACAGGAAGTCAATCATCCGCAACCGATCATGGAGCCTTTGATGACACTTGTCCATAATGGCACTCCGCCGTCAGACCCCCCAGCATCCAGAAAAGTAGCAATGACATTTCTGTTGTGTTTGAGCAGTGTCTTGGTACCTTGCGACCCTGCTATAGCAGTTCCAGACTAAGATAATCACCGAACCTATCCTTGTCTGTACAGACACAAAGGACACAGTGATCCTGGCCAGGTGAGCCATGGGACCAAGCTTGGCCAATAGAAAGCAAGCAGTCTACAGGCAGTTGCTTTGTGGCCCCAGAGCTCAGGACCTAAAGCCCCCGAAGCAAGGTGAAGAGAACAGTACCCCAAGAACTCATTCAATGCATGAGAAGTATCTGCCCACCAACAATATTCACTGCAGGAGCTGGAGAGGTGGCTTCGTGGTTAAAGCACTTACTTACAAAGCCTGACGGTGTGGGTTCAATTCCCCAGCACTCATGTAAAGCCAAATGCACAAAGTGGCACATGGATCTGAAGTTTGTTTGCAGTGGCAGAAGGCCCTGGCATGCCCATACTCTCTCTCTCTCTCTCTCTCTAACACACACACACACACACACACACACGCCTAGGACTACAGAGTAAGTTCCAGGGTAACTAAAGTGAGACCCTGCCTCAAAAAAAATATTTAAAAAAAAATGAATAGAACACCCATCTTGGGCTTTAGTTAAGCAAGACATTTCTAGGTTAAGTCGATAAGATTCCACGGGCTATATATTACAATAGCTAACGTTACCAAAATAATGCACAGAAGCTAATCAGATCTAAAGAACTGAAAACAGGGCTTCTGGTATGATCAAATGCTATTTCTTTTTTGTCCTTTGCAGATTTTTTTTTTTTTTTTTTTGGTTTTTTGAGGTAGGGTCTCACTCTGGCCCAGGCTGACCTGGAATTCACTATGTAGTCTCAGGGTGGCCTCAAACTCACAGCGATCTTCCTACCTTTGCCTCCCAAGTGCTGGGATTAAAGGCATGCGCCATCACGCCCGGCTCCTTTGCAGATTTTTAAGCCACGATTGTATGTCGTACGTTTTATTCACGTACATTCTATGAAATGTCACGTCCATAATGACGGCCTTAACTGTAAAACACACAGATGCTTATCCAGTTAGTTTTTAACGATTCTAGGTTCTGTAACTGTTGTGTAGTGTATAAAGAATGTCCTTGGGCTGGAGAGATGGTTTAGTGGTTAAGGTGCCTGCCTGCTAAGCCTAAGAACGCTGGTTCTAATCACCAGCGGTTCCAATCTCCAGTTTAGCCAGATGCAGTGACGCAAGGGCGCAATGCCGCACTTGACCACAAGGGGGCGCACGCATCTGGATTTCGTTCATAGCAGCTGAGAGGCAGCTGGCGCACCCATCTCTGTCTTACTCTCCCTCTCTCCCTCTCTCTCTCTCTCTCCAAAACAAAAAGAATGTCCTAAAATGAGGCTAGAGACCTGGATTATAGACTCTAGTACAGCACACCTCTTCTCCTCTCCTATCCAGAGCTACGTTCTAAGACCCTCACTGGATGCCTAAGAGCAAATATAATGCTACCTTATTATATGTGCTCTGTTCTTTCTCTACATACATGACAAAAAAGATCAATGCCTTTCTCATCTTAACTACGCATTACACACTGTGCCATAAATTTGGCAGTTTGAAAGTGACACGAAGCCTAGCACAGTTTGGTTTCCATCTTTACAAGTTCACAGATAAGAGGTGTGTTCTTAGAGTAGATCTTAGCAACCTCAGCATATTATCTTTTTATTTTATTTCTTCTTTCATTAAGATCATTCACTTTCTCACTTAGCGGAAACTCTCTTACAAGGCTTCTCGTTGGTACATACAAATCAGCAGCGTCACTGTGACTTCACCTGGGGACCAATTACTAAGTAAAGTAGGAGTTACAGGAACCCATGCATGACATGGAAGATTTGACAACTTCTGGTCCGTGTAGCTACCACGGCTGCACTCAACAAAAGGATGGTTCACATCCTGGGAAGATCAGAGCAGGCTAGCACGAGGTCTCATCATGCTATTTAGAAGGGGTGTCATTTAAAAGTTATGAACTGCTTATTTCTGGAATCTTCTACTTAACATTTTCAGGTCATAGTCGACAACCAGTAGCTAGTCATAGAAACTGAAGCTATGGATAAAGAAGACTATGGAACTATGGATTTCGTTCTCAGTTCTTTGGTGTGAAAATTAAACGAGCCCAGTCACACGTTAGGGGTACCATTTCGTTGTCTGTAAAAGATAATAACTGGGTAAAATAAGGTTCTAGCTCTTAAAAATATATAGGACAGGGAAGGTGGCTCATTATACTGCTTGCAAAGCTTGCCAGCCCCAATTCAATTCCTCAGCTCCCACATAAAGCCAGATACAAAAAGTGGCACATGCCCCTGGTGTTCATTTGCAGTGGCAAGAAGCCTTGGCATGCATTCATATCTCCCCCTGTCACAGACTCGTACAATATACATAACATACACACACACGCATACACCAAATAAATAAATATATATATAATTTTAAATATTTTATTTTTATTTATTTATTTGGGAGAGATAGAGAAGTAGGCAGGTTGAGAGAGAGAGAGAGAGAGAGAATGGGCGCACCAGGGCCTCCGGCCATTGCAAACAAACTCCAAATGCATGCGCCCCCTTGTACGTCTGGCTTACGTGGGTCCTGGAGAGTTGAACCTGGGTCCTTTGGCTTTGCAGGCAAGTGCCTTAACCACTAAGCCATCTCTCAAGCCCTAAATATATTTTTAAAACATAATTTTATACAGAAATTTATGTGTCTCTACACAGCGCATGCTTTGCCGGTCTTTCCTTCATCATTACCATATTGAATAGTTTGAGGGAAGAAAAATAACCCAAATAAACACTTCTTACAGAGTTATGTGAAAGTTTTACAAACATGAAACAAGTATCTGTTGTCTAAATGGCTGAAGGAAATTGCATCTCATTCATCTCTCTGTTTCTCGCACCTAACGACTGAGTTTTGCTCTATTAAGTGTTTCTGAGAGGTTAGAGCTTCTTTCACAATTTCTAATTGCTGAACAGCTGCTACGCAATTACCAAAAATTCAGGACAGTGGTTCCAGATCTGTTTTTCCAAGAACTATGAGTAAGATTCACTTGTTTCTAGAACGTTCCCTCATGAATTGCTAGGAGGGCTGCGTGAGGTAAAGGTGGGAGAGGATCTGTTCCGTTTTTATCCGTTTGACTTCTGTGGTTTGACCTACGTTTAAAAATGGTTCGCCAGGTGACATGAGAAACTCGGCTCTCCCAGCAACACTGTCAGGAAACCAAGAGCCCCGTGAGGACAGCAAACACAAGCCAGTGAAATATAGGACACAGCTGCGGCCATTATTCCAAAAAGCATGATTGTCCAAAGTAGAACAAGCTGACTGGACTTTCTAAATCATTCAGAAAGTCATTTTGACAATTCATTTTATCCCTGGGACCAAAAGACCCAGGAATAAGTGTGACCTAAAATCTACATGGTCACTGTCGTTGAGAAATTTAAAGGAAGAGTTAAGACAGGGATTAAAACACACACACACACACAAAAAAAAAAAAAAAAAAAAAAAAAAAACAAGAATATCTGTCATTCTAAGCTTTCAAACCCATTGTTTCCTGTGAGGAAACTGCCCTCTAAAACTGTCAGTAACAGCTCCCAACGCGGGCTGAAAGGGAATGCTTACCTATTGGCACAGAGCTTTCCTGAAGTGGCGACAGGGAGCAAGGGGGCGGGGGGGATCATGGCATAAGCTTTACAACCAAAGAGAGCCTTCCTGTTCGAAGGAAGCACGCATACCTCAGAAAGCCTAATCAATAAGAAATACATCTGATACTTTCCATTTTAAAAGTTGATCGATTCTTTTATAATTTATTGTGAATAGCCATGATAAGTGGCATTTACAAAGCACCAAGAAGTTAACTAAATGTACTTGCACAGACACAGCCACGTTTACCTCTCACCATTTCCAGGCCCCGGTGTTCAAGCAAAAGGCAGAGAAGGACCAAATCTCCAAAGCCTTAGCATTCCTCCCAACTAGGAGCACGCTCTCACATTGACCCGAGCGCAGCGAGCTGCTGGGAGTAATTACCGCAAGCAGCTGTACAGCCCATTGTAAACTACACATTACAGCACTCTCTCACACTCACTGTGTCATTGTCATGCTGGTATTGGACAATGCTGTCAAAGACCAGACCATTTCTTACTTTCACTTCTCAGGCATGGACTGAGGCTGGGAAAGAGTTCATGACGTGAGTATGATCCTAAAGATGCCAAGACTAATTCACTAACACGTTCACGTCTTGAACACGGTTTAGCTGGTGATCAACATAACAAGAAATGGTGTCACCTGCTGGCATGATATAATTAAGATGGACTAATTGCTTGTCTAGAAATTCAATGAGTATTCTTCCTAAACTGGGTAGGGAGGGCGGGGAGGTAGTGTCTTGCTCCACAAAAGGAAATGATAGCATTTAATGCCTTCGTGGCATATTTTTCCCATTATGAAGGGAGAGGAAATAAATTTGTTTTGCTTCGCTTTCTTCAAAACATGCTCAAGGTAGGATATCAACTCTTTTGAAAACACCAAGTAGAAAGAATTAAATCCTCAAGAAAAAAATTAAGCCATCAGATTAGACCTCTATATAACACAGGGAAAACACCTTAGAGAAGATCAAGTTTTTCCACAAACAAAAATTTAAGTAACTGGAAAATGTAATTCGATCGAGAAGTACCTATTTTTTTCAATTTGGATTTATGTCATTGCACCAGGAGGGAGTGTTAATAGCTTCCAAATGCCACTGTGCATTCATGAGCAGTTAGCAAGCTCATGATGTAATACATTCCTTCTTGGATACATCTTTTGTCAAATCCATCTGTCCACGGTAGATATGCATAGTTTTACAGAAGCTTATCTGCAAAAGAACTTCCACAGTCAGATAAAAATGACTTTGGGGAGACAGGAACAGAGAGAAGAAAGATCAACTGCTGCTGTTTGGAGATAGTTTCCTTTGCCCGCCGCTCACTGTCCACTAGGTAAATGGCACCCCTGATCCCCTTTTCTTCATCTCTGGCCCTTTCACAAAAAAGAGCTGTACTCTATGGCCTGCAGAATTGAAGGTGTGAAGGTCCTACAGGAAATGCCAGTACAAAGTACAAATGGGTCTCACGCAGACCCACCAGAATCACAATCCCTAAATGCTCCCTGAGCTGTATAAGCAATCAATTCATGATGAATAATTAAGCATATGTCATTTAATTCATCTCAACTAGAGCAAGGGTAAAGGAGTATAAAGAACAGTCAAAGGCCGGGTGTGGTGGCGCACGCCTTTAATCCCGGCACTTGGGAGGCAGAAGTAGGAGGATCGCCATGAGTTCAAGACCACCCTGAGAATACAGAGTGAATTGCAGGTCAGCCTGTGCTAGAGTGAGACCCTACTTCAAAAAAAAAAAAAAAAAAAAAGCCAAGGGCTCGAGAGATGACTTCATGGTTAAGGCTCTTGCCTGCAAAGCCAGAGGACCCAGGTTCAATTCCTCAGTACCCACATAAGCCAGATGCACAAGGGAGTGCGTGCATCTAGAGTTTGTTTGCAGTGGCTAGAGGCCATGGTGCACCCATTCTCTCTCTGTTTCTGTCTCCTCTCTCTCTGTCTCTCTCGGCTTGCAAATAAATAAATGAAAATAAAAATTTTAATAAAAAAAGAACAGATTCAAGCCTATGGAAATCAAAGTGGACGTTTCTCAAAAATTGAACTATGATATAATCCAGCTATACCACTCGTGGGCATATACCCAAAAGAAAGACTCTACCTTGTGACAGAGGTACTTACATGTCCATGTTCATTGCTGCTCTATTCAAAATAGCTACATAATGAAGCTGGCATGGAGGCACACACCTTTAATCCCAGAACTCAGGAGGCAGAGGTAGGAGGATCACCATGAGTTCGAGGCCACTCTGAGTCTACATAGTGAATTCCAGGTCAGCCTGGGCCAGAGTGAGACCCTACCTCACAAAACCAAAAAAAAAGCTATAAAATGAAATCAATCCAGATGCATATCAACGGATGAATAGATCATGAAAATGCAGTACACATGCACAATGAAAGCTTGTTCCGCTGTAAAGAAAAATGAAGTTTTGATGTCGGCATGAAAATGGAGGGAATTGGGAAAAAATTATACTAAGTGAGATAATCCAGGCCCAGAAAGACAAAAAATCGTGTGTTCTGTCTCATAGGCTGATTCTAGCCTCTAATGTCTGTGTACCAGTTGACAAATGAGATGATCCAAGAGTGGGCTTAGGGGGGATAACTAGAAAGGAGAGGACGAGAGGGGAACAGGAAGTGACAGAAAAGAAATGGCTAACAACAAGAGGACACGTGGACTATGAAAGCAGGACAGGGGCTATGGCTGCAGGGAAGGGCTCAAGGGGTGACAGACGAGGAGGAAAAGACAAACTTTGAAAAACATCATCATGAGGGCCGGAGAGATGGCTCAGCAGTTAAGGCACTTGCCTGCAAAGCCTAACAACCCATGTTCAGTTCCCCAGTACCCACATGTAAAGCCAGATGCACAGAGTGGCACATGCATCTAGAGTTCATTTGCAGGGGCAAGAAGCCCTAGCATGCCCATTCTCTCTCTCTCCCTCTCTCTCTCTCTCTCTCTCCCTCTCTTTTCCTGTCTCTCTCTCTCTCTCTCCTCGCAAATAAATAAAATATTTTTAAAAGTTTTTAAAAAGCATCATAATGGAATCATATGTTAATAAAAATAAATTAGAAAAGACTTAGGGAAAAAGAAGAAGAAAGGCAAGAAAACTGGGAGGAGGCATGTGAACTATTTTAAGAGTGCTGAGGCTGGAGGGATGGCTTAGTGGTTAAGCGTTTTCCTGCAAAGCCAAAGGACCCAGGTTTGATTCCCCAGGACCCACGTTAGCCAGATGCACAAGGGGGCACACACGTCTGAAGTTTGCTTGCAGTGGCTGGAGGCCCTGGCGCACCCATTCTCTCTCTCTCTCTCTCTCTCTCTCTCTCTCTCCCCTTTCTGTCAAATAAATAAAAATAAAATATTTTAAAAAGAGAGAGAGAGAGGGTTGGAGAGATGGCTTAGCCATTAAGGCATTTGCCCGCAAAGCCAAAGGATCCCGGTTCAGTTCTCCAGGACCCATGTAAGCCAGATGCACACGGGGGCACATGCATCTGGAGTTCGTTTGCAGTGGCTGGAGACCCTGGCGTGCTCATTCTCTCCCTCCCTCTCTCTCTCTCTCTCTCAAATAAATAAATAGATAAATAAAATATTTTTTAAAAATAGAGTGCTGTATTGTCCCTAGAATGAGCAGGAAATCAGGAGCCAGGACCATTAAGGCAAGGTCCACGCCACAACTTCCTGCTTGCACATGGCCCATACCTGGGTGGGCAGTATCATAGACATGTTACCTTCTTCCACTGATCCAGTCACTTAGACTGGGAAGCTAACGAGTCGACATCACAACCAGCATCTACGGCTATAGAAACTTAATACATGAACTTGCTGTTGTGTCTCCATAAAGGAACTAACTCATTATACCACTTCTTCACAGAGCAAGTGCATTTCTGAAAGAGTGTAATTAGGCTTGCACTCTCTAAAACCTACTTTTACATTTTCTGCTTAATACAGAAAAAAAAAGCAGAAAAGATTCTATGGTGATGACTTTTTTTATGGACTTCATGCCTTGGTGTGATCTAAAAACAGTTATATTTCATTCAGAAAGCAAAAAAAAAAAAAAAAAGAAGAAAATTTTTTTTGTTTTTTTCTTCCATTTATTTATTATTATTTAATTCTTTGAGAGCAACAGGCAGAGAGAAAGAAGCAGATAGAAAGAGAATGGGTGCACCAGGCCTTCAGCCCCTACAAACAAACTCCAGATGCATGCATCACCTTGTGCATCTGGCTTACGCGGGTCCTGGGGAATCAAGCCTTGAACCAGGGTCCTTAGGCTTCACAGGCAAGCACTTAACCACTAAGCCATCTCTCCAGCCCAAAAAGAAAATTTTTAACAATGAGCTTTTTACACTTCCAGTGTGATCTAAAATTAAAATTTTGCAAAAAATATAATGAATGTTTTTTTCTTGCAGGCTAAATCATTCCAGTTATTTAAAACAGATACAGCCCAAAATAAACTGCTTTGAGTCTATAAATGTTATTTTATAGAAATGGGCAGGTAATTATCACAGCTATTAGAAGTTACTTTTGCCTCGGGAAGACATGGTTTAAAAAAAAACTATTCAAACTATTTGTGCTTGCGATGTACATAGCACAAAAACATGAATTGGAATCTGTAAGTTTAACGAGGAAAAAAAAAGGATGGAAAACAACCCAAAAATATAAGGCCTGACCTAGTGTTGTGCTATATGCAGGAAAGTATGGAAATTATTTGGCAGGATGAAAAATTATCCCTAAGCATTAACTGCATAAGCGAAAGTCCTAGTGTTGGCACGTTTCGCATGTGATCGGCAAGGGAATCAGCAGCGACTGCAGAGTGAACAGGGCAGCTCACATCTTCCACTCTGTGCCCGGTGTCAGTTCTACCGGGCAGCACGCGCCCCAGAAGCTAATAACACACCGTTTGGTGGTCCCTCATTGCAGTCTCCCCTCGCTTCAGACTAAACCTGGGGAACAACAGAAGTCACCCACCCTCCCCACCCCCAGCAATTAAGCCAATCTAACAATTGGCTTCCTGGGGATAATTTGACCTGCTACAACCACAAATTCCAATCCACATACTGTCTTCCACTAGGGTGCTGTGCGTGTGTGTGTGTGTGTGTGTGTGTGTGTGTACATGTGTACATGCACGTGTGTGGGTTTAATATACCTCGCATGCACTGCTTGAAAATAAATTCCTGGTCTTCCATTCAGTCTCTACCACATAAATAGAGGCGCCAAGGAACGTGTGTGTGTGTGTGTGTGTGTGTGTGTGTGTGTGTGTGTGTGTGTAGTTATAGTTATTTACAGTGTATGCTTTCAGTTAGCTTCAGATCACAGAGAAGAAAACAACTCTAGCCATCACTTCAATTTGCTCTTCTGAGTTCTAACTGCTGAGTACCTGGGTCCCCAAAGGACTTACTTACATTCATTTTCTCTCTCTCTCTCTCTCTCTCTCTCTCTCCTCTCTGTTTTGGACAGTGTGGGTGGGAAGCCTTGAAACGTGCCTGACTGCAGTTTCTCTAAGTCATTGCTCTGAGGTCTACATTCCATTTCAACCTGCTCCCGTTGGCCGTTTAGCACTCTGTAGACACCCTCCCTCCCTCCCCGTCCCCCCCACCCATAAAATAAGCAGGACTAGCAGATGCATTGAACAGCCTCCTTCCTATGCGGCTTGACTGTGATTCACAGCGGAAAAGCTGGGATAACCCTTGGCAGATCCTGAAAGCTTTCACATTCATCACCATGAACTTTATACATCCAGGAAGCCCAGCACCTTGAAAACAAATCGTCTTCTAGCTCAGTACTTTCTCCTCCTCACAATCACTCCCTCCCGGGACATGTGCATTAATTTTCTGAACTTGAAAAAAAAAAAAAAAAAACAGAGAGAGAGTCTGGATTACTCACACAGTCTCTTGAAAGATGCAATGTCAGCTACTTAGGACAGAAACATCCAAGGCCGTGCTAGGACAAAGCGACAACAACATATGCCTTAAGACAGGAACTGGCAGGCCTCTGTGCACTACAGCAAGTGGAGCCCTCCTGCTTCCAGCCGCCGGGCTATCATCTATGAAACTGAGCCCGGATCCAGCCAATCACTCAGCTCCTCATAACAAGTCTAACTGGCTCCGGAGAGCTGAAAAGGGCTGTGCTGGAGCAATGCACATGAGATATTCCACACAATAATCTGCTTATCTAGAATCAGTTTGCCTGGAAAGGCCAGAGAGAAATCACAGCTTCACTGTCCGAGCGGAGCAGGACAGACAGGTGAGCTGGCCGGACACCACGCGGAGGCTTCGAAGCAAAGTCTTCTGGCCCGGCAGCCCCGGTGATGCCGGCGTTCAAGGACCAAAACCATCCCAGAGAAACGCAAGGGCAAGCCCGCAGCAAAACCCGGAGGTAACGTGCTCCGAGTCCTCTTTATTTTCAGTAGGAGTAATGCGGGGAGAAAAGAATTAGACGTGTAAGCCACCTGGGCAACGAAACGGACTTCTGTTTTGTTTTGAACCTTCCTTCGTTCTATACTTCTGTGTGATCGTCTGTCGTTAAGTAAAGTATGAGTCCAGGGAGGTTTAACATCCATGAAATAAATTTGAAACTAGAAGGCGCATTGGTGAAGGGAAAAAAAAAAAAAAAAAAAAAACACGATTTTCCAGAGTAGTTTTAGAGCTCTCTCTCCAGATGGGCAACCTTCTCATCTACTCTCAGAAACAAGAGCCACTGGGGCTCAAGGAGGAGAGACAGGGAGTAGGTTTGTGGACAGGACGCTTGGGAGATAAACGACTGCCCAGCCCCTCTTGGCCCTGATTTTTAGACCACAAGAATGCTTCCTGGTGGAGGGGGATAGAGCTGGAGAAATGGCTCAGTGGTTAAGGCACTGGCCTGCAAAGCCTAAAGACCTGAGTTCAGTTTCCCAGTACCCAGGTAAAGCCAGATACACAAAGTGGTACATGCTTCTGGAGTTCATTAGCAGTGTCTAGAGGGCCTGGCACACCTATCCTTTCGTTCATCCATCCC
This sequence comes from Orientallactaga sibirica, assembly GCA_036365145.1. NCBI lineage: Eukaryota > Metazoa > Chordata > Mammalia > Rodentia > Dipodidae > Orientallactaga > Orientallactaga sibirica. Next base: position 8,196,436 of record JAEOAD010000054.1, on the reverse strand, counting down.
CCCCCCCATATGCTCCTTGCAAATAAATAAGTAAAATATTTTTAAATGTTTTCAAAACAATGTTCCTGGGCTGGAGAGATGGCTTGGCAGTTAAGGTGCTTGCCTGCAAAGCCTAAGAATGCATGTTTCAATCTCCAGGTCCTATGTAGAGAGACGCACAATGATGCAGGCGCGCAATGTCACGCATGCACACAAGGGGCGCGTGCCTCTGCAGTGCATTCACAGAGGCTGAAAGGCCCTGATGTGCCATTCTCTCTCCCTCCCTTTCTCTCTCTCTCTCAAAAATAAAATTTTAAAAAAAGAAGGCTGGAGAGATGGCTTAGCGGTTAAGGTGCCTCCTGTGAAGCCTAAGAATGCCCGTTCAATTCTCCAGGTACCACATTTAGCCAGATGCAAAAGAGATGCAAGCATGCAATGTCACACATGCGCACGAGGGGGCACGTGTCTGGAATTCGTTCACAGTGGCTGAGAGGCCACTGGCGTGCCCATTCTCTCTCTCACACACACAAATTAAAAAAAAAAAAGAATGTTCTGGGTGGTGGGGGGAGAGAGGAAGGGGCAAGCAGAGAATCTTGAGAGCCAGGAAAGCGAGCAGTGCTCAGACACTACGCTATTAGCACCACTCCACTGTATCTTCTTTATCCCCATCACGTTTCAATGGTTAACTATGCCAGGTGCTTTTGTAGCATACTTTTAAACTTTATAATTTTTTTTAATTTTTAAGAATTTTTTTTATTTTTTATTTTCTTTATTTTTATTGACAACTTCTATTCTTACAGGCAATAAACCATGATACTTCCCTCCCCTCCCCCATTCCCCTTCAGAACTCCACTCTCCGTCATAACCCCTCCCCCTCTCCATTAGTCTCTCTTTTAATTTGATGTCATCATCTTTTTCTCCTATTATGAGGGTCTTGTGAAGGTATTGTTAGGCATTGTGAGGTCATGGATATCGAGGCCAGTTTCTGTCTGGACAGTTGCATTTTAAGGAGGGGTACCCTTCCTTTGGCTCTTACATTCTTTCTGCCCCCTCTTCCGCAATGGACCCTGAGCCTAGCAAACTGAAAGCTGGAAAAAGCTGCACTGCGTGCAGCCCTATGGGAGACAGAAGTCATCAGCAGTGAAAATAGTGGATACTGGAAGTCTCAAGTTTGGTCAGGTAGGCCAAATGACCAAACGGGTACAATAGTGGCATGTCTGCTCTGGGGGATACCAACTACTCTCTAATTAAACTGAAGTCCCACTTTATGGGAGGGAATATATGCCTGGTACTGAAAAAACTAGTCAAAAGCCTATGGCAGGGGAGGCCATAAATCTTGGGGTATAAAGCCTGCTCTTGTCTGGCTAAATGTATACATTATTCCCACCAAACTGCCCTGAAAGCACTACACTTAATGTTCACATTCATATATTAATGCTACTCTCACTTCTGGTTAGAGAAGCTTCTCTTTTCAGATGGCGATGACCACTGGGATGACCCAAAAGGCAACATAGTGCTGAGAAGAAGGGATGGAGGAGTGTCCAGCACTGAGAGTATTTTTATTTGAGAAAGAGAAAGTAAGAGGCAGACAGAAATATATATAGAGAGAGAATGAGTGCACCAGGGCCTCCTGCCACTACAAGTGAACTCGACACATGAGCTACTTTGTGTATCTGGCTTCACATGGGTATTGGGGAATCAAACCAGGGCCATTAGGTTTTGCAATAAGTGCCTTTAACCACTGAGCCATCTCTCCAGAGCCCTAAATTTTTGTTTTTAGAAGAACCCAGGGAAAGTATTTGAAAGTTGAAATTACTACACAGGTGACTAAGATAAAAAGGAGAGCTGGAGAGATGGCTTAGCAGTCAAGGCACTTGCACAGGCTCCATTCCCCAGTACTCATGTGAGCCCAATGCACAAAGTGGCACATGCTTCTGTAGTCTGTCTGCACTGGCTGGATGCCCTGGTGCGCCCATTCTCTCCTCTCTCTCTCTCTCAAATAAATTTTAAATAATTAAAAATAGTAAAATAAAAAAAGAAATTGACACACATGTAACTCCAACACCACACCCTTTAGACATTTAACATACTTTGCCTAAAGTTAAATCTTTCCAAATGGTCAGCTAATTGTGTATCTTGAGTCTGGAGTGGTGGCACTTGCGCCAGCACCCAGGAGGCAGAAGTAGAAGGATCACTGTGAGTTCAGAGCCACCCTGAGACTACACAGTGAATTCTAGGTCAGCCTAGGCTATAGGAAGACCCAACCTAGAAAAACTAAAAAAATAAAAATTTAAAAAGTGTACCTTGGGCTAGAGAGATGGGTTAGCAGTTAAGCACTTGCCTGTGAAGCCTAAGGACCCTGGTTTGAGGCTCAATTTCCCAGGACCCACGTAAGCCAGAGGCACAAGGTAGCTCATGCATCTGGAGTTCGTTTGCAGTGGCTGGAGGCCCTGGTGCATTCTCAATCAATCTCTCTCTCTCTCTCTCTCTCTCTCTCTCTCTCTGCATCTTTCTGTCTGTTGCTAATAAATAAATAAAAATAAACAAAAAATATTTAAAGTGTATCTTTTAAAGATTTTTTATGGTAAGTATAATATTAGCAACAACAAAAATCTTTGCAATAAACTTTCAAATAACTTTGTTTTCAAAGTAACAATAGAAGTTACACAATATTCCATTAATGGTATTGGATTTGTAAGCTCCCAAAGGGGAAAACTGAGAAGAAAAGCATGCTTTCTTTAAGGGTACAATATAAAGAACATTAAAAGAAGAGACACTTCTGCCCTTTTTGGATAACTGATTGAATTCAGCTTGAGCTCTGACAGCAGGAGGGGAAAAACAGCCAAACCTAGAGAATAGAAAAAAATTAATCCATTGGCAATTTCCTCCCAGGGTTTGTTCTTTCCCTTGTCAATTTGTGACTATCCAGGAAAGAATATTACTGTTCTGTCTAAATAGTTGTGTTTTTTTTTTTCATTTAATTAAACTTTTGTTGACTATGTGAAAATGAAACCTTCTGAGAAATCCAGCATGTTAGAATTGTCCCCGCTGCTCAAAGAGAACACAGATTGCCCAAAATCAAAATGGAGAACAAGTTCTCAAGGTCATATTGCTATTAGATTTTCAACATCAAACTTCCTACTCTCCATCCCTAATAAAGTTTCATTAAATTCCCCTTGAAGTCTCACTTCCCATCTCCGTTTTCAACTGCTGAGGCCAAGCCTACTCTAAACTGAGGCGCGGAAGGCATGTACGGTAAATTCTTGTCCGGAAACGTTCCCACTGGAAACCCCACCACTGACACTGCACTGCGTTGCCCGAGACACCGGCAAACGGTCACACATGTCCAGGATGACACTTTTCACAGTTTGTACGTGCTCTGTGTCAACTACAGCCGGCCTCTGGAACTCTTACAAACACTAGACATTCTTACCTGACTCAGCTGTCCATCCCTTTAGTAACATTTACCCCAAAAGACATGACTGGTGAGAGCTTGCCATCCCAGCATGGTAACAATCATGATCAGCTGAGACTCTTAGGAGACTCGACATTTTTTCCCTAGGATTTAAATATTTAGTGACTGGTGCTATGACACGGTGAGGAGACTTAACACAGAGGCACAAAAGGGATGGCTGGCTGTGAAGTATGACTCAACTTGAGCCTGTGACATGGTTCACATTTTCCTGAAAACAAAACAATACAAGAAGCAAAATACACATATCGGTAGCAGACAGCTTCAGGTTCACTGAGATGAACTTCCAGACCAGGCACAGCCAGACCAGCCTGAGAACACTAAGTAGTTCTTTTTCTCCGTGCACTTTCCTGCCGTCTTTTGGCATGTTTTCTTTCTTTGCGTCCGGTGTGAATTCTCTTCAAGCTCTGAGTCTTTTACTCTCGCGTAGTCTTCCCTGACTCCCTATGTGAAGGGGATCTTGTGGCTTGGGTCTTTATGTCTGCTTTCAGCGCACGCACACGTGTGTGTGTGTGTGTGTGTGTGTGTGTGTGTGTGTGTGTGCGCGTGTCAGGCTTTCCCCTACGTGAGAGAGACTTTCTCCATCTCCCTTCCCCCTTTCCAGTTGGAATAGCAGGAGAAATTTCTTTCTTTGCTTTGGGCCTTTCTGAAAGCCTTCCCTCTGGATCCTAACTCTCCCTAAGTAAATCTTATAATTCACAATTTACCCCTGTCTATGTCTGTGTTTTCAATTCTTTGCTGACTTGGACAAAAGGGCCTGGAATCTTCTGCATCCTAATGGAATTTAATCCCTCCCTGGACTCAAAATCCTGCACCAAAATCAGATTGGCAGGTCACCCACATGACATAGACAAACAGCCTCACCACGTTCACAGCGCTAAAACCCCGTGGGAAGGAAAGCTTGCGCTTTGGAAGCTGCTCCCTGGTAGGAAACAGCTGACAGACTGGATATGGACCCAGGAGCCAGCACACGATGGTAGAAATTCAAAGAAAACAGCTACTTAGAAAAAACTGTCAACAAGGAGGCTTGTCTCATTTAACAAAATGTTTTGCTTTAAATTTAAAAGCTCGGACCCCAGAGATGTAAGTCAACAACAACTACAAAGTTGCTTGGTTCAGAATTTACGGATGTAGGGTGCAAAGCCTGCTCTTGTCTGGCTAAATACATACATTATTCTCACCAAACTGCCCTGTAAGTGCTTCACTTAACGTTTATGCCCAAATATTAATGCTACTCTCACTTTTGGTTAGAGAATCTTCTCTTTTCAGATGGAGGTGACCACTAGATGACCCAAAAGGCAACACAGTGCTGAGAATAAGTGACGGAGGAGTGTCCAAGCACTGAAACACCTCTGTCACTCTCTAAGGCTCAGGGTCCAATGTGGAAGAGGGGGCGGAAAGAATGTAAGAGCCAAAGGAAGGGTACCCCTCCTTACAATGCAACTGTCCAGACAGAAATTGGCCTTGATATCCATGACCTCACAGTGCCTAGCAATACCTTCACAAGACCCTCATAATAGGAGAAAAAGACAAAGACATCTAATTAAAAGAGAGACTAATGGAGAGGGGGAGGGGATATGATGGAGAGCGGAGTTGTGAAGAGGAAAGTCGAGGAGGGAAAGGTAGGGAATTATGGTTTATTGTCTGTAAGTATAGACGTTGTCAATAAAAACTTATACATTAAAAAAAGAATTTAAGGATGGCAGGACTTTACATTGGCATAGACCTCAGGTCAAATTTATCTTTGGCAAATGGAAGGGACGATTTGGGGGTGGTTTTTTTTTGTATGTTATTTGTTTTTATTTTGTTTCATTTTTTAAAAATTTTAAAAATTTTTATTTATCAGATACAGGGAGAGGGAGAGAGAGAGTGAGAATGGGCACGCCAGGGCCTCTAGTCACTGCAAATAAACTCCAGATGCCTGTGCCACCATGTGCATCTGGCTTACGTGGGACCTGGAGAATCGAACCGGAGTCCTTAAGGCTTCGCAGGCATGTGCTTTAACCGCTAAGCCATCTCTCCAGCCTCACTTTTGTTTTTGTAGTGCAGGTGAGGGAATCCAGACCCTCAAGGCATGCTAGGCATGAAGTCTAATACTAAGCTACAATCCCAGCCCTATTGTTGATTTTTAACTCCATCTCTCCTAAGAAAATGAACATATGGAGTCATACTGATAATGGACATGACAAGATTCTAAAATATACTACATAATATATTATACTTAAGCATAATGCAAACTATTAACTTTTTTAACTTATAATCAAAATTCTTTCCTTACATAGGAAGACATGAGCAGAACAAGTGTGGATCGAGTTTATGGTAGTTCCGTTCTTGTCTGTCTCTCCAAAGCAATATAAAGTGAAACACACAAACTCTTAACTTGGTAAGAGAAAGCGTTGATGGATGCACATCAAATAAGATATACAAAGGCTGGCAACTTAATAAAAGCGAACTGGCGTGGTGGTGCACGCCTTTAACCCCAGCACTCGGGAGGCAGAGGTAGAGGATCGCCATGAGTTCGAGGCCACCCTGAGACTACATAGTGAATTCCAGGTCAACCTAGGCTAGAGTGAGACCCGACCTCGAAAAACCAAAAAATCAGACAACAAAAAAAGAGCAAATAGTCAGTGCATATGAAATGAGATACACAATGACAGGCAATTAATAAAGAGAAAATGGCGAGTATATGAAATATGTAAAGACAGGAAACTTATTAAAAGAAAATGTTAAGCCGGGCATGGTGGCGCACGCCTTTAATCCCAGTACTCGGGAGGCAGAGGTAGGAGGATCGCTGAGAGTTCGAGGCCACCCTGACACTACATAGTTAATTCCAGGTCAGCCTGGACCAGAGTGAGACCCTACCTCGAAAAACCAAAAAAAAAAAAAAAAAAAAAAAAAAAAAGAAAATGTTGGTGGATGCAAGATTGATATGTAGTGCTAAAACCACTTCTTTAGGGCTGGGGAGATAGCTTAATGGTTGAGGCACTTGCCAGCAAAGCCAAAGGATACAGGTTCAATTCCCCAGTAGCCACATAAAGCCACATGCACAAGTTGGTGCATGCATCTGGAGTTTCTTTGCAGTGGCTAGAGGCCCTGGTACACCCATTCTCTACCCCCCAATAGACAAATAAAAAATTTTAAACTATTTTCTTTGCTTCCATAAAGGTGTCACAGAGGTTGAGAACTTAAACTCTGAAGCCCGATTGACTGGGTTCAAGTTCCATGTGGGGCCTTAGACTTTGAGCAAGTAACCTAAGAGCAGTTTGCATCAGTTTCCTCGCGTGTATGATAGTGCGACATACAGTTACTACCTTCTAGTGCTGGTGTGAAGAGAAAATGGGTAATACATGATCACAATTGAACTTAATGATTGGCAAGTCTTTGTTAAAACTGTCAGCCAGGAATGGTGAGGCACACCTTTAATCTCAGCACATGAGAAGCAGAGGTATGAGGATCGCTGTAAGTTGGAGGTCACCCTGAGACCACATACTAGACTCCAGGTCAGCCTGGGCTCATGTGAGACCCTACCTCAATAAAAAAAAAAAAAGAGGGGGCTGGAGAAATGGCTTAGCAGTTAAGGCGCTTGCCTGCAAAGCCAAAGGACCCAGGTTTGATTCCCCAGGACCCACATAAGCCAAATGCACAAAGTGGTACATATGTCTGTGGAGTTGTTTTGCAGCAGTTGGATGCCCTGGTGTGCCCACTCTTTCTCTCTCCCTCTCTCTCTCTCTGTCTCTTTCTCAAATAAATAAATAAAAATGCTTTTTAAAAAAAAAGAAAGAGGGCTGGAGAGATGGCTTAGCGGTTAAGGTGCCTGCCTCTTAAGCCTAAGAATGCTGGTTCCAATCTCCAGGTCCCACGTTTAGCCAGATGCAAAGTGATGCAAGGGCGCAATGCCTCACTTGACCACAAGGGGGCGGACGCATCTGGATTCCTTTCACAGCAGCTGAGAGACTGCTGGCGCGCCCATCTCTAGCTGTCTTCCTCTCCCTCTCTCTCTGTCTCTCTCCAAAAAAAAAGAAAGAAAAAAGAAAAAGAAAAACAAAAACTATCATCTTATTGGTGCTATAATTAACCTCATTACCATAAAAGTACAGAATATACAAAAAATAAAGGTGAATTACCAAACATTCCAGATGTGTTGATATATCTCTACTATCATCATATATTGAATATCAAGTAATATTTGTAAGGAAAACTTTGGTCTTGGGGCATCTGACATGATAGTACAATGAGATGGGCAGGTCACTATTTATTACTTGTTGGTTTTTTATTTGCCTGGTTACCGCTTGACACACTTCACCCTGCCCTGCATTTGGTGTGTCATGTAAGCATGCCTACCAGGACGTGACACAGAAGGGGTTATTATAGCAGACGTGATTCATATGATAGCTGTTACAAAGTTCAGGCAAGTTAAAAATCCCTGCATGAAAGGAAAAAAAAAATAATGGAAGTCATCTTCATTCATGGTATCTTAACCAAAAAACAAATATATATAAATGAAGAAAGAGGAAACGGGAGGGTTACTTATCCTGAGTATCTATGCAGATTATCCAAAACACACAAACCATGTCTGGATTCCTGCTGAATTTCCCAGCTTAAACATGAGAGAACATTGAAGCTAATTGTTGCCTTCCTCCCATGGATGAGAGATGTTTTAAAGCCAAAGACCATTAACTAAGGTTTAGAGACACTCACTGAGGAGGGGCAGAGAAGAGAATTAATCAACCTGCTAGAATATGGACTTTGATACTTATTCATTCACTTGTGAGGGGTCTTCACCCCAACCTCCCTACACTGCCAAACAAACTACCAACCACGTCTACCACTGCAAGTTCCTGAAAGGCCTCTGCTCACAACACCCAGCTGCTGGGAACGCAGACCCTTCTGTATACCACCCCCCGCCAACATTCACTAGCAAGTCCAAAGATAATGGGCTTTTCCACTGTGAGATCCTTCCTGCCTGTCTTCTCTCTGTGGATGGTGGTTACCTGCTGCTGAGTAACAAAAATTAGCATCAAAAGAGAAGCAAACATTGGGATAAAATGAGAAAATTTTTCAGTTTAGGAAACAAAAACCTTTTTTTGTTTATTTTTTATTTTATTTATTTGAGAAAGAGGCAGAGAAAGAGAACAGGCGCAAGAGGGCCTCCAGCCACTGCAAACAAACTCCAGATGCATGTGCCCCCTTGTGCATCTGGCTTATGTGGGTCCTGGGGAAATCAAGCCTCGAACCGGGGTCCTTAGACATCACAGGCAAGTGCTTAACCACTAAGCCACCTCTCCAGGCCCAAAAGAATGAATTATAGCAAGATCCGAATTATGACAAAATCAAATGTTGAGGCTTAGGACACCTGCAGACAAATTTCTTCACTAGAGTTAAAAAATCATATCTGGCCGGGCATGGTGGCACACGCCTTTAATCCCAGCACTTTCTCAAATTGATAAATGCAGTGAAGCCCACTATATTTGCTAGAATAATCATATATCTGAAAGCCTTGGGTGAGGCCTGGCTAAGAGTTGAATAAGGAAAATTTCATTCTCTCTAATCATCTTACTCCCGGCAGAAGAATACATTGGGAGGCCAGCGGTCAGAAGGACTCAAAGGCAGCACATGATCTCCTCTTCCCTCTCTGTTCTTTTCTTGATATTTTAGTTTGATTTCATTTATTTATTAGAGACAGAAAGAGAGAGAATGGGTGTGCCAGGGTCTCTAGCCACCGCAAACGAACCCCAGATGCATGCGTCACCTGGTACATCTGGCTTACATGGGACCTGGAGAATCAAACCTGGACCCTTAGACTTCAAAGGCAAGCGCCTTACCCGCTAAGCCATCTCTCCAGCCCTTCCTCTCTGTTCTTTCAGTTACCAGAGGGCATGAAGTCCCTCCTCAGAAGCCACTTGTGATGCATGAACACCTATAATGTGACTCCACTGAAGAGGTGGAGGAGGGTGGGAGAGGCTAAAGAGTTCTGAGAAATGGGTGTAATGGAGAATAACTGCTATAGCTTAGATGAGTGTCTCCCAAGGGCCCACGTGTAAAGGCTTGGTCCCCAGCATGGCAGTATCAGGAGGTATTGTGGACACTTAAGATGTAGGCTTTGGGGGCTGGGCTGAACAACTCCTCCCTGTAGACGAGCTGACAGAAAGCTGGAAAAAGCTGCACCGCATGCAGCCCTATGGGAGACAGAAGTCATCAGGAGTGAAAACAGTGGACACTGGAAGCCTCAAGTTTGGCCAGACAGGCCCAATGACTGAACGGGTGCAACAGTGGCATGTCTGCTCTGGGGGAAACCAACAGCTCTCTAATTGGACTGAAGGCCTGCTCTATGGGAGGGAATACATACCTGTTACTGAAAACCTAATCAAAAGCCTATGGCAGGGGAGGTCATGTGCCTTAGGGATATAAAGCCTGCTCTTGTCTGGCTAAATATATATTATATATATTATTCTCACCAAACTGCTCTGAAAGCACTACACTTAATGTTCATATTCATATATTAATGCTACTCTCACTTTTGAAGAAGCTTCTGGTTTCAGATGGCGATGACCACTGGGATGACCCAAAAGGTAACATAGTGCTGAGAAGAAGGGACGGAGGAGTGTCCAGCACTGAAACATCTCTATCACACCCTCCAAGGCTCAGGGTCCATTGCGGAAGAGGTGGTGAAAGAATGTAAGAGCCAAAGGAAGGGTAGAACTCCTTAGAATGTAATCATCCAGACAGAAATTTACCTCAATAGTCATGACCTCGCAGTGCCTAGCAGTACCTTCACAAGACCCTTCTAAGAGAAGGAAAAGATGATGACATCAAAATAAAACAGAAGCTAATGGAGAGAGGGAGGAGATATGATGGAGAGTGGACTTGTGAAGGGAAAAGTGGGGGAGGAGAGGGAATGATCATGGGTTGTTGTCTGTAAGTATGGAAGTTGTCAATAAAAAAAAAAAAAAAGAAGTAGGCTTTGTGAGAAATCCTTGGGTCACTGAGGGAGTATCCCTTCTCAAATCACCCAAAGGTGGTCCCCTGATCCCACACTCTCTCTGCTTGTTGGTTCATGATGTAAGTGGCTTATTTAAATTTTTTATTTTTTTTTATTTGAGAGAGAGAGAGAGGGAGAGAATGGGTGCGCCAGCGACCTCTCAGCCGCTGTGAGCGACCAGACGCGTGCGCCCCCTTGTGAGCATGTGCGACATTGCACGCTTGTGTCACTTTTGCGTCTGGCTAAAAGTGGGACCTGGAGAATTGAAGGGGCGTTCTTAGGCTTGGCAGGCAGGCACCTTAACCGCTAAGCCATCTCTCCAGCCCGTAAGTGTCTTATTTAAATGACGCATTCCCACCGTGATGTGCCACCCTCACCAGGAGTCCAAATCAGTGGGTCTGTGTGATCTTGGACCACTCAGAACCACGTGCCGAAATAAACGTCTCTACTTCCTAAGGAGCTGCATCAGGATGGCCGGCTATAGTGACACGAAGCTAACTCATACAGTAACCATGGCAATTGAGACCTAGCCATCATAATTGGGTCCAGTTAGTCTCCCACTCCCTTCTCCCTCTAAAACATAATCCCCCGGACTCCCAAGCTCTCCACCCAAGGCATGCACAAAGGGCGTTCTCTGCTCCTCTCACCAAATGCATTCCTTTTGGGGATGCCATCCCCAGAGCAGCAGACTAAGCTAGTCTGTGAATACATGACTTCCAAGTGGCACTTCATTTTAAGAGGCTTTCTAGGAAATTAAAGAAAATGAGAAGCTAAGATCCAAAGGAAGAACACCTTTAAACACTCCAGACCCCAGGGAGCTTGACAATGGAGACGGCAGAATGTAAGCAGGGCTTTGGGGGTCTGGGAATCACACTACCACAACAGATACCTTTTCCTCTCAGTCCTGGGTGTGCATCCCTGGGCCGCAGAGAATGTCAAATATTGTCTCCGGCCATACCACCCTGAATGCACACAATCTCATCTGATCTTGGAAGCTAAGCAGGGTCGCACCTGGTTAGTACTTGGATGGGAGACTATTTATTCATCTCTCCACACAGGGCTGCCCCATGGGGCCCTTTATAGCCCCCCTCTAGGTCCTACGTCTATGGTCTCTGAACCTTCCTCTCTACATCAAGCATGTACCTACACCACCATCGAACCCTTTCTGTAATAAAAGCAGATACTATCTACACTTCCTCAAGTTCAGTTTGGCTATAGAAGCACATCTGTAAGCTCTAGCAACTCAAAGAGGCATGGCTTGGGCTGGAGGGATGGCTTAGCGGTTAAGGCGTTTGCCTGCAAAGCCAAAGGACCCAGGTTCGATTCCCCAGGATCCATGTAAGCCAGATGCACAAGGAGGCACATGCATCTGGAGTTCATTTGCAGTGGCTGGAGGCCCTGGCATGCCCATTCTCTCTCTCTCTGTCAAATAAATAAATAAAATTTAAATTTAAAAAAAGAGGGCTGGAGAGATTTCTCAGTGGTTAAAGCACTTTCCTACAAAGTCTAAGGACCCAGGTTCAGTTCCCCAGTAGCCACATAAAGCCTGATGCATAAGGTGGCGCATGTGTCTGAGCTCGTCTGCAGTGGCCAGAAGCCTCAAGTAAATAATCTTTAAAAGAATATTTAATGATTCATGGACCAGAACTTTTCAAAGAAAGAATATTTTTTTTTAAATGACAATTTTTATTTTTCAGCCTCAGACATGGAGAGCAAAATAAAGCCATTTGTTTGGAACCACCAAACGGGACTCTAGTGAATAGGGAGTTTCCAGGTGACTGACCATTTCAACTCATTATGGGAGGGCTTAGCCCCAGTCCTGACTGGCTGGTGTGCTGTTCTGTGTCTGGCCATTTCCCCTTCTGATGACACCGTCCCTCTGAGGTGCATGGAGCTGAATGAGTCTCTTTACCACCTGGACTTGCTCCTCTGCCATCGGCTGGGAGGCGCCTTCAATCCGGGCAAAGCTCTGGGGTTCCAAGAGCATAAAGAACAAAAGGCTTTGTTCTCCTAAACCAAGAAGGAAAACTGTACATCTATCCAAAAACCTTGGTCTTCAACTGCCTAAGGATGACAAAGAATGAGATATTATTTTAGGCTCTCCGTCTTTGTCAATCTTCAGCCCTCCTCTCCTGCCTTCAGGAAACAATGACTCAATATGTCCGTTTTCTGACAGATTTTCAGCCTTAGAAAAATACTGTTCCACATATTTGGAACTGGGGCTCTTCGTGCATTAAAATAAAATTGAAGCTATTCGAAACCCACTTAAGCTTTCTCTCTTTGCAGCTTGAGCACAGGAACAGAGCTGTTTGTACTCATAATGAAAGGGAAATGGAAACTCCAAATGAACAAGAAATCAAATTACTTTTTTTTTCAGTCCATTCCAGGTGCTTGACAGGTGTCGGATCAGTTGCCTCTATGAAGTTGATAGTGTTGTGCTCATCTTACTGAGAATAAGAAAGTTTAAATAAGAGTCCGTAAGACCAGAGCGTGGACAAGGGTCACGATGGGAGTTAACTCAGAAAGTAAGAAAAAGTAGCTCCAATCCTGTTAACATTTACATGAACCATGTCTCACATTCATATTAATAGCCTTATATAAATGTGACTATCAGGCTGGAAGGATGGCTTAGCGATTAAGGAGCTTGCCTGCAAAGCCAAAGGACCCAGGTTTGATTCCCCAGGACCCACATTAGCCAGATGCACAAGGGGGCGCACACCTCTGGAATTCATTTGCAGTGGCTGGAGGCCCTGACATGCCCATTCATTCCCCCCCCTGCCAAAACAAATAAATAAATAATGTGACTATCCTGTTTAACACCCTATTTATTTTGCATCTCTAAATATTCTCATGTCAATATCTGAAGCGCTGTTGACTAAATAGAATTTCATAGTAAAAATTGATTACAATAGATTATGCCAAACTCCTTGATAAACCTTCATGTTTTTCTGGTCCCTGCCTCCTCCCCATAAATATGCTTTTGAAAGCATGCTATATATTGCTTTGTTACATCTGCGTCATTATCTCCTTGTAATTGAGCTGCTGGGTTGAAGAAACTACAGATTTTATATCACAATATTTACCCAAAAGACCATACCGGTGGCTGTAACAGCATGTCTATTTCCTCAAACTCACAAGCACACCACAGTTAATCAAACCATTAACAGGCCTGCCAAAAGGAGAGGAGGGAAATTGTAATGTTATTTTTATTTGCATTTCTTTTTAAAAAAATTTTTTTTGAGGTAGGGTCTCACTCTAGCCCAGGCTGACCTGGAATTCACTATGTAGTCTCAGAGTGGCCTCGAACTCAGAGCGATCCTCCTACCTCTGCCTTCCAAGTACTGGGATTAAAGATGTGTGCCACCACGGTAGGTATCTTGTCCTGTGTACTGGTCATTTGTAATTCTTCAAGAAATTAGTTACCTCCCTATCCTCTTTCTACCTTTATATGACAGTCTGAATCCAAAACTCTACAAAACCTTTCTTCCGCCCCTTACTGGTTTCCCAGTGTCTGGCCTCCGGAGCTCATACACGGGAATATCGGAGACTCTGATCTACAGCCAAAGAAAACTGCAGGGACATATTGCCAGGGTGGTTAGTCAGGTTCCATAAAATATGCTCCAAAGAAGAAAAACTGGTTAAGTTGAAAGAGTGGAGAGCCATAAACCTCTTCTTGGTTGAGTGCATCAGAAAGAGGGGGACACCCACTGACTTTATCAGCTGTTTATCTCACAGCAAACAATGATCCTTTCAAACCTAATCTTGTTCTGCTGCACAGAGAAATTTGGAATGAGGAGAAAAGTCAAAAAAAAAAAAAAAAAAACATATTGGAGCAACATTCCCAGAATAGACAGGCTGGAGGAGAAGGGAGACAGAACACACACACACACTTCTATTCCCCAGGCAAGGGGCAGACCACAAAATCTTGAAAATGATTTATGCCAAGATTCAGCTTAGAGATCTTCTCACTCAAAGGATAATGAGGTCCACAGACATAAAGTAACTGTCTGAAATAAGCTGGCAAATAGTAGGTCCCTGATGCCCTCAGTAAAGGCAGTCCAACCAGAAGAAACTGGCCAAAAAGCAGAGTCCAGGCAGAGTCCTCAGACTTAAAGACATTTCTACTTCCCAACAAGAAAAATGCCAGTGTTATATTAAAAGATGTGGTCAAGAACGCCCTTACCAAAATTCACGGAAGGGGGGGGGAGATTGTTAGAGCCATGAGTTGGGTCATTATGCACAGAGACACTGCCTCTCCCACATAACTGATGTCTACCCCCATAAGGCAAAACCCACATTACCCATGGGGGTAGGACAGGGAGAAGGCTAACGATGGTAGCATCATGGCTGTATACACACTATATACATAACTAATTTTTTTTAAAGGTTGGAGAGATGGCTTAGTGGTTAAGCACTTGCCTGTGAAGTCTAAGGTTCAAGGCTTGATTCCCCAGGACTCACGTAAGCCAGATGCACAAGATGGTGTATGTATCTGGAGTTTGTTTGCTGTGGCTGGAGGCCCTGGTGCGCCCATTCTCTCTCTATCTGCCTCTTCCTCTCTGTCTCTCTCAAATAAATAAATAAAAATAAACAAAAATTGAAAAAGAACTGACAACTTTAAAAAAATTTAAAAAAGAATGCCCTCACCTCGGGCCCACATAAGGGGGTGGGAGATGGGGGATGGGGGCAGGTCAGCATCTTAACTTCTGAGGCCCGCCATGGTTCTGGCTGGCTGTGGACAGAGAGAGGGTTTCCGTGGCAATGTGAGGCTGCTCATGGCTCCACTGCTCAGGAAAGAACACGGCCAAATACACAAAGCAAAGCAGGACAGGCACCCAGCATGTTCCATACACATTCCACTTGTACTACTCGCTTAGTTTATTCCACACTGTATTACATTAAGGAAAATTCCTCATTCCTTAGATTGTCTAAAATAAAATATGACTATTAGCTAATTAGCCTATTAGCTAATTTGTATCCATGAAAATGGTGATAAAGTCATAACCTTGCTATTTGCTTTGTTATGAGAAAGAGTGTGTGTGAGAGAGGAACAGAATTGGCATGCCAGGGCCTCAGCCACTGCAAACGAATTCCAGACGCATATGCCACCTTGTGCACATGCACAACCTGTGCACATGCATCACCTTCTACTGGGGAGTCAAACCTGGGTCCTTAGGTTTTGCAGGTAAGCGCCTTAACCTCCAAGTCATCTCTCCAGCCCAACTTCGCTGTTTTCAAAATGTTCTCACATGTGATTTTTAAATGACCTTCAGAGGAGGTTTAAGCAGGACTTTGTCAACATGCCCGTGAAGGTTCACAATCTCGTGTGAGTACTTGTTAGCTCTGTGACCTCGCCAGCTACTGCAATAATCCAAGTCAGCGTGCTCAGTGGAAAACCATGAACGATAACCATCCTGCTGTGCAAAAGCAGGGAGAAACTTCACGATGGTGTATGTCAAAGGCATGGCAAGAAGCTGACATAGGGGATGGAGAGATGGTTTAGTGGTAAACGCACATGCCTGAGAAGCCTGAGGACCCAGGGTTGATTCTCCAGGTCCCACGTATATAAGATGCACATGGTGGCGCATGCATCTGGAGTTCGTATGCAGTGGCTGGAGGCCCTGGCGTGCCTATTCTCACCCCTCTCTGTCTCAAATAAATAAATAAATAAAAACAAAAAAAACTTTTAAAAAAGAAGCTGTCATAGGTCAGGCACTGAGAAATGGAAACGTTCACTACTATTACAAGGAAGGACAGATGTCTTTATCCCTTCATACAATTGAGGCAACTGAGGCTGGAAGACATGAAGTGATCTCCCCAGCCACTACAACCATTATGTATGGTGTCAGGCTTGGAAATCAGATGTCTTCACTCTCACCCACTCTCTGTATTGCTTAAAAACTCAACGTGAAAAGTACAATGAATGACTGCAGATCCTGAGTACCTGCTTTTAACAGCAAATGGCCACAGTGTCACTTACTTTCTCAGTGCTAGGGGTGGTGGTGGAATAAATGGCCCAACCAGAGCAGTGTAAGAAAGGAAAGAGTTTATTTCTGCTTACAATTCCAGATGATAGAGTCTTTCACAGAGGGGAAGGACGGCACTAGGAGATTGAGGTGGCTGCTCACAATCAGCCCACAGTGAGGAAGCAGAGAGCAATGAATACCACTGCTCAACCAGCTCTCTCCTTCATTTATTTATTTATTTGTTTGTTTATTTATTTATTTTGAGAGAGAGAGAGAGAGAGAGAGAGAGAGAGAGAGAAAGAATGGACACGCCAGGACCTTCAGCTTGCTGCGAACAAACTCCAGATGCACGTGCCCCCTTGTGGCGCATGTGAAATATTGCGGGCTTGCGTCACTGTGTGTCTGGCTATGTGGGACCTGGAGATTTGAACATGACTTCTTAGGCTTCGCAAGGAAGCGCCTTAACCACTGACCAATCTCTCCAGCCCTAAGTTAATATATTACTGATAATAATTTTGGACTTGGTACCTCAGGATAGAATGTTTTCAGAACTTTACAAGAGGAAAGTTAACGTGCCCTCCACACAAAGTATCATTGAGCCTTTGTGAAATCACTGATGCACTAAGGTTGAGTCTCATGCTTCTGTATCTTCTTTTGATCACAGAGAGACTATCTGGAGCAGACAGTCATGCTAGGATCAACAACCCTTCTGAATGAACATGGAAAACAGTGAGAAAACCCAGGACACTCCCTCCTCTATGCACCTTACAGGAAATAAGTCAAAACAGGGCTGGAGAGATGGCTTAACGGTTAAGGCTTAAGGACCCAGGTTCAATTCCTCAGTACTCATAGAAGCCAGATGCACAAGGTGGAACATGTGTCTGGACTTCTTTTGCAATGGTTAGAGCCCCTGGCGCGCCCATCCCCTCTCTATATCTGCCTCTTTCTCTTCCAAAATAAATGAATAAATCAATATTAAACAAATTTAAAAAGAAAGTAACTGCTACAAGTATGCCAACATTGCAAATATTTATTTGACATTTTTCCCATTGTGCTATTTAACCAATAACCATTCTGAAATGCTAGTAAGTTTCCTTTAAATTTCTTTATTCGTGTGTGTGTGTGTGTGTGTGTGTGTGTGTGTGTGTCTGCATACATGCAGTGTGTGCCCATGCTCTGTGTGTATGCATGCTCATGTGATATCACTCATGTGGAGGTCAGAGGTCAGTCCTCTCCTTTCACCTATTTATTTTTTGAGAGAGACAGAGAGAGAGAGAGGGAATGGACACACCAGCAGCCTCTTGACCACTGTGAACAAACTCCAGGCACATGCTCCCCCTTGTGGGCAAGTGCAGCATTGCACCCTTGCGACACTTTTTGCATCTGGCTAAACGTGGGACCTGGAGGTTGCAACTGGCATTCTTAGGCTTGGCAGGGATGTTCCTTAACCGCCAAGCCATCTCTCCAGCCCCAGCCCCCTTCACCTACTTTTTGAGAAAATTTCTCTTGATATTGCTTTGCCACTGGACATATATGCAAGCTTGGATTCTCCTGGCTCTGCCTCCCACTGACGTAGTGATGCCAGGATTATAGATACATGCACCACTTCCTGCCTGGCTTTGCTTGGGTGCTGAGATCAAACTCAGGCCAGCTGAATTACACGTAAGTGATCCATCTCCCCAGCCCCCATTTCTTTATTCCTGGCTATTATTTCCTTTGTCTTTCTTCACAATTGTCAATTTTTAGATCTGTATTTCTTTAACATTCTGTGCATTATTTCTCTTTCTCTCCTAGCCTCCTATCCTTTATTATATGACAAAAAAATCAAGAATTTATAGAAGGGCTGGAGAAATGACTTACTGGTTAAGGCCCCTGCCAGAAAAGCCAAAGGACCCAGGTTCAATTCTCTAGTACCCACATAAAGCTAGATACCATTATTTGCAGTGGCTGGAGGCCATGGCACACCCATTCTCTCTCTGTCTGCCTCTTTCTCACTATCTCTGTCAAATAAATAAGTTAAAAAAAATTTTTTTTTTAAAAAGAATCTACAGAAATCTAAGGCTGTGCCATCATTCATTATTGTTCCCAATGTCTTTACTACTCATGTCAAAACACAGTACAGCAGGGCATGGTGGCGCACGCCTTTAATCCCAGCACTCGGGAGGCAGAGGTAGGAGAATCACCAAGAGTTTGAGGCCACCCTGAGACTACATAGTGAATTCCAGGTCAGCCTGAGCCAGAGTGAGAACCTAACTTGAAAAGCCAAAAAAAAAAAAAAAAAAAAAAAAAAAAAAAACAATGTCTTTTGCATCCTCACAGTTTTATCTAGAACTTGTTCCCTCTGCCTCTGCCTCTATCTTATCTAGGCTTCTACAGGTTTCTCAAAATATAGAAGCAGAGGAGAAGATCTTTCCATTAACTTTGTTTGTTTGATTTGGAAGTTCTCTGATGGCTTTCTTATTCCACTTTTTTGAATGTATCATTGTAAGTGTCCTTGGAACTCAAGAAAGCCTAACAGGTCTTTCTTTATTCTTTTTTTTTAATATTTTTATTTATTTATTTATTTATTTATTTATTTAAGGCAGAGAGAGGGAGAGATGGGGGTGAGAATAGGTGCACCAGGCACTCTAACCACTGCAAACGAACTCCAGACACTTGCCCCACCATGTGCATCTGGCTTATGTGGGACCTGGAGAATCGAGCCGGGGTCCTTAAGTTTCACAGGCATGTGCCTTAACCGCTATGCCATCTCTCCAGCCCTCTTTATTCTTTTTTTTTTTCCATTTCTGTGATCTTGAATATTGCTTTGGTATAATCACAACCTACTTCACTAGTGCTTTGGAGTGGGGGAGGGTTAGATCCTTTTAGATAGATTATATATTATATATTATATTATATATATTATATATGTTATATATATATATATATTAGCATGCCATGTGAAAGGTGATTTTTAAAAAAGCAATTCTGCTACATCTGCCGTCTGAAGCTGTCCTTGAAAGTATTTCATCGCTGGCTGGTTCCGTGCATTGTCCCTCAGGCAGGTTCTCGCTCTCTCCAGAGAAGATGAAGAAACGGCATGGCCGCCTCCTCCACACTGACGTGGGGAGAATGATCTCAACTCAGCCTGAATCTGTTGAACACTTGATCAGCTTCAATAAGCTGCAAGCCTGGGAGAAAATCACCCCCACCACCACTTCCAAAAGTCTGCAAGTTTATTTGACATTAAATTTGATGAGCGCCGTATGTGAAAATTAAAATTCCTCGCAGAAGGAAAAAGGAGGGGAAGTGTTTTCTTTTTTTGTTGTTGTTGTTGTTTTTTTGAGAAGCCAGACTCTCGATAACAGAAGCACTTCGTTCTGTTTACTGTTTATTTTCTGAATGCCAGACAGTGTGGAAAACCAGGCCACAAATTCAAGAACACCCCAGTCCTGCTTTACCCACACAATAGCAGAAAATATTCCACTCATCTAATCATAGAAGACAGGCAACACCCAAAAATATTTTCAAGACCAGTCGCAGCCAGGGCCAGTGTTAGCGAGCTGGTATCACACATCCCTCTATAGCATCAAGGCTTTCACGATCATTTAGGGATCTTGTCCAACCTGCTTGTTTCCAATCAAGCAAACTTCATGAAACTCACATTTCATCCATGTAACTTTGAATTTCAAGAAAATAACATTGGGGGCTGGAGAGATGGCTTAGCAGTAAAGCGCTTGCCTGTGAGGCCTAAGGTTCAAGGCTCCATTCCCCAGACCCACGTAAGCCAGATGCACAAGGTGGCACATGCATCTGGAGTTCCTTTGCAGTGGCCAGAGGCCCTGGTGTGCCCATTCTCTATCTATCTGCCTCTTTCTCTCTCTGTCTGTCACTCTCAAATAAATAAATAAATAAAAAATAAACAACAGGGCTGGAGAGATGGCTATTGGTTAAGGCCTTTGCCTGTGAAGCCTAAAGATCTCGTTCAATTCTCCAGGTCCCACGTAAGCCAGATGCACAAGAGGGCGCATGCATCTGGAATTCGTTTGCAGTGGCTAGAGGCCCCAGTGTGTCCATTTTCACTCTCCTTCTCTCTTTTTACCTCTGTCTCTAATAAATAAATAAATAAAATCTTAGAAAAACTAAAATAAAAGAAAAAATAAACAACAAACAGAAAATAACATTGTAGTGGGAGCTGGGCAGATGGCTCAGTGGATAAAGCGCTTGCTGCTCAACTTTGAGTACATGAGTTCAAGTCCCAAAACCTCACATAAAAGCCAAAAACTGGGCTGGAGAGATGGCTTAGGGATTAAGGCGCCTGACTCCTAAGCCTAAGAACACCGGTTCCAATCTCCAGTGGTACCAATCTCCAGGTCCCACGTTTAGCCAGATGTAAAGTGACGCAAGGGTGCAATGCCGCACTTGACCACAAGGTGGCGCACGCATCTGGATTTCGTTCACAGCAGCTGAGACACTGCTGGTGTGCCCATCTCTGTCTTCCTCTCTCTCTCTCTCTCTCTTTTCTCTCTCTCTCTGTCTCTGTCTCTCTCTGTATCTCTCTCCAAAAAAAAATAATAATAATTTAAAAAGCCAGAAACTGTGGCAGGCTTCTGTAATCACAGCGCACCTAAGTGAGTGCGACAGTTAAATTCTGTTTTCAACTTGCTCAGAATATTCACAGCACTTCCATTTTGAACATAAAAATTATGAATCAGAATAAATGTCTTAAAATTATAATTCTAAAAGATCATTTAATGTCATGAAAAACTCATGGATGAAAACTGTGATCACATTTTGTGTAGCTATGACCAGAAGAATGTATACTCAGAGGGTCTCTCTCTCTCTCTCTCTCCTTTAGAAAAAAATTTTGTTTTGTTTTGTTTTGTTTTGAGGTAGGGTCTCACTCTAGCTCAAGCTGTCCTGGAATTCACGATGTAGTCTCAGGGTGGCCTTGAATTCACAGTGATCCTCCTACCTCTGCCTTCCAAGTGCTAGGATTAAAGGCGTGCACCACAACACCTGGCTCTCTTTCTTTCTTTTTTTTTTTTTTTTTTTTAACAAATCATAGGCATTTGTTTTCTTTACTTATTGTTTTTGTTTTAACTTCATATTGCCAAAATGATGAAATATTTTTATAGTCATAAAAGATGTTAAGCCATGTTTTGTGCTGCATGAATTATGACTTACTTAGGGGATATCTCATTTTTCTTTCTTTCTTTAAAAAATTTTTATTTATTATTTGCAAGCAGAGAGATAGATAGAGAAGAGAGACAGACAGAGAAAGAATGGGTGCCCCAGGGCCTCCAGCCACTGCAAACCAACTCCAGATGCATTCATCCCCTTGTGTATCTGACTTACGTCACTGTGAGTTCAAGGCCACCCTGAGACTACATAGTGAATTCCAAGAGAATCTGAGCCTTCACTGGCATGTTGTTATGTATCCTGCGGAATGTGAGTGGTTATTTCCTGCATCCATGCTGGGGTCCTGGGTGTCCAGGAGTATCCAAGACCTTCTCCAACTCTGTCTGATAACTTGCTCCAGAATACAAATTGTGGGCTGGAGAGATGGCTTGGTATTTAAGGCACTTGCCTGCAAAGCCTAAGGACCCATGTGCAACTCTCCAGTTCCCACATAAACCAGATGCACAAAGGTGAGACAAGGCAAGTTCACACATGCCCACTAGGTGGCGCAAGCGGCTGGAGTTTGAGTGCAGTGGCTGAGGCCCTGGCGTACCAATTCTCTCTCTTTTTCTGTCCCTGCCTCTCTCTCTAAGATAAAATAAAAGAATACACATTGTTACCAGCATTACTGACTGCATCCATCTCACACATTCCATGATAAACTGGAAATTCCTTGGGAGCATAAAATGCAGCTGACTCAACTGTGCCCAACTGAGTCAACATATTTTACCAGAAAATGACTGGTAGAACGGACTGAAATAATTTTAAACAAAAGGAATTTTGCTTGGAATTTTGTTCTAAACAAAAGAGAGTAGTGCTTCCTTGATCAAATAAAAGCTCAGTTTGGGGCTGCAGAGACGGCTTAGCAGTTAAGACACATGCCTGCAAAGCGTAAGGACCCTGGTTCGATTCTCCAGGAACCACATAAGCCAGATACACAAGAGGGCGCACACATCTGGAGTTCGTTTGCAGTGGCTAGAGGCCCTGGCGTGCCCATTCTCATTCTCTCTCTCTCTCTCTCTCTCTCTCTCTCTCCCTCTCTCTTTCTCTAATAAATAAAAAAAATTTTTTTTTAATCTTTTTTTTTAAAAAAAGCTTAGTTTTGCATGGGTTGAAAATAAGTCTACCAAATGCCCAAACATGCATATGCATTGACCATCACTTTAGCTTAAATAAGATGCTCACACAGTTGACTCTGGTTAGACAAGATGGACTCCATGTGCTACAATGTTGCTGAGGATTAGCAAATGCTGGACCAGTGTTCCTAGGAAAGACACAAGCTTAGATTTCTGTGAGCCTCTAATCACACATTCTCATCCACAAACTGTGTGCACTTTTGTTTAAAGACGCTCATTTAAAACACATAGTTCAGGGCTGGAGAGATGGCTTAGTGGTTAAGGCATTTGCCTGCAAAGCCAAAGGACCCTGCTTTGATTCCCCAGGACCCACATAAGCCAGATGCACAAGGGGGCATGTGCCTGGAGTTCATTTGCAGTGTCTGGAGGCCTTGGTGTGCCCATTCTATCTTTCTCTCTCCTCTCTCTCTGCCTCTTTCGCTCTCTCAAATAAATAAAATAATTTTTTTTTAAAAAAAAAAAGAGGGCTGAAGCCAGGCATGGTGGCACACGCCTTTAATCCCAGCACTTAGGAGGCAGAGGTAGGAGGATCGCTGTGAGTTTGAGGCCACCCTGAGAATACACAGTGATTTCCAGGTCAGCCTGAGCTAGCGTTAGACCCTACCTTGGAACACCAAAAAAAAAAGAGAGAGAGCTGGAGAGATGGCTTAGCGGTTAAGGCGCCTGCCTGCAAAGCCTAAGAACACTTGTTCAAATCTCCAAGTCCCACATTTAGCCAGACGCAAAAGTGCCACAAGCACGCAATGTCGCGCATGTCCACAAGGGAGCGCATGCATCTGGAGTTCATTCCCAGAGGCCAAGAGGCCCTGGTGCGCCCATTCTCTCTCTGCCTCTTCTCTCCTCTCTCTCTCTCTCTCTCTCTCAATCTCTCTCTCTCTCGCTCTGTCTTTCAAAAAAAAAAGGCAGGCAAATAGGAGCCCTGGGCAGTGGCTAACAGCTACCAGAAGACCAGTGAGATGCACTCTGGGGTACAAGCATCTCCAGTGGCCAGAAAATGGAGAGGAACACATAAAGGAAGGACTGCTTCCTGCCACAACGTGGGGGAGGAACAGCACAGGCAGCGTCCTACAAAAAAAGGTTTCATGGGGCTGGAGAGATGGCTCAGTGGTTAAGGCACTTGCCTACAAAGCCTAAGGACCCAGGTTCAATTCCCAAGTACCCACGTAAAGAGAGATGTACAAAGTGGCACATGCATCCAGAGTTAGTTTGCAGAGGCTGAAGGCCCTGGTGCATCCAATTCATCTCTCTCTCTCTCTCTCTCCCTCTGCTTGGGAATAAATAAAAATTAATTAATTAAAGATTTTCTGTTCTTGGTTTCCCTTTCAACTTTCTTTGCAATCCTTGTATCCTAATCTTGGAAGATTACACCCCCATTTCTCTCCTTTAGCCCAACCTGAACTTGCCCTCTAGTCCTATGGAGACTCTATAGGAAAGATGGTGTTTACTGTATATCTTAAAGAACAGAAGCCAAAGGGCCCCACGTTCGATCACCCAGGACCCACGTAAGCCAGATGCACAAGGTGGCACATGCATCTGGAGTTCGTTTGCAGCAGCTAGAGGCCCTGGTGTGCCCATATTCTCATTCTCTCTCTCTCTCTCTCTCTCTCTCTCAAATAAATAAAGAAAAATAAAATATTTTTTAAAAAAGAACAAGTAAAGTTTGAGAGGAAAGAAACAACTTGAAAGACATTTCTGCTAAAGAGCAGCTTGAAAGAGCATGGTATTTATGCAGATTTCCAATGAGTCATTATGGCTTGGGAAATAGACGCAAGGAAACAAGCCCTAGAGCTAGAAGGACAAGGTCCCCCTCGTGTGCTGACATTTACACCCCATTACAAGATATTATGCAGAGAATTGTTTGGGGGCGGCAATTAGGATTAGACAAGCGTCAGTGTGGAGCCCCATGGCTGACTGAATTCTAGTGGCTGTGTAAGAAGAGGGAGACTAGAGGAGGCACACGTAGATCCTCCTGACCCTACCTCGTGAAGCCCTGCAAAGCCTCAGATGCTACCCGCAGAAGAGTCATCACCAGCTGCAGCCCCTTGACCTTGGAGCTCCAGAACCATGAGCCAAAAAAAAAAAAAAAAAAAGAAAGAAAGAAAGAAAGAAAAGAAAAGAAAAGAAAAGAAAAGAAAAGAAAAGAAAAGAAAAGAAAAGAAAAGAAAAGAAAAGAAAAGAAAAGAAAAAAGATGCCGGGCATGGTGGCGCACACCTTTAATCCCAGCACTTGGGAGGCAGAGGTAGGAGGATTGCTGTTGAGTTCCAGGCCACCCTGAGACTACATAGTATATTCCAGGTCAGCCTGTGCTAGAGTGAAACTCTACCTCAAAAACAAACAAAAAAGGGGGGGAGGGGCTGGAGAGATGGCTTAGCAGTTAAGCGCTTGCCTGTGAAGCCCAAGGACACCAGTTTGAGGCTCAATTCCCCAGTACCCACGTAAGCCAAACGCACAAGGTGGCACATGTTTCTGGAGTTTGTTTGCAGTGGCTGGAGGCCCTAGTGCACCCATTCTCCCTCTCTTTCTCTCTCTGTCATTCTCAAATAATAAATAAATAATAGGAAAAAACAAACTTTCACTAAAACAGTGTTGGGCTGGTAAAATGGCTTAGGCGGTGCTTGCCTGCAAAGCCTAAGGACCTAGGTTCAATTCCCCAGCACCCACATAAGCCAAATGCACAAGGCAGTGTATGTGTCTGGAGTTCATTTGCAGTGGATGGAGGCCATGGCATGCCCATCCTCTCTGTATATCTGCCTCTTCTCCTCCCCTTTCTTCCCCTCTCTTTCAAATAAACAAATAAATAAAATATTTTTTGAAAAACTTAGTCTGGGGCTAGAGAGATGACTCTAAGTTAAGGCACTTGCCTGCAAAGCCTAACAACCAAAGTTCAATTCCCCAGTACCCAAGTAAAGCCAAATGCGCGAGGTGGTGCATGTGTCTGCAGTTTGTTTGCAGGAGCTAGAGGACCTAGTGTGCCCGTAGTCTCTCTCTCTCTTTTTATCTCTGTGCTTGCAAATAAATAAAATATTTTTAAAGAATTTTTTTTTAAAGCTTAGTCTGTACTATTGTGTTAGCGGCAACAGAAAGTATTTGAGCATTCATAGTAGAAGCTTTGTAGAAGCAAAATCTAGAACATTACTGCTAGTCAGGATCTTTGGGGCTGGCCTTACAAATGAACAGGACATAAAAGAATAATATACAAGATCCTTAGAGTCTGCGGGAGTCAAGTTTGGGTAAGATACATGCATTTGTCCTATTGAGTGATTTTTATATTGTTTTACTTTTTTATTTTGTATGTATTTAGTTAGACCCTACCTTGGAACACCAAAAAAAAAAAAAAAAGAGGGCTGGAGAGATGGCTTAGCGGTTAAGGTGCCTGCCTGCAAAGCCTAAGAACACTTGTTCAAATCTCCAAGTCCCACATTTAGGCAGACGCAAAAGTGCCACAAGCACGCAATGTCGCGCATGTCCACAAGGGAGCGCATGCATCTGGAGTTCATTCCCAGAGGCCAAGAGGCCCTGGTGCGCCCATTCTCTCTCTGCCTCTTCTCCCCTCTCTCTCTCTCTCTCTCTCTGTCTTTCAAAAAAAAAAGGCAGGCAAATAGGAGCCCTGGGCAGTGGCTAACAGCTACCAGAAGACCAGTGAGATGCACTCTGGGGTACAAGCATCTCCAGTAGCCAGAAAATGGAGAGGAACGCATAAAGGAAGGACTGCTTCCTGCCACAACGTGGGGGAGGAACAGCACAGGCAGCGTCCTACAAAAAAAGGTTTCATGGGGCTGGAGAGATGGCTCAGTGGTTAAGGCACTTGCCTTCAAAGCCTAAGGACCCAGGTTCAATTCCCAAGTACCCACATAAAGAGAGATGTACAAAGTGGGACATGCATCCAGAGTTAGTTTGCAGAGGCTGAAGGCCCTGGTGCATCCAATTCATTCTCTCTCTCTCTCTCTCTCTCTCTCTCTCTCTCTCTCTCTCTCCCTCTGCTTGGGAATAAATAAAAATTAATTAATTAAAGATTTTCTGTTCTTGGTTTCCCTTTCAACTTTCTTTGCATTCCTTGTTTCCTAATCTTGGAAGATTACACCCCCATTTCTCTCCTTTAGCCCAACCTGAACTTGCCCTCTAGTCCTATGGAGACTCTATAGGAAAGATGGTGTTTACCGTATATCTTAAAGAACAGAAGCCAAAGGGCCCCGCATTCGACTACCCAGGACCCACATAAGCCAGATGCACAAGGTGGCACATGCATCTGGAGTTCGTTTGCAGCAGCTAGAGGCCCTGGTGTGCCCATATTCTCATTCATTCTCTCTTTCTCTCTCTCTCTCTCTCTCTCTCTCTCTCTCTCTCTCTCAAATAAATAAAGAAAATAAAATATTTTTAAAAAAAGAACAAGTAAAGTTTGAGGGGAAAGAAACAACTTGAAAGACATTTCTGCTAAAGAGCAGCTTGAAAGAGCATGGTATTTATGCAGATTTCCAATGAGTCATTATGGCTTGGGAAATAGACGCAAGGAAAGAAGCCCTAGAGCTAGAAGGACAAGGTCCCCCTCGTGTGCTGACATTTACACCCCATTACAAGATATTATGCAGAGAATTGTTTGGGGGCGGCAATTAGGATTAGACAAGCGTCAGCGTGGAGCCCCATGGCTGACTGAATTCTAGTGGCTGTGTAAGAAGAGGGAGACTAGAGGAGGCACACGTAGATCCTCCTGACCCTACCTCGTGAAGCCCTGCAAAGCCTCAGATGCTGCCCGCAGAAGAGTCATCACCAGCTGCAGCCCCTTGACCTTGGAGCTCCAGAACCATGAGCCAAAAAAAAAAAAAAAAAAAAAGAAAGAAAAGAAAGAAAGAAAAGAAAAGAAAGAAAAGAAAGAAAAGAAAGAAAGAAAGAAAGAAAAGAAAAGAAAAGAAAAAAAAAGATGCCGGGCATGGTGGCGCACACCTTTAATCCCAGCACTTGGGAGGCAGAGGTAGGAGGATTGCTGTTGAGTTCCAGGCCACCCTGAGACTACATAGTATATTCCAGGTCAGCCTGTGCTAGAGTGAAACTCTACCTCAAAAACAAACAAAAAAGGGGGGGAGGGGCTGGAGAGATGGCTTAGCAGTTAAGCGCTTGCCTGTGAAGCCCAAGGACACCAGTTTGAGGCTCGATTCCCCAGTACCCACGTAAGCCAGACGCACAAGGTGGCACATGTTTCTGGAGTTTGTTTGCAGTGGCTGGAGGCCCTAGTGCACCCATTCTCCCTCTCTTTCTCTCTCTGTCTGTCGTTCTCAAATAATAAATAAATAATAGGAAAAAAACAAACATTCACTAAAACAGTGTTGGGCTGGTAAGATGGCTTAGGCGGTGCTTGCCTGCAAAGCCTAAGGACCTAGGTTCAATTCCCCAGCACCCACATAAGCCAAATGCACAAGGCAGTGTATGTGTCTGGAGTTCATTTGCAGTGGATGGAGGCCATGGCATGCCCATCCTCTCTGTATATCTGCCTCTTCTCCTCCCCTTTCTTCCCCTCTCTTTCAAATAAACAAATAAATAAAATATTTTTTGAAAAACTTAATCTGGGGCTAGAGAGATGACTCTAAGTTAAGGCACTTGCCTGCAAAGCCTAACAACCAAAGTTCAATTCCCCAGTACCCAAGTAAAGCCAAATGCGCGAGGTGGTGCATGTGTCTGGAGTTTGTTTGCAGGAGCTAGAGGACCTAGTGTGCCCGTAGTCTCTCTCTCTCTTTTTATCTCTGTGCTTGCAAATAAATAAAATATTTTTAAAGAATTTTTTTTAAAGCTTAGTCTGTACTATTGTGTTAGAGACAACAGAAAGTATTTGAGCATTCATAGTAGAAGCTTTGTAGAAGCAAAATCTAGAACATTACTGCTAGTCAGGATCTTTGGGGCTGGCCTTACAAATGAACAGGACATAAAAGAATAATATACAAGATCCTTAGAGTCTGCGGGAGTCAAGTTTGGGTAAAATACATGCATTTGTCCTATTGAGTGATTTTTATATTCTTTTACTTTTTTATATTTGTATGTATTTATTTGAGACGAGAGAGAGAGACAGACAGAGAGATTGGGCACGCCAGGGCCTCTTGCACACCAGATGCGTGCACTGAGACATATGCGTCATTTTGTGCCTGGCTTTCTTTTACATATTTTTTCTAATCTAGGTTTACATATGTTTTACGCTTCTTCCAACATTTCAAGAGTTTAAAGGGTAAGAAAGAGTACTGAGCCGGGCATGGTGGTTGCACGCCTTTAATCCCAGCACTCAGGAGGCAGAGGTAGGAGGATAACTGTGAGTTTGAGGCCAGCCTGAAACTACATAGTGAATTCCAGATCAGCCTGGGCTTGAGCGAGACCTTACCTAGAGAAAAAAAAAAAAAAAACACCACTAGCATTTTTAGTATTTAGTATTTGAGGCACTGCCTGGCCAGTGACATATGTTCAAAGGTCATAATGTCTTGACCTTAGCATACTCGTGTGTTCCTTAATTAGGTACTAACGAGGATTTAACATCTCACTTCCAATCACTGAAACTGACCTAACAGTGAAGAATCTGGATAATTAAATAAGACAAGAAGACCCTACAGAACTTTAATTTCCTAATTCACTATTAAACATTGTAGCTTGCTGGAAAACTATATAAGATGTTTTAATTAAAATTTTCGGGTGAGGTGACCTCAGAGAACAAGTGCTAAAAGAAAATGTTGCTAACTTATAATTCTATGCCCAACAAAAATAAACATCAAGCCGTGTGTGGTGGCTCACGCCTTTAATCCCAGCACGCAGGAGGCAGAGGTAGGAGGATCACCATGAGTTCTAGGCCAGCCTGAGACTACATAGTGAATTCCAGGTCAGCCTGGGCTAAAGTGAAACCCTACCTCGAAAAAGCAAAAAACAAAAATAAATAAATAAATATCAAGAGCAAAAGGAAGATGGGTTTGGGAAGATGGCTCAGCAGTGAAAGACACTTGCAAAGCCTGCTGGCCTAAGTTCAATTCCCCAATAAACACATAGAGCCATATGCACAAAGTGATGCATGCATCTGGAGCTCATTTGCAGTTGCAAGAGGCCCTGGCACACCCATATGTACTCTCGCTCTCTCTGCTGAGAGAAGGAAAGAGAGAGAAATTGGACACACCAGGGCCTACAGTCACTCCAAATGAACTCCAGATGAATGCATCCCCTTTTGCATCTGGCTTCCATGGGTACTAGGGAATCAAACCAGGATCCTTTGGCTTTGCAGGCAAACACCTTAACCAGTAAGCCATCTCTCCAGCCCAAATAAAAGTATTTTTAAAATCAAAGCCAATAAAAATAAAGCAGCAGGTACATCCTTACAGTCATGCTACAAGTGTTCTTAAGGCAAAAATAAAATAAAATACAGGCTCATAGCAGGAAGATTGTGATCCAGAAAAAAAATGAGCAAAACAACATATGTGGGTAAATATTAATAAATACTGACTTGTTTAGACATAATGCCCACTGGGATCATAATTTAATGGCATTATTGGGAGGCAGTGGAAACTCAGAGGTGCAGCCTCACTGGGAGGATCAGAGGTATGGATTTGAAGAGTGTGTCTTACACCCAGACAAAATCCTCTGAAACCATGAGTCAGCATAAATTGTCCCTCCCTTGTTTTCTCTGATATCCTGCCAATGACAAAATAAAGTGACTGACTGGCATCTGTTAAGTATTTGTAGGCATGCTTTTTTTTAAGTTCATATATAAACCTTATTTTGTAATTGCTAATTAGTAATGAAATGCAACTGAATGGGAGTCAATGGTGAAAGGTTGTAGATAGTTCATGAATGAGTTTAAGAAAGAACTGGCTGGTGTGGCGGCGCACGCCTTTAATCCCAGCACTCTGAGACTAGGGGGATCACCATGGGTTCAAGGCCACCCTGAGACTACATAGTGAATTTCAGGTCAGCGTGAGCTAGAGTGAAACCCTACCTTGAAAAAACCAAACAAATAAAAAATAATAATAAATAAAATAAAAAAGGAAGACCACTCCTAGGCATATATCCTAAGGACTGGTCTCACTGCCTTAGAGATACTTGCTCATCCATGTTTACTGCCGCTCTATTCACAATAGCTAGGAAATGGAACCAGCCGAGATGTCCCTCAACTGATGAGGGATAATGAAGATGTGGCACATTTACACAATGGAGTTCTACTCAGAGGGAAAGAACAATGAAGTTATGAAATTTGCAGGGAAATGGATGGATCCAGAAAGGATTATACTTAGTGAGGTAACCCAGGCCCAGAAAGCCAAATATCACATGTTCTCTCTCATATGTGGATCCTAGCTATAAATGTTTAGACTTGTGTGTGAGTAGGAATAAAACTCAGTAGCAGAGGCCAGTAAGCTAGAAAGGGCATATAAAGGGAACAGAAAGGGAGGGAGGGGGGACTTAATAGGATGGTATTATATATATGTAAGTAGAAGAACAGATTAGTGGGGGTGAAAAGGCCTAAGAGAGGTCAGGGGAAGAGACTGAGTAAAGGAACGGTTGGGGAAGGGCTAATCAAAATCTAAGAGGGTATGAATAAAGCATATGGAAACCTACTTTTTTGGACAATGGCATGCATCTAGAAGCCATAGATTGTTACTAGAAAATTTTCAGTGCCAGGGATGGGATACCTTCCAGTGAGGTGTTGGCCAGGGAGGTCACTGATACCCCCAAAACATTACAGGCCATTTTTGAGGCTCTTGGTTTTCCACCAGGAATAGATGGTAAGACCCTGTTGTTGAAGACTCTACATACTTGGGCTGCAAGGTCACTGAGAAATCCTGCTGGAGCTGAGCTGAAAGCCTCCTCCATGTGGACCAGCTGACAGAAAACTGGAAAAAGCTACACTGTATGCAGGTCAATGGGAGAGAAAGAAATCACCAGTGAAGGTACTCAACAGTGATCACTGCAAGCTTTAAATCTGGTCAGCCAGGCCAAATAAGCCAATGGGTGCAACAGTGGCATGTCTGTTATGGGGGAAACCAACTGCTCTCTAATTGGACTAGAGGCCCACTCCAGGGGAGGGATACTGAAAAACTATGACAGAGGCAGTCATGAGTCCTAGGGGTGTGACATCTGTGGTGTCTGGCTAAATGTATATACTATGCTCACCAAACTGCCCAGTAAGCACTTCTTTTAATGTTCATACACATATATTAATGCTACTCTCACTTTTGGTTACAGAAGCTTCTCTTTTCATATGGCAGTGACCTTGGGATGACTCAGAAGGCACCAGGGTCCTGAGAAGAAGTGACAGAGGAGGGCTCAGCACTGAAACATCTCTATCACATCTTTCAAGGCTCAGGGTCCATTGTGGAAGAGGGGGCGGAAAGAATGTAAGAGCCAAAGGAAGAGTAGGACTCTTTACAACATGCTCCTCCAGACACAAAATGGCCTGGATCTCCATGACCTCGCAGTGCCTGTCACTACCTACACAAGACCATCATAATGGGAGGAAAAGATGATGACATCAAAATAAAAGAGAGACTGATTGAGAGGGGGAAGAGGTGTGATGGAGAGTGGAGTTGCAACGGGGAAAGTGGGGGGAGGGAGGAATTACCATGGTTTATTGTCTGTATTTATGGAAGTTGTCAATAAAAACAATTCAGAAAGAAAGGGAGAAAGAGAGAGAAAGAAAGAAATGTACAGGGCTAGAGAGATTACTCAGTAGTTAAGGCGCTTGCCTGTGAAGCCTAAGGACCCAGGTTCAATTCCCCACTATCCACATAAGCCAGATGCATAAGGTGGCTCATGTGTCTGGGGTTTGTTTGCAGTGGCTGGAGGCCCTGGTGTGCCCATTTTTCAGCCCCACCTCTATCCTTTCTCGCTCTATCACTCTCTCAAATAAATAAATAAATAAAATATTTTTTAGAAAGAGAACTGCAGGTTGTGAATTAGTTAAGCAGAGAAGAATATGAGGACAACAATGTCATGAAGCTAACAAAGGTGGGAATCTCTGAAAATATGATGAATCACAGCTGCACTTGAACTCCTGTAGGATACAGGAGGGGCAACATCGTTTGAGGACAAAGCAAGAGGCGCTGCAGAGGCAGTAAGCAACGAAACAGGACCACTGTCCTTCGTTCAGGTCTCTTCTGGGTTGCCATGGACTGGACCCTTTGTAGACACCATCCCTGAGCTATCTTCCTTTGCTTTTGACTCATTTGGCTCTTCCAGATTCCCCATCCAGTGTGCTGAATGGTCACCCGCCACAATGACTGACTTCCATCTCTGGATCAGGACCCGCATCTCCCGCCTGATGTCTCTCAGCCAGTCTCCACTACAGATTTAACACACTGAGGTTTTGAAAGGTGAGGAGGGCAGCTTTAAGCCAAACTCCTAGGTCTGTATACCTCTACCTAGAACAAACTTCAACTATTACCAAATATGGTCAAATATCACCACAGGGCATGCAATACAAAGTGAGGTTAGAACTATAACAAAATTAATTTTTAAGCCAGGCGTGGTGGCACACGTCTTTAATCCCTATACTCAGGAGGTAGAGGTAGGAGGATCACCATGAGTTCGAGGCCACCCTGAGACTACACAGTGAATTCCAGGTCAGCATGAGCTAGAGTGAGGCCCTACCTTGAAAAAAAAATTGTTTTAAAAAATGAAAGTTATTGGGGCTGTAGAGATGGCTTAGTGGTTAAGGCGTTTGCCTGCAAAATGTAAGGACCCAGGTTCAATTCCCCAGTACCTGCCAGATGCACAAGGTGGCACATGCATCTGAAGTTTGTTTGCAATGGCTGGAGGCCCTGGAGCACTTCCCGCCCCCTCTCTCTCATCTCTATCTCTGCAATAATTTTTTTTTTTTTTTTTTTTTTTTTTTTGGTTTTTCAAGGTAGCATCTCACCCTGGCCCAGGCTGACCTGGAATTCACTATGTAGTCTCAGGGTGGCCTTGAACTCACGGCGATCCTCCTACCTCTGCCTCCCGAATGCTGGGATTAAAGGTGTGCTCCACTATGCCTGGTCAATAAATAAATTTTTTAAAGTAAGTTATTATTTATTGAACACCCACTTAGGGAAAGGCATTGTTCCGAGCATTTTACATTGATTAAATCATCGAATTTTTGCAGGAATAGTAAAGTGGATAATATCTCCATTTGTTCAGATGAAGTTAATAAGGCAGGAGGATTGTTACAGCTACTAACACACAGTCTCATAGATAAAAAATGTGATGAAGAAAGAAGTAACCAAGAAATAAGAATATTGAATCGTCAGCTTAGCAAAAGCAACTGTATACTTTTAACTTGTTTTTGCTCAGAATTACAAAAGTTTACACATATTCGAGGTAAAAAGATACTTGGGGGCTGGAGAAATGGCTCAGCAGTTAAGACACTCGCTTGCAAAGCCTGACTGCCTGGGTTTGATTCCCCACAGTACCCACATAAAGCCAGATGCACAAAGTGGCACATGCATTTGGAGTTCATTTATAGCATCAACAGGTCCTGGCATGCCCATATATGTATTCATTCATTCGTTCATTCATTCTCTCTCTCTCCTTGCAAATAAATAAATAAGAAATAAAAGTTATTTGGGGCTGGAGGGATGGCTTCGTGGTTAAGGCATTTGCCTGCAAAGCCAAAGGACCCAGGTTCAATTCCCCAGGACCTAGGTTAGCCAAGGGGGCACATGTGTCTGGAGTTCATTTGCAGTAGCTGGAAGCCCTGGTGCACCCATTCTCTCTCCCTCTCCCTCTTTCTCTGTCAAATAAATAAATATAAGATTTTTAAACATTAAAAAAATAAATAAAAGATATTTGTACCACAACTGCCATTGCCTGTCTACATCTATGAGACTGCCCAATATAAATCTCACAAAGTTTTTTGTGTTCTTCAAGAAAGTCACTGCCAGGCTGGACAGATGGCTCAGTGGTTAAGGTGCTTGCCTGCAAAACCAAACACAATGCCGGTTTGATTATGCAGAACCCACGTAAAGCCAGATGCACAAGGTGGCACATGCATCTGGAGTTTGTTTGCAGCATCTAGAGTCCCTGGTGTGCTCACTCTCTCACTATCTATCTCTTTCTCTTCCTCTTTCCCTCTCGCTCTCTCAAATAAGATTTTTTTTTAATGTTTTGAATAAATAAAAACACACTGCCTTTGTAGCATCTAAAACTCATTCTCATAACAAAGGCCTGGAAAATTCTAGTCACTCAGGACCAGATCCAGAGCACAAGGAAGGTTTAGGCAACTAAAGTTCACCCACTTTATTTGAGGCAGATCAACCCCCGGCCTTATTTGGGAAATCCAGCCCCACGAGGTATTGTGGAACCCATGCATCCAAAATCAGAATGCCTGGAGTGGTTCCCTGCTCATCAGCACCCCAAGCCCAGTAAAGCCAGCACTCCACGTGAAAATAGACATCAGACAGCTCGGTTTCCTACTGAACATTTGAGGATGGCCTTGCCACCATGCTGTTTAAGGAACCAAAACTGTTGCTCAAAGACGGAAAGACAAAACAAAGAAAGAAACGGGGCCAGCTCTTCCTAATGGACTTGAGGCATTTATTTAAAAAATGAGAGAACTTCCAGACCTTCATTAAGACATACCTATGTGATGTGCACACTGGAGCCTGCCAGATCTAGAGGCTTAAAATGAACACAGTCCCTATTCCTACCAGTTTCTAAATGGCAGCTCAGCAATCTTTTCTCAGACCTTTTTCAGCCATGGGAAGCCCTGAGAACTTCACACACACAAAAAAAAAAATTAAGAACAAAAAGAGTCGGAAAGTTAACATGCAGTACACAGCGTCTCCTCCTCCATAAAATGGTCATTTGTCTCAAATCCCTGATGATGAAAGAGTTAAAATGCCACAGAGCTTAGGAACAACCCGTTGACCTTTAAATGTGCTGGTTGGAATCCAATCACCTTTCAACAAGCATGAATTCTGGCACACGATGTACTAACACACACCAATTATTTCCATAGTGTACATGACTTGAGCTCACGGCGTCCTGTTTAGCAAAGAGAATAATGTTCATTTTCCAAAAGCCAGACTTAACAGCTGAGTGTCTCTGTTGGGTGGGTTTTCCTCAGGCAGATCTCTCCAAAAGTACTGCTTTTCTTGAAAAGAGCACAGACCCTTCGAGAAAATAACGTTTTAGTTTTGTCTAGATTCTACCTGTGAGATTGTTTTCCCCACCATTTAGTATGTCAGAAGTAAAAATATTTGGGAAGTACCTTTTTTTATTTTCACTCAAGAATTTTGCATGACAGAAATGGAAAAGAGAAAAAAAAATCCAAAGCTGGGTGTGGTGGTGCATGCTTTAATCTCAATACACAGTGGGACCCTATCTGGAAAAAAAAACTGAAATAAAAAAATAGCCAGGCATATGATGCACACCTTTACTCCCAGCACTTGGGAAGCAAAGGTAGGAAGATTGCTGTGAGTTTGAGGCCAGCCTGAGACTACATAGTGAATTCCAGGTTAGCCTGGGCTAGAGAGAGACCCTACCTCAAAAAAACTAAAAATTAATAATAATAATAATAATAATAATAATAATAATAATAAGGCTGGCAAGATGGCTTGGCGATTAAGGCACTTGCCTGCAAAGCCTAAGGACCCATGTTCCACTCTCTAGATCCCACGTAAGCCAGATGCACAAAGGTGAGGCAAGCGCAAGGTCGCACATGCCCTCTAAGTGGCACAAGTGTCTGGAATTCAATTACAGTGGCTGAGGCCCTGGCACATTCTCTCTCTCTCACTCTTGCTCTCTCTCTAAAAATGATAATAATAATAATAATAAATCTATTACCAGTGAGAAGGGAAAATGTTGAACCCTATTGGTGGGTTGAATATACTAAACTCCAGAGATTTGGGTTGGAGAGATGGGTCAGTGGTTAGGCATCTGCCTACAGAATCTAACGAGCTCAGTTCAATAATTCCCCAGTACCCACATGGAGCCACATGCACAAAGTAGCATGGAGTGGATGCCCTGACAAATCCATTCTCTCTGTCTCTCTTCTACCTCTCTCCACTTGAAAATAAATAAATTAATTAATTTTAAAAAATAGAGGCTGGAGAGATGGCTTGCCTTCAGAGCAAAGACCTCAGGTTCAATTCCCCAAGACCCACGTAAGCCAGATGTACAAAGTTGTGTATGCATCTGGAGTTCATTTGCACTAGCAGGAGGCCCTGGTGTGCCCATTCTCTCTCTCTCAGTCACTCTCTAAAATAAATAAAAATTAAAAAATAAAATAAAATCCAGAGATTCAAAACCAGTAGTTGAAAGAATGTTCAAGTAAGTAACAAGATGCCCTCTGTCTTAAATTCAATTTACAAACACTCCACCATCAGCTTTTTTTTTTTCTTGGCATTTTAAAATACAATTTGTTTCTGTTGAGTTATGAACCTCTTCTGTACCCCTCTCTTTCTTCCCCCAGTTATCTCCCCTGTGTATTTTTCAGCATCGGCTTTTTAGGAAAACATGCACAGCTATTGCCTCTTCCCTCTGATTAACCCTGTCTCATCTCTTCTCTTCTTTGTCCTTATTCTTCATGGTCCCTCCATGGCCCAACCACTCGATTTCCATCACAGCGCTTGCTGCCAGGTGGCTCTGTTAAATAAAACACTAACTCCACACCTGCCACAGTCAACCCCAAATCTTATGTCTCTTTGTTTAATTTTCTGACTTAGAACTTCAAATCCCCACATTTCTCCCCAAATCTCAAAAATCCTCCTTGTGACTTCCTCTAGACTGGCCTTCTGCTGGCTAGGCCCGTGTTTGCCAACTCCTCCTTGCTCCAATATTTAATTTTCCACTCATCTATTCCTGGTCCTCTTGTAAATCCAGAAAAGAGAAAGGTCAGGTTCTAAGGGCAGTGTGGATAGCAGGCTGTGGGCTGTGGCCCCACGCCAACATCCAACTCACCAGTCACTTCTGTTCTGAGGCTACGGAGGGAGGGGCTCGAGGCAGGAAGGGGAGCTACCAGTTGGACTACGTTCTGCTCATAGACTATCAGGAAAGAGACCTGCTCACCCCAGGCCCTGTCACCAGAAGACCTCGTGGAGTTTACTGTCTATCGGGATGACCTATTTATCTAGTTCAGCGGAAACTAGGGAGAACGGGGTCATTCCAAAGATCTGATCTGCCAAGCAAGGCGTCCACAGCCTCCCTCCCTGACCATGCCTACGTGTCACTCATTCCTGTGAAGCACAGCTCCGTCACTGGCTTCCTTTAAGTCGCCACTAATTCAGACCCCTGTTCCCCAGCTTCAGGGCTGAATAAGCAGTCATGTTGGCAGGGGCCCATACAGACGCCCCCACCCTTATTTGCCTTGCCAAGATCATCGGGAGAGCCAGGGGAATGAACGTCTCCCTTTGCTAGATGACCGCCAACCAAAACCAGAAAACGTGTGCCCCCTGCATGCAGGTGTGAAACACCTGACTTTGGACTCCCGTCTCCAGAAGCCCAAAGTCCTCTGTGCTGGAAGACCTGCCAGGGTAATGCTGTGTTCTGTGTATGCGGTTCAGTTGTAGGAGGGATTCATCCAGGCTTCCCAACCCGACCACCGTTCCCTCTCCTTGCAGGCAGCGCCGATACCAGACAGCCTGCACCAGAAAGAGTGTGGCGTGGGGCAGTTTAAGCCCCAGGTGCCTGAAGATGGACTCGGGATTCATCCTCCCTGGGTGACACTGGCCAAGTCGCTAAATCCTCAGCTTCACCTTGTGCAAGGTGGAGATAATGTCCACTCATAGTGGACAGTGAAGAAAGCCAATGAGGTCTTAAAACAAGAGGACAAAGAGGGGCCGGGGGCTAGGACAACACTGAAAACAAATGCCCTTCCTCACACCCCTTCACACCGGCAGGCAAAGATTCACAGGGGACCCCTGCAGAAGAAAACAGCCCACACGGTCTACTCTCAGCCACTGTGATCTCCAAATGTGGCCAAGAACCCCAGCCTGCTTTGGAATCTGGGTGTGTGGAAATCCGCACTATAGCCTGGGGATTTGGTCCTGCAGGGAAACAAAAAAAAAAAAAAAAAAAAAAAAGACCACCTTCCTCATTTCATTCCTTGTAAGTGAAGGACAAACTTTGGGACCAACACACTTCCCCCGACCAGACCATGAACTTACTTTATCCCCATGGCAAATCAACTCCTGGAGAAAGCTCAGTTTGTGTGTGTTCTGCTGGGTCCCACTCGAATGGGAAGTGCCCCAAATAGAAAGCAGGAAGTTAACAGAACTGATCACTCTGACTCCTCAAATGCAAATCTCTATGTTCTGTAGTGGATGAGAAGTGCAGTAAGGTGTAAACCGGCCTGCTTTTAAATTGTGGACTGACAACATCCTGGCCCAGAGGAGAAAGGAAAGATCTCACAGTCTCCTTCTGCAGAGTCAGACTGAAAGC
Source organism: Orientallactaga sibirica (assembly GCA_036365145.1). Lineage (NCBI taxonomy): Eukaryota > Metazoa > Chordata > Mammalia > Rodentia > Dipodidae > Orientallactaga > Orientallactaga sibirica. The sequence goes on along the minus strand of JAEOAD010000054.1, from coordinate 8,157,375 downwards.
AAAACAAAGTCCACCAGGGACCCCTTCATTTCCAAACTGTCACGAGAGTTAATAATGCGTCCCCCCCCCTTTGGTGCTCAGACACTCTTCTCTAAAGAAAATGGTAGTTCTGTTAAAGGCACTTTAAAAATCAGTATTGCTAATTATACTTTTTTAATTAGCTTACAAAATTTTAGGATCCTTATGGCATTTAAAAAAATTATGGGCTGGAGAGATGGCTTAGCTGTTAAGGCACCTGCCTCTTAAGCCTAAGAATGCTGATTCCAATCTCCAGGGGTTCCAATCTCCAGGTCCCACGTTTAGCCAGATGCAAAGTGACGCAGGGCGCAATGCCGCACTTGACCACAAGGGGGTGCACGCATTTGGATTTCGTTCGCAGCAGCTGAGAGGCTGCTGGTATGCGCATCTCTGTCTTCCTCTCCCTCTCTGTCTCGCTCCAAAAAAAAAAAATTATTCAAGGCTGGTGAGATGGCTTAGCAGTTAAGGCGCCTGCCTGTGAAGCCTAAGGACCCATGTTCAACTCTCCAGATCCCACATAAGCCAGACGCACAAAGGTGAGGCAAGTGTAAGGTTGCACATGCCAACTAGGTGGCGCAAGTGTCTGGAGTTTGATTACAGTGGCTGAGGCCCTGATGCACCAGTTCTCTCTCCCTCTCTCTCTTTCTCTCTCTCTCTCCCTCTCTTTAAAACAAAACAGAAATATTCATTTATTTCAAAGAGAGATACATAGAAAGAGGCAGACAGAAAGAGAATGAGTATGGGCACACCAGGGCCTTATGCCACTGCAAATGAACTCCAGACACATGCATCACTTTGTGCATCTGGCTTAATGTGGGCACCCGGGGACTCGAACCCCAGGGCCATCAGGCTTTCAGGCTTTACAAGCATGCGTCTTAACCACGAACAATCTCTCCAGCCCCCTTCTGGCATATTCAAACACAATTTCAGTTGATATCCCTTCCCCTCATCTCCCCCACCCCCGTTCCTCCTTGTATCCTCCATTGTGCTTATGTGTCACAAGTTTCCTTTACTTGAGGGGAGCAAAGTTAACAAGGCTCCCCTTCCAACTCCCCCTGGATCCTTCAGACTGCCAGAATTTTCACAGAGGCCTGAGTTTGACTCAACTAGAAAACTCCCGGTGACACCTTGTGCACTCCCCGGCAGTCATTCTCTCCCATAGAATCGCCCGCGCCTGTTTTCCGTCAGCCACACATTCAGCTGACCCTCCTACCCGAGATCCAGTTTGCACACCTTGCCATCTCCCCAGCCTTTGTGGTCTGGCTCCCCAGTACCCTGTTCTGCCTGCCTGCTTTGCCCCAAAGCTGCCAGATGGATTCTTCCAGCAGGGTGTGTCCTCTCAGCATTTTCACGCTGACAAGTCAGCCGCAACCCCTTTGTTAGTACCTGCTGATCAAATCTGCTTCGCTCAGCGTGGGGATGCACTGTGAGTGGCTTTAGTGGTAGAAAGTGCAAAAAAAGTCTGGGGCCAGATGGATGGGGTGTGACACTACCTAGGGGTGCGTGAGCTTTATCCCTTAGTGGTTATGTGAATCTGGCAGATGAGTAAACCTTGAAGAGATGAAGACATACCCAACCGACACAGTTGTCAGGGGCTGAATGAGATAACAGATGAGGTGGTCCCGTGGATTTCAATAGGACTAGGACTTAATGCTTACGGAACGTTTATTACATTCAAGCTCTGGCCTCAGGACTGTACATGTGTTTAAGCTGTTATTATGATTATGGTTATTAACCTCATGTTGTGCAAGGGGAAATGGAAGCAACGGAGAAAATATAGAATGAATCAGGAGACCAGCCAGCCTTGCTCTACCTTCCCCTTCTCCTTGGCTTTATTTTATGTTCCCTAAATAGCCCCAGGGCTGGCCTTGAACTCATGGCCCTCCTTCCTCAGTCTCCTGGGTACTAGGATTACAGGCCTGTGCCATCACACCTGGCTTCCTCTTGGCTTCCCATTATTGCTTCATGTGCCAGTGTTCGCTGAAAGACACCAAGAAGGTTTTCTCTACAATCCTGCCTAGGGTCTTAAGGAGAGCAGCAACTGCATTCTCTGTACCCAGCTATGCCACCTCTACCACATCTGCTTCTCTGTACCCAGCTATGCCACCTCTACCACCTCTGCTTCTTTTTTATTATTTTCATCTTGAGAGAGGGAGAGAGAATGGGTGCACCAGGACCTTCAGCTTGCTGCAAACAAACTCCAGACATGTGCGCCCCCTTGTGGCGTGTGTGCAACATTGCATCCTTGCATCACCGTGTGTCTGGATACGTGGGACCTGGAGATTTGAACATGAGTTCTTAGGCTTTGCAGGCAAGTGCCTTAACTGCTGAGCCATCTTTCCAGCCTTGCTTTTTTTTTTATTTTTTATTGATTTATTTATTTTACAGAGAGAAAAGAGGCACAGAGAGAGAGAGAGAGATGGGCACGCCAGGGCCTCCAGCCACTGTAAAGGAACTCCACATGCATGCGCCACCTTGTGCATCTGGCTTGCATGGGTATTGGGGAATTGAACCTGGGTCCTTAGGCTTTGCAGGCAAGTGCCTTAAGCACTAAGCAATCCCTCCAGCCCTTATTGATAATTATAATACATGTATCTATTGTGTTGTGAGCATAATCCCCTCCCATGACCTTCTCTTGTCCCCTCTTTCTATCTCACTATCTATCTTCCATTGAACCTCTTTTTCTTCTTTTTTTAAAAAATCAAGTAAAAACTTTGTATGGACAAATCACGTGTTAGTACCATAATTTACCTCCTCCCTGCCTTCATTCACTGAGGACCCTCCACAGTGGGAATTGCTGGTATTCACCATGTGGTTATGGGTTATGAGTTGAGAGAGCAACAGTCAGTCACAGTGCGGGGGCAATGCCTCTGGATATTACAATCTTTCGAGCCCCTCTTCCACAATGATCCCTGGGCCTTGATGTGTGTGTTAAAAGTATACTTTAGGGCTGGAGAGCTGGCTTAGCAGGTAAGGTACCTGCCTGCCAAGCCTAAGAATGCCCGTTCAACCTCTAGGTCCCATGTTTAGCCAGACACAAAACGTGACACAAGGGTGCAATGCTGCACTTGCCCACAAGGGGGCACATGCATCTGGAATTCGTTCACAGCAGATGAGAGGCCACTGGCGCACTCATTCTTTCTCTCTCTCTGCCTCTTCCATCACCCTGGTGGAAGCTGTCAGGCTCGATGTGAGAGCAGCAATCTTACTTCACTCGCCAGTCCCTCTGTGGTTTCACTGGGCCCTGGCCAATGCGAGAGGGGCGGGTCTTGTCTCATGTTAGGAAGTCAGCTTCTTTCCTTGTCATTTTGATAGATTTTGTGAACCTCTTTTCCCTTTCCAACTGGTTCCTCTTCTACTTTGATGTCTCCCCCTCCTCTTGCCCTGTTCCATCATCCCTGACAGAATACCAGTGGGCCTAAGATTATGCAGGTAACTTGTATAGCCACTGGGCTATCAGACCATTAAGACAGCAAACCACAGTACTCCTCCAAATGGTTTCATGTCCTTTCTAATGTTCCCTGAGCACTTGGAGGGGTGACAGAGATGTCTCAGTTAGCACCAAGCTCTCCCCACAATCACTTACTCTCAGCACTGTGATGAGTATGGAATCTTAGTCACAGCCACCAGCTGCCAAAAAGAAAAAAAAGAAAGAAAGAAAAAAGTTTCTCTAAGCAAAAGTAAGAGCAGAACCAACCTACAGGCATGTTGGGGTCCCTCCTAGGGCCAGCCCAGGAGGGACCGCAGGGTCTCTGCCAAGTTGGGGGTGAGAGGTGCAGAGTCACAACACAGACTCCGGGAGTTGGGTGGAAGTAGCAGAGGGTGAACTGCTGCAAACTCGTTTATTCAAGGAAGTGTAGGGGGTTTAAAAGGTTTGGCTGGCCAATCATTGTATGGGGTGGTCCCCTTCTTATGACCAATGACAGCCTGTCTCCGGGCAGATCATCTCACAGCAGGTTTCTCGCGAGCATGGGACTGTAGCTGTTGTCACGCCAGGCCTGTGCTGGATGCCACGTCCACAGAAGCCACTTTCTGGTTTCTTCTGGCATGTGGTCTGGCTAAGGCCCCACCTGCATTGTGCCACCCATATCCTCCTTTTTGTTTTTATTATTGGCGACCCTGGAAGGCATGGTTCTTTGCCAAGTCATTGTTGACCCCAGGCCCCAAGGGATCATCACATGCAACAGTGCCTGTCTTAGGTTGCCCCATCTCATGGGGTCTTACCCGTCATTGACTACCCGCCATCCTGGTGAGAAAGCCGAGTGGTGTGGCCTGGTTTCTTCTGGCATGCGGTCTGGCTAGGGCCCGACCTGCATTGAGCCATACACAGGCCTAAGTACTTGAATGGCAATTTTATGAGCACAACATATCCAGTTAGCCAAACAGTACTAGCTTCCCACTAGGGCTCCACGACCTTCCCATCCATAGGCTTTGATAGGTTTTCAGTACTAGGCATGAATTTGCCTCTGTGGCACAGGCCTCAAGTTCACTCAGAAAGTAGTTGGTTACCATCTGTATCCGACAGCTTCAGGTTCACTGAGATGAACTTCCAGACCCGGCACAGTTATGGAAGAAGGGATATTTATTGAAGCTTATAAATCCAGGGGATGTTCTATAATGGCAGAAGAAGCTGGCCTGCTTTTACAGGACCAGACACAGAGAGAGAAAAGCCAAAAGCCAAAAGCCACACAGCACAGCACACCTCAGGAACTCCAGATAGACACACTTTGCATATCTTTAGATTGAAATCTAAACCCACCACCACACCTTAAGATCCACCCAGTGACACTGCCTCCAGCCAGGAGGCTGCAGATGCAAACTCTAAACTAGTAAAACACTGAATATATTGGGGGCCATCAATTCAAAACTACCACACCATGGTAACAGCCATATCCCACCATTGCACAAGTGGGTGCACCTGGCTGGCTGGCTGGTTGTGGAGTTCACAGTCACGGGGTTAAGACTTTTGATAACTTTGTTCTCCCAGCAACCTGCATAGAACCTTCCAGAACAACAGGGAGTAGGCTTCTGGCTCGTGCACAACTAAAATAAGGAGTGCCTTCCGCAATAGGGTCTTACCATCTAGTTCTGGTGGGTAGCCTATATACTGTTTGGAGGGGGGGCTTCAAGGGCCTCCCTGACCAACATCTCAATGGGCAATATTCCACTCCTTATTCCACTTTATCCTTCATTTTTTCCTTTACTTGGGATGCAATTCACAACTGTTCTCCTGTTATGTTTTGTTTTTTTCCTTATAATTCATTGCTAGAAACAGCCTCAAAAAGACAGGCCATACCCCAAATTCCAGCAGATGCAAAAGGCAACACTTGTTTCCAGCGGCCCAGCTGCCATCACGAAGCTGGCCCGCATGACCGCTAGGCACCCATCCATCACAGTTATCAAGCATCTCATGTGTCCGTTTTGCAGATGAAAATTAGATTAGGCCCTGTTTTCTAGAAGCTCGGGGATAAATGTGATGAACTCTTGTATGGATGGATACATAGGCTGTAATGCAGTCCAAATATGTTCTACCAGTGGCCGCTGTCTTTGGCTCATCTGAAGCTTTCATTTTCCACGGTGTGTCATTCACCAAGAGTCACACTGCACTATAGAGTGCCACCCTGTGACTGCCTGACTCCCTACCTTGTTCCTGGACTACTGAAATCACCTCTCTACTTAGTTCACTGCACAGTTTTCCCTCGACACCAGCCCATGCCCTGCTGATGAACGACCTGACGTTGGCACTCCCAAATTAAAAACAAAAAAGGAGGCAGAGGTAAGAGGATCTCCATGACTTTGAGGCCACCCTGAGACTACATAGTGAATTCCAGGTTAGCCTGGGCCAGAGTGAGACCCGCCAAAAAACAAAAAAACAAAAAAAACTAAATAAATAAAGATATGAAAATATAAAGCTTGCCAGGCGTGGTGGCGCACGCCTTTAATCCCAGCACTCAGGAGGCAAAGGTAGGAGGATCGCCATGAGTTCAAGGCCACCCTGAGACTACATAGTGAATTCCAGGTCAGCCTGGGCTAGAGTGAGACCCTACCACAAAAAACAAACAAACAAAAAATAACTAAATAAATAAAGATATGAAAATATAAAGCTTGCCAGGCATGGTGGCGCACACCTTTAATCCCAGCACTCGGGAGGCAGAGGTAGGAGGCTGGCCATGAGTTCAAGGCCACCCTGAGACTGCATAGTTAATTCCAGGTCAGCCTGGACCAGAGTGAGACCCTACCTTGAAAAACCAAATATTTATGCATACACATATATACATATACATAAAGCTTGAGGAACCACGCACAGGTGTGTTACCTGTGTGGGCAAAGCTGCCACTGTTACTGTGTTCGAACCCCCTTGCTTACACATACTTCACACACACCACAGCTATAACAGACACTTTGAGGATCTCCAAAAATGACTCATGCTCCTTGCTCCTACTCTTCCCTCTGGCTTTCCTGCCTTCTCCCCTCATTCTATCTCCGGAATTTAGAATGTTGTAGGCAAAGTTCAAGGGAAAAGTCACCTCTTCCGGTGAGGTTTGTTTCTCATCCCGATTGGCTTTAGCCAGTATCTGCATCTCCCTCGGGTACTGAAATGCTTCCCTCACCATTTCACTCACTTGGGTGTTTATCTGATAGTGTCTGCCTTCGGGATGGGTGTCACTTTTTTTTTTTAATTATTTTATTTATTTTTGGAGACAGACACAGAGAGACAGACAGAGAGGGAAAAGGAGACAGAGAATGGGCGTGCCAGCAGTCTCAGCTGCTGTGAATAAATCTAGATGCGTGTGCCCCCTTGTGGTCAAGTGCGGCATTGCACCCTTGCGTCACTTTGCATCTGGCTAAACGTGGGACCTGGAGATTGGAACAGGGTTCTTAGGCTTAGCAGGCAGGCGCCTTAACCGGTAAGCCATCTCTCCAGCACCCTCCCCTTTTTTTTTTTTTTTGCAAGGTAGGGTCTCAACTCTGGTCCAGGCTGGCCTGGAATTAACTATGTAGTCTCAGGGTGGCCTCGAACTCATGGCGATCCTCCTACCTCTGCCTCCCGAGTGCTGGGATTAAAGGCGTGCGCCACCACGCCCGGCCCGGGTGTCACTTCTTAGTCATCTATGTCCAATATGGTGCTGTGATGCATTGAATCAGACGCCCGTCTCCCCCACAAGCTCATGTGTTTTGAATGCTTGGCTCCCCACCAATGGCAACTTGGGAGGCAGAGCCTTGTTGAAGGAGGTGTGGTGCGGTGGGTGGACCTTGAGTTTTCTTAGCCCCTAACTTGCCAATGTTAGTTCGGCTCATTCACAGAGCTGTTTTCCACCTGCTGTGGCAGAGGTGATGTCCAGCCTCTGCTTGTGCCATACTTTCCCTGGCCATCAGGGAGCTTCCCCTCGAGACTGCAGGCCAGAATAAATAATGAAGGAGAACTTTCCTCCCCATAAGCTGCTTTTGGCCAGGAGCTTTATCCCCGCAATGAGAAAGTGACTTCAAAATACCCTAAACATGAGTGTTCTACGGTGAAGACGTTTAATTTGTATGAAATGAAATGTGCAGAGTATCTCTTGTGGATTTAAGTAGAAGCCCCAGTTTTGTTCTGTGTTTTTCTTTTTCACAGCCACCATTGCCCACAGTCAATTTTGTGAGTCAACTTCACTGGCTTCAGGGAGGCCCAGAGTTAGTGTGTCTGGAGATGAGAGATTGAATCAATGTCTGAGTCAGAAGATCTGTCCCCACCAATGTGGGAGCATTGTTTAAAATCTGCTACGGGTTCAAATGGAACAAAAAGACAGAGAAAAGTGACCTTCAGCGAGGACCCCATCTTCTGTCATCCTTGGACACTGGAGTTCTCGGTGACTGTGCCTTTAGAACCAGCAGCCCTTGTTTCTCTGGCCGACCCCTTCTGAGTAAGAGGCCGTCCACCCCCCTTCTGCTCAAGCCTTCAGACTCGGACTGGACTCCAGCTTTCCTGGATCTCCAGCATGCAGACGATATATTGTGAGAATTCTCGACCTCCATAGTCACATGATTGAATTCCAGTAATAATGCTCCTCTTACACAGCAGTGCGTTTCCTACTTTTCTTCTCTAGAAACCCTGATGAATATCTAATCATTATCCAGCAAGTTTTGCATACATAGGCTTTAAAATGTTAGTCACTGGGGTTAGGAAAATAAAGACCAAAATATCTGCATTTAATAAACCTAGACTCTGTATCGGAGAGACTGGCACAGGATACGAATAAAATACACACGCATGATGGCCTAGAGAAATGGCTTAGTGGCTAAGGCACTTGCCTGCAAAACTTAAGGACCCAGGTTTGATCCCCCAGGACCCACATGAGCCAAACGCACAAGGTGGCGCATGCGTCGAGTTCATTTGCAGTGGCTAGCGGCCCTGGCGTGCCCGTACACACACATACTCTTTCCCCTCCCCCCACCCCACTGCCTCTTTCTTTCTCCCAAGTAAATAAAAAAGTAAAAAAAGATAAATACATAATAATATGACAAGTCAGCCACCAATGAGGTATGTGAGCTCAGGCAAATCACAGTGTAAGTTAAGTGTTAGTAAGTACATAATGCAGGGCTGGAGAGGTGGCTCAGAGGTTAGAGCCACTTGCCCACAAAGCCCAACAGCCTGAATTCAATTACGTGGAATGCCAGATGCACAGGGCGGCACATGTGTCTGGAGTTCATTTGCAGTGGCAGGAGGCACTGATGCACCCATACTCATTCTCTCTCTTTGTCTGCCCCTTTCTCTGTGTGTGTGTCTATCTGTCTCTCAAATAAATAAATGTAAGCCAGGCATGGTGGCCCGCGCTTTTAATCCCAGCACTCGGGAGGCAGAGGTAGGAGGATCGCTGTGAGTTCGAGGCCACCCTGAGACTCCATAGTGAATTCCAGGTTAGCCTGGGCTAGAGTGAAACCCTACCTTGAAAAAAAAAATTAAATAAATAAATGAATGTAAAAAATGTTTAAGTATATAATGCAAACTCATGAGCACTATATGAATTTGATTCTAATCCTTGTATGGCATCTTTTCTGTTAGTAAGTGCCAATATATTTTCAAGAACTCTATTATTGATGCTAATTAATTGTAGGGCAATCAAGTAAACAGCAGCTAAGGAAAGGTAAAATCCGGAAGCTAAAAATAATAATTAGATTATGAGGAAAGTGAATTATAAGTGCTTTATCAGTAGCACTAGATAAATATTGTATTTATTTATTTGCAAGAGAAAGGCGGACAGAGAGATAGAGGCAGAGAGAGGCCAGGGCCTCCAGCCACTGCAAAGAAACTCCAGATGCATGTGCCACCTTGTGCAACTAGCTTACATGGGTACTGGGGAATTGAACCTGGGACCTTAGGCTTTGCAAGCAAGTATCTTACCCACTAAGCCATCTCTCTACCCCTGTCTCTTCAGTCAATCCTTGATGACAAGGGGTGAGGGTGTAGCTGTGTTATCAGATTCAACTTCCACCACATAGACACACACATGGACACCTATGCAGTTCAACTGTTGATGGGAACCGACTGCCTCATTCACAAGAATTTGTTGAATGCTTGCTATGCACAAAGCCTACAGGCCCTGGTGTGCCCATTCTCTCTATCTATCTATCTGTCTGTCTATCTATCTATCTATCTATCTATCTATATATATATATCACTCTCTCACAAATAAATAAATAAAAATAAAATAAATCCTTTTTTAAAAAAGAATTGACTGGAGAGCTATATTTGCTAAATCTGGAGCTATCAATGGTCTGCTCCATTCCCTATCAGCAGATAAAACCAACAAAAATCTTAAATGTAAACTGTGAATCACAATTTGTTCTTAGAGATTGTTAGCAAAGAAAAACAGCCCAGCTACCAAGAAGTCATTTCAGAACAACAAATCTGGACTGTAGAGCTGGCTTAGCCTGCAAAGCCCCAGATCCCAAGTAAGCCAGCAGCACAAAGGTGAGGCAAGCACAAGGTCGCACATGCGCACAAGGTGGCACATGCATCTCGAGTTTGATTGCAGTGGCAGCTCTCATAAAAATAAATAAATAAATAAATAAATAAATAAATAAATAAATAAATAAATAAAAAGGCCAGTCTGTTGGGCTTGGCTCAAAGAAAATATCCTTTTCTGTATGAAAGGAGATCTTGCTCCACAAGTAGCAATCTATAAATCCCCCTTCCTTTCACGTGGCTGTTACATCCCATAAGCCCTTTCATGCTCCTCTCTCTTTCACACACTCTGGCCAAACCTCACTCTTCCTGTGCCTGGACCTTTCCCCTTGATTCTTCCTCACCAAAAGTCCAAAAAAACTGGCAAAGTCAACCATTGTCTCAAATGAGAGGGAAGGGCTGGAGAGATGGCTTGGTGATTAAGGCGCTTGTCTGCAAAGCCTAAGGACCCATGTCCAACTCTCCAGATCCCACGTTAGCCAGACGCACAAAGGTGAGGCAAACGCAAGGTCGCACATGCCCACTAAGTAGCGCATGCATCTGGAGTTCGATCACAGTGGCTGAGGCCCTGGTGTGCCAATTCTCACTCTCTCTAAAATAATAAATAATAAATAAATAAAGTCTTCCACGTGCAGAGAAAGAACACATCAACACTGCCACTCATGACAGATGTTGGCCTGACCCAGGAACAACATAAAGGAGCCAGTAGTGATGGCGCACGCCTTTATTCCCAGCACCGGAAGGCAGAAGTAGAAGAATCACCAATGAGTTCGAGGCCACCCTGAGACTACATAGTGAATTCCAGGTCAGCCTAGACTAAAGTAAAACCTTACCTCAAAAAACCAAAAAAGGAAAAACAACAACAAAAAAAGATATTTACTGGACATCTACTCTAAGAATTGTTTTGGAAGCAATACCGTGTCATTTAGTAACCCCCAGTGTTCAACAGAAGGACACAGGGGAGTTGTACTTACAGCTAAGGTTCCTGGCAGTGATGTAGTAAGCAGATCGTAAAGGGGGAGGATGTAGGCGGTCGGGGAGATCCCACGTGTAGACCTCCTTCAGCTCTTCCTTCTCACAGAGGGTCACAGAAGACTCTCGTCCTGGCCACAAAAAAATAAGGCAACTTGAACCCAATGATTCAGCCTAGCAAAGCACTTTAAAGACTTAGTGCCCAGGGCTTTTAATAGGGCGAGTCACACAGGCACCTTCTGCCTAGCATTTAAAATAATTCCAGGGCCAGAGAGATGGCTTAGTGGTTAAGGCACTTCCCTGCAAAGCCAAAGGAACCAGGTTCAATTCCCCAAGATCCATGTAAGCCAGACGCACAAGGTGACACATTCATCTGGAGTTTGTGTGGCTGGTTGCCCCAGGGTGCCCATTCTCATTCATATCCATTCTCTCTCTCTCTCTCTCTCTCTGTCTCTCTCTCTCTCTCTCTCTCTCTCTGTGCGCCTCTACCTCTAACATAAATCAATAAAATAATTCTAGACTCCCAGAAGGAGAGGAGCTGTTTAAGCATAAACTGTTGTTCCCCAAAAGGAGACACAAGGAGCCACATGTAGGAGTTGTCTGTTGACGGAGTGCACTCCCACGACCAAGTTACCAGTTGCCAGCCAAGGCCCACCTTTGTAGCAGGCCTTGCTAAGGGTGACAGCAGTTGATGCCTACAGACCCAAGTTTTGTGTAAAGGTTCAGAGAGATTTTATTAGATTCAGAGAAGGAAAGAGAAAGAAGCACAGGGAGCTGCCACCATGAGGGAAGCAAGAGGGAGTAAAGCCCAAGACCCGATTTTTCTTATTTATTTCTTTTCATTGACAACTTCCATAATTGTAGACAATAACCCATGGTAATTCCCTCCCTCCCCCCACTTCCCCTTTGAAACTCCACTCTCCATCATGCCCCTTCCTCCTCTCAATCAGTCTCTTTTTTACTTTTTTAAATATATTTTATTTATTTATTTGAGAGAGAGGCAGAGAGAGAGAGGGAGAGACAGAGAGAGGGAGTATGGGTGCATCAGGGCCTCCAGCCACTGCAAACAACCTCCAGACGCATGCACCCCCTTGTGCACCTGGCTTACATGGGTCCTGGAGAGTCGAACCAGGATCCTCTGGTTTTGCAGTCAAATGCCTTAACCGCTAAGGCGTCTCTGCAGCCCCTCTCTCTTTTATTTTGATGTCATCTTCTTTTCCTCCTATTATGATGGTCTTGTTGTAGGTCGTGCCAAGAACCCAATTTTTACCTGAAGTCCATTCATGTCTAGAGAAAACTTCCTCTACATACCTTTCTCAAAACCATGAGGGTGCCTGTTAACCCCAGTGGCTACAACCCAAAAGGTCCTAAGAAGTGGAAGGGGCCAGGACCGTCTGTCCATGCTGTAGGTTGAGGTGACATCACAGAAGATTTTGAACAACACGAGAAACTTGGGGACTAGAAACTGGAGGTTTGTCTTTTTCTCTTCACCAGGTCGTTTCAGTGAGATGATAAAAGCACCCTTGGAAGGTGAATTTGATTGTTTCATGCAGAAGGTGTTAGGGGAGGCAGAGACTGGAGGCTAAGAAACCATATGCTCAAGGGGAAGAAAATGATCAGAACCAATATGCAGGGAGAACTGGCTCAGAGTTAGACTCTGCTCAAGGTGACTGATGGCAGTACCTGTTTCAACCTAAGGGGGGACACTGTGGTCCCCAGTTTTTTTGTTTGGTTTTTGTTTTTTTGGTTTTCAAGGTAGGGTTTCACTCTAGTTCCATGCTGACCTGGAATTCACTTTGTAGTCTCGGGGTGGCCTCGAACTCACGGTGATCCTCCTACCTCTGCCTCCCGATTGCTGGGATTAAAGGTGTGTGCCACCACGCCCAGCCTCAGTTTAGTTTAGTTTAGTTTAGTTTAGTTTAGTTTAGTTTAGTTTTGTTTTGTTTTGTTTTGTTTTGTTTTGTTTTGTTTTGTTTTGTTTTGTTTTGTTTTCCCAGTGTTTTCCTTTTCCAGAGGAGGGCAGGGTAGAAGCGGTGAGCCAGTGTTGACAGCAAGGAGAGGAAGTATTCAAAGGTAACTGCTACATATATCTTGCATTTTTTTTTTCCTGTTGGCATATTCATTCTAAAAGACAAAATCATCTTGCAAAAATGGCAAGGGGGTAGAGAGAAAGGGAGGGAGGGAGGGAAGGGAGCGAGGAGACAGAGAGAGAACTGGGAGAAACTGTCAGCATTTTCTAAATGAAAGAAAAGAGGCCAAACAGAAATAAAGTACTGCAGCTTCCTCCTGGCCGGGAGAGGCAGGAAGAAATAAAGAATACCACAGTGCCTCAGTTTAAAGAAAGAAGATGACCCTGCTGGTCATCTTCCATCTGTCACATTTCGGGAGGCAGAGGTAGGAGGATTGCCATGAGTTCAAGGCCACCCTGAGACTCCATAGTGAATTCCAGGTCAGCCTGGGCTAGAGTGAGACCCTACCTCAAAAATAAACAAACAAACAAACAAAATCTTGCCAAGCATTGTGACGCACACCTTTAACCCCAGCCCTCGGGAGACAGGGTTGTAAAAGGATTTCCATGAATTCGAGGCCAGCCTGAGACTTCATAACGAATTCCAGGTCAGCCTGGGCTAGAGCAAGACCCTACCTCGAAACACCAAAATAAATAAATAAATAAATCTTTCATCCTGGTTCTTGCCCTCTGACAAGATTCAGCTCCCTGAGCCGGGCGTGGTGGTGCACGCCTTTAATCCCAGCAATCGGGAGGCAGAGGTAGGAGGATCGCCATGAGTTTGAGGCCACCCTGAGAATACATAGTGAATTCCAGATCTGCCTGGGCTAGAATGAGACCCTACCTCAAAAAAAAAAAAAAAAAAAAAAAAAAAGATTCAGCTCCCAAATCACTTAACAGCTGAGACTAAGTACTGCTGATCCTACACTTCTTAAGGTGTCTGAAATAACACTCACAGCGTCTTCATCACATTGACCACTTGATGGCACAGCAAGTGTTGATGACAGTAAAGGGAGACGCTGGTCCCAACGGCTTGAGGGGAGACCCACAGTAAACTGCTTGATAACTCTCTTCCCGCCTGAAACTACTCGGTTGCCTCAGCAAGCATTAGGCAGGAAGCCAAAGTCCACTAGGACAAACTGCTATGAATTAATACGCCACACTACCATATTTTATCTCTTAGAAAATCAGTCTCAGATCCTTTTTTATTAGCCATAATGTACCTTTAAGCGGACTATCTGGATCTCACTTATTCAAAATCCCTATTAGCCATTTTGAAGCCCTCAAAAGTATGACCAGGAAGGGACGAAATTTAAAACAAAACTTCAAAACGTTACATGTCATGCCACGAAGGTGCACGGGATGTGCCCTGTAACTCTGGAGAACCCACTCTGAGGCAGCCGGCTCAGTGACTGCTTGCCTGAGATCCCCCACCACCACCACACACACACTCACACACCCCCAAGAGAGAATTCCAGTTAGAATGCACCAGAAAGGTTTTGTTTTTCCTCAGGGGTAACATATATTTCTGTATATGTTCAGCCTGCCCTATAGTTCATGCATGCTGCAACAGAAGATACAACGTACTTTCCCAAGATTCTTATGAGAAAGACGGGGCAGTCATAGGTAAAAGCAGTACTGAAACACACAGGTAAGTCTTTAAGAAAAATTAGATAGAAGCCCAGGCTCCCCTATAGCCACCACTTTGAACAAGTTTTATAACCCTTTCCAAGCCTCACTTTCCCCTTTTGAAAACCTGGGATAATATCGACCTCTCCTGCGTTGTTGCAAACTTAGTTCTGAAACTTAAATATGAAATGATTAACACATACAAAAGCAGCTCAATAAATGTTAGCTACTATTATTATCATGAAAAAATCATATGTTTGAGGCTGGGCGGGGTGGCACACGCCTTTAATCCCATCACTCAGGAGGCAGAGGTAGGAGGATCGCTGTGAGTTCGAGGCCAGCCTGAGACTACCTAGTGAGTTCCAGGTCAGCCTGGGCTAGAGTGAAACCCTACCTCAAAAAAAACGAAAAAAGAAAAATCATATTTTTGTATTTTGTGTATTATTATGCCTACCACCCTCCTACTGGCATCAGGATTTTGCCCCATACCTTACAGAGAAACGGGATCCCAGGGTAGTGAAGCGGTCCAGCACAGATGGGATAATTCATTCCCGGAAGAGAGGCGAGAAGGCTCACGATTTTTGTCAAATGTCACAGAAGCCGCTTTCAGATGGAGGAGGAGATGGCTGCAGAGGGAAGTAACGCTGAGCTGGACCCAGCAGATAAGTTTGTTCTAAATGGTTTCCTGAGCTAAGGAAGGCCACATGCTCACAGGTCATATGATGAGCTGGTGTCTTAGAAATGCTTAACTTACTCTGCAAAAAAAAAAAAAAAGAAAAGAAAAGAAAGAAAAAAAAAGAAGGGAAGAGAAAAAAAAAAGCAGCCCTTGAATAGTCACAAAAATTGTATGCCTTCCTCTAATGTTATTTGAAATTGTGAAATAAATTTAGCTCCAAGAAGAACAAAAAAAAAAAAGTTGGATGCAACGGTAACTTAGAAAAATTTTTATTTAGATCTTGAAAAATACATATTTCTTCCTTGGATCATGTGGCCACAATGTGAGCCCTGAATACGAATCTGCTTGCTCACCACCAGCGATGCATTCTGGTAGAGTGGTGAACACGGTGCCCGCCACACGTTCACACTCAATGCCAAGCTTATCTCCTGCCTAATGCCCAAGTCTCTCCTAAGACCTGTCACCTCACCTCTCATACATCCCATATGGGCCAGGAATCTGCTTACTCCACACCCTCCCTAGACTCAAAGTGACTTTCTCCTAAGCTTGTTTAATTGGCAAGTGAAGGAAATAGGAATCCTGCTGACAGAGAGAAGACACGGGATGGGGGGAGAGACACGACAGTGAGGGCTTGAAATAACTTGCTGTGGGAAATCAGATGTGGGCAGCTCTTAGATTTCAGCAAGAAGGGAGCTTCTTAAGCAAAATTATTTTTTGTGAAGGTAAAGCATTCTTGCTGTTGTATTCAGTGCACAATAAATTAACTATGTCAGACTCCTTATCTCTGCACCTTTTGCTACCAGAAGCTAAAATGAAATATCAACATAATAAGCAAAAAGTAAAATTCAGCTATAATTTTTTTTACTTGAGAAAACTTTCTATATATATAAAATCAGCACTTAATCATGTGGGGGGGGTTAAGTTAAATTGTTGTCGTGAATTCAGTGGTTATGACAAACTTGAAGAGTCTATGGCTTAACAATACAAACTTAGGGGCTAGGAAGATGGCTCAGCAGTCAACAGTGCTTGCTTGTAAAGCCTGCTGGGGCTCAGGTTCAATTCCCCAGCCACCCACATAAAGCCAGACAGGCATTCGTTTTCAGCAGCAAGAGATCCTGGTGTGCCCCACACGCATGTGCACATAAATTAATGGAGAGAAAATCTTAAAATACAAATTTGTTTTCTGTGAGAACTTATAACCATGGAGTCTTCAGAATGTCTCTCAAATCAAAAATCAAGTTTTGGGAGCTGGAGAAATGGCTTAGTGCTTAAGGTACTTGCCTGCGAAGACTAAGGAACCATGTTTGACTCTCCAGATCCTACATAAGCCAAACGCACAAAGGTGAGGCAAGCGTAAAGTCACACATGCCCATTAGGTGGCGCAAGCGTCTGGAGTTTGATTGCAGTGCCTGAGGCCCTGGCACACCAATTCGCTCTGTCTGTTTATCTCTCTCTCTGTCTCTCTCTCGCGTGCGCTTGCTCGTTATCTCTAAAAAAAAATTATTTTTAAATCAAGTTTTGGGCTGAGGAGATGGCTCAGTGGTTAAAGCTCCTTGCCCATAATACATGCTGGCCTGGGTTTGATGCCCTAATACCCACGTAAAGCAAGATGAACAAGGTGGCACGTGCATCTGGAGTTCATCTAGTGTGCCCATTCTCCCCGCCCCCACACCCCCCCCACACACACACAAATGAATAAAAATATTTGTAAAAGAATAAAAAGTAACATTTTACTGCTGCTTTCCTGGGATTTTCTTTTGCTCTGGAAACACGAGTCCTTCCGGCCTGGGTTCAGTGCAGGACACACGGCAGGGCATTTGGCCAGTAGAGTCCTCCCTCTTCCTCCTCCTCCTCCTCCCTCTGTCCTCCCCAGCACAACCAGGCTCCGTTGGACCTGCTGCAGACCTGTGCTGTTGCTGAACTCTCAGAAAATGGTTGATGGCGACCAGGCCTCCACCCTGAGTCTCTGTAGCCTTCGCCCTCGAAGGGACCCAGATGGAAAAAGGAACTTCAAGATTGGAATTTATTCTGTTGATTGCTTCCTCTCTTCCGTGTCCAAGGCTTTGCCAATGGGAAAACCCGTGAAGGGCAATGTAAACACAGCCGTGTTTGAGTTGCCCTCTGCAACCTAAGTTAAGTACACTTGTGATGTTGCCCGTGCAGGCTCATGAACTACAGTGCTGTCTTGGACGCTGTCCCTTTGCCTCTGAAAGCCTGGGAAAAGACCAGGTATGGGGCTGAGGTTTCGAGATATGAAAGGGCTGGAACAGGAATCTCTCCAAGAAGGGTTCAGGGGCTTTTCATTTTATCTCTTATATGTATTTAAGATGCACGTGTTTTGATACATGTGAAATGATTGCTACAGACATACCTGTCATCTCACGTAGCTGTCTGTGTGTATGTGCATGCATCCCTGACAAATACACATAAAATCTCTTGGGAGTCTCTGGGGGAGATGGTTCAGTGGTTAAAGGCACTTGTTTGCATAGCCTGATGGCTCAGGTTCTATTCCCAAGTACCCATGTAAAGCCGGATACACAAAGTGATGCACGCAGCATTTGCAAGAGGCTCTAGCAGTCCACTCTCTCTCCTCTGGTCTCCTCTCTTCTCCTGAGAACTATTTTTTTTCAAATGTAGCACTTTTAAAAATTATTTATTTATTTATTTGTTTGTTTGTTTATTAGCAAGCAAAGAGAGAGAGAGATCAAGAGAGGAGCTAGATAGAGAATGGGCATGCCAGGGCCTCCAGCCACTGCAAATGAACTCCAGACACATGCACCCCTTTGTGCATCTGGGTCCTGGGGACTCCAACCTGGCTCCTTTGGCTTCACAGGCAAGCGCCTTAACTGCTCAACCACCTCTCCAACCCCTGAGAAATATTCTTAAAAGTTTACTCTTGGGGCTGGAAAGATGGCTGAGCAGTTAAGGCACTTGCCTGCAAAGCCTAAGTACCCATGCTCAGCTCTTCAGATCCCACATGAACCAGACTCATAAAGGTGAGGCAACACAAGGTGGTCACACATGCCCACTAGGTGACACAAGCATCTGGAGTTCAACTGCAGTGACTGAGGCTCTGGAGAACAATTCTGCGTGTGTGTGTGTGTGTGTGTGTGTGTGTGTCTTTCTCTCAATAAAAATAAAAATAAAAATAAGTTGACTCTCTTGGCAAATTTCCAGTATAAGAATGTTACCTACTCCAGTCTCCATGCTGTGCATTGACTAAGTTGATGTGTTCGACATGATCTAACGTCCATACCCCTGAACCCTGTGGTCTTGGGTTTCCTGTTTCCCCCACTTCTCCTAACCCAGGTAACCACCTTCCTGCTCTTTCTTGGAATTCACATTTGGTGATGGTGTTTTGTTTAGAGTATAAGAGAGATCACGCAGCATTTTTCTTCCTTTGTCTTATTTCACTTAGCATAATGTCCTCTGGATCCACTGATGCTATCACAAGGAAAGAGATTTCTTAAGGATAGGTGTTATTTTATATGTGAGTGTGTACACACATACATATCACAATCTCTTTATCCATTTATCCATTAACAGATGTACCTGGTCTCTTGTGAATAATGCTGTGATGAACGTGGGGTGGAAAGATCTTCACAGGGTGGCAATGCCATTTCCTTTGGGTGTATAACCCAGCAGACAAATTGCTGGCTAATACAGTTCTATTTTAAATTTCATTTTTTAAAATATTTATTTATTTGAGAGAGAGAGATACAGAAATAGGCAGGTAGAGAGTGGGAGAGAATGGCGTGCCAGGCCCTCCAGCCACTGCAAACAAACTCCAGATGCATGCGCCCCTTTGCGCATCTGGCTTACGTGGGTCCTGGGAGTTGAACCTTGGTCCTTTGGCTTTGCAGGCAAGCGCCTTAACCGCTAAGCCACCCCTCCAGCCCTATTTTTAATTTCTTGAGGAACCTCCAAAGTGGCTGTACCTTCTCGTCAACAGTATGCAATGATAATTTTTCTGTCTATCCTTACCAACATTGGCTCTGGTTTGTCTTTGTATTATCCATTCTAATAAGCGTAAGATGTTGTAAGGGAATTTTCTTGCAGATGTATTTACAAACACTCTTTCCATGTGAATCGCACATTTATGGGCAACCCCTTGGATTTTTACCAGGAAAACATCAGCTTCAACTGAATGGAGCTGATGTAACAGAAAATGGTTATGCCCCTACATGCAGTTCCCTCTTCCCCTCCACTGACACTGAATGAACAGATAAAAGGCCGTAGGCACAAAAACGTAGAAATCGATGAAAAGCTCGTGTCTATAGGGTCATTCTGGGAGGAACCTCTGAAGTGTTCTTACGGTATTTCAGCCCTGGGTACTTCCAAACACAGTGTTTAAGCACTTCCGGCTGCTTGCTTGGGGTGATCCAAGCAAAAGATTCCACACCCACCTTCAATGTGCTTCACCTTATTAATATCTTAAACTGAGTTTATAGAAAAATAATGATTTCTTTTCTGAAAAATATGATACCCCAAGTGATACAAAATTGAAAAGATACACAAGAAAACAGTGACATAATACACAGCTTCCCTCCCCCACCTTACGTCCACCAAACAATGCTTACGTACTTTCTGAAGTAACTTCCAAGGCTGTTCCACGCATGCCCAAGTAGACAGGTATATTTGTATATACAGCTATATATGTACAGGTATATTTATTTTAACTTTTTTTGTTTGTTTTTTGTTTTTTGAGGTACGGTTTCACTCTAGCCCAGGCTGACCTGGAATTCACTATGTAGTCTCAAGGTGGCCTTGAACTCATGGTGATCCTCCTACCTCTGCCTCCTGAGTGCTGGGATTAAAGGCGTGCACCACCATGCCCAGTCCAGCTCTATTTTAACTTTTAAAAATATTTTTAATTTTTATTTATTTGACAGAGAGAAAGAGGGAGAGAGAGGGAATGGGCATGTCAGGGCCTCCAGCCACTGCAAGCAAACTCCAGACACATGTGCCCCCTTGTACATCTGGCTAACATGGGTCCTGGGGAATCAAACCTGGGTCCTTTGGCTTTGCAGGGAAGTACCTTAACTGCTAAGCCATTCTCCAGCCCTATTTTTACTTTTTATTGACAGATTCCATAAGTATACACAAGAAGCCATGATTATTCCCTCTCCCAAGCCCATTTTCCCCTCTCCTTTTTATTTTTTATTTTTGTATTTTTGTATTTTTAATTTTTGGAGAGAGAGAATGGGTGCGCCAGGACCTCTCAGCCACTGTGAACAAACTCCAGATGTGTGTGCCCCCTTTTGAGCAAGTGCAGCATGGCACCCTTACATCACTGCATCTGGCTAAACATGGGACCTGGAGAATTGAATGGGCATTCTTAGGCTTGGCAGGCAGGCGCCTTAACCGCTCAGCCATCTCTCTGGCCCATGTATCCCCTCTTCTTTCCAATTAATCTCTCTTTTATATTGATGTCATCATCTATTCCTCCTATTTTGATGGTCTTGGGTAAGTAGTGTCAGGAACTGTGAGGTCATGAATATCAAGGCCATTTTGTGTGTAGATGTGCAGATATTTTTAGTAAAACTGGTGTCCAGCATGCATAGATTAGTTCTCAAACTTTTTTTTTTCATTTTGGGCTCGAAGAACAGATGAACGTTGTTTGTTCCATTGACGGAGCTCCACACTGGTACAAGATGGCGATAATGATATAACTATCTTTCCTTATCTGAAATAAACATCACTCAGTCCTACTGTTCTTTTACTATTATCTGGAAATCTGAGTGATAATATTTTATCAAAAAAATCTTTCCAGGGGGGTTGGAGAGATGGCTCATTGGTTAAGCGCACTTCCTGCCCAAGCACAAGAGCTTGAAGGAGACTGAGAGACCCAAGAATCTTCAGAGCCCAGCAAACTCCGGAATCAGTAAATGGAGACTCTGGCTCCAAACAAGATCAGGGAAAGAGTGACGGAGCAGTTCACCTGATGATCCACTCTGGCCTCTGGTGACAAGCGATTCCTGAAGTAGCATACACCACACCACACCACACCACACCACACCACACCACATCACACCACATCACAGCACATCACACCATACCACACCACATCACACCACATCACAGCACATCACACCACATCATAGCACATCATACCACACCACATCACACCACACTCCCCCTACACACACACACCATAGAAAGAGAGAAGCAAAAACAATCTTTCCATTGATAAAAATGAGTCATTGGTCTATGTTTGTTTGTGTGTGTTTTAATGGCTCTGTAGCAGATTTTAGAACCAATGAAACTTCTACTTCACATAGAGAAATTAACAGACTTTCCAACAATTTAAAAAATCATTGGGGGGTGGTGGAGTGATGGCTTAGTGGTTAAGGCATTTGCCTGCAAACCCTAAGGACCCAGGTTAATTCCCTAGTACCCATGTAAGCCAGATACACAAGGTGGTGCATGCATCTAGAGTTCGTTTGCACTGGCAGGAGGCCCTGGTATGCCCATTCTCTCTATAGATATCTGCCCCCCCCTCTCTCAAATAAGTAAATAAACAAACAAAATGGTTAGGGTTTTTTTTTTTTTTAGTTTTTTCGTTTTTTGGTTTTTCGAGTTAGGGTCTCACTCTAGCCCAGGCTGACCTGGAATTCACTCTATATTCTCAATGTGGCCTCAAACTCACGGCAATCTTCCTACCTCTGCCTCCCGAGTGCTGGGATTAAAGGCATGCACCACCACTCCCGACTCAATGATTTTTTTTTTAGGCAAGTTCTTGGGCTGGAGAAGATAGCTTAGCGGTTAAGGCATTTGCCTGCAAAGCCAAAGGATCCCAGTTCAATTCCCCAGGACCCATGTAAGCCAGATGCACAAGGAGACACATGTGTCTGGAGTTCGTTTGCAGTGGTTGGAGGCCCTGGTGTGCCCATTCTCTCTTTCTCTCCTTTCTCTCTCTCAAATAAATAAATAAATAATTTTTTAAAAAAGCAGGTTCTCTTATTAAAAAAAAAAAAAAAACACTAGTGATTGATTCATTAAGATTTTAAAGAACTCGCCTGTAAAACATCTGCACCTAATACTTTGGGAGGGAAAATCTTTTGACAAAGTTGCCTTTTTCTCTCACTTGTAATTGATTATTTCAGATTGTTTAAAATCTCATGAGGCCAGCTTTAGAAACTTATCATTTCTGGCTGAGTGTGGTCATGCACACCTTTAATCCCAGCACTTGAGAAGCAGAGGCAGGAGGAATGGTGTGAGTTTGAGGACAGCCTGAGGCTACATAGTGAATTCCAGGTCAGCCTGGGCTATAGCAATACCTTACCTCAAAAATAAATAAATAAATAAATAAATAAATAAATAAATAAATAAATAAATGAAAAAGAAATTTATCATTTCTAAAATCTGTGTACTTTATCCAGAGTTTTGTTCACATATGGTTGAGCAAATTAACTTCACATAATCTGCTTTAACTTTCTCTACTTGTGATTATTTTCTCCATTTGTTATTTCATCTACTTCTGCTTTTTCCCTTTTAAAGTGGAAGCAGCCGGGTGTAGAGGCAGACACCTTTAATCCCAGCACTCAGGAGGCAGAGGTAGGAGGATCACCATGAGTTTGAGGCCACCCTGGGAATACAGAGTGAATTCCAGGTCAGCCTGAGCTAGTACAAAACCCTACCTTGGGAAAAAAAAAAAAAACAAAAATGGGAGCAACCCAACTATGCCACACCATGATGGATGCACAAAATGTGGCATAAACAGGGCTGAGGACATGGCTCAATGGTAGAACACTTGCCTAGCATGTTCAAGGCCCTAAGTTCAATCCCCAGTACCACACAAAAACAAAAGGTGGCATTTATATACAGCAGAACATTGTTCAGAAATAAATAGGAACGAAGATCTGATGTATGTCCACTTATATGAAATATCTGGAATTGCTAAGTTTATAGAGACTGAAAGTAGACTAGAAGTTCACATTGGGGAGATGTGGCTCCTCAGTTAAAGGTACTTCCCTGAAAAGTCTGATGGCTCAAGTTCAATTCTCCAGTATCCACAAAGATGGCACATGCATTTGGAGTTCTATAATGGCCCATTCATTCCCTCCCCCTTTCTCTCTCCTCTCTTTGCAAATAAATAAAATACTAAAAAATGAAGCTCAGGGCTGGAGAGATTGCTTAGTGGTTAAGGTGTTTGCCTGCAAAGCCAAAAGACCCAGGTTCCATTCCCTAGGACTCACGTAAGCCAGATGCACAAGGGGGTGCATGTGTCTGGAGTTAGTTTGCTGTGGCTGGAGGCCCTGGCTCACCCATTCTCTCTATCTCTCTCTCTCTCTCTCTCTCTCTTTTTTATTTTTTTAATTTTATTTATTTACTTGCAAACAGAGAGAGAGAGAGAAGAAGAGAGCAGATAGAAAGAGAATGGGTATACCAGTGCCTCTAGCCACTGCAAATGAACTCCAGATGGATGTGCCCTTGTGCATCTGGCTTACATGGGTCCTGGAGAATTGAACCTGGATCCTTTGGTTTCACAGGCAAATGCCTTAACTGCTAAGCCATTTTGCCAGCCCTCTCTTCTTTCTCTTTCTCTTTCCCCACCTCAAGTAAATAAATAAAAATAAAAATTTTAAAAATCTCACATGGGGTAGAAAAGTGGGGAGATATAGGGGAAAACTACTTAAAATGCACAGAATTTTTCTTTGGTGTGATGCAAATAAGTAATGATAAGGCTGTACAATATTGTGAAGTAACAAAATCATATATTTAAAATGATTAAAATGACAATTTTAGGTTATGTATTTTTTCTTTTTTTTTTAATTTGAGAGAGAGACAGAGAGAGGAAGAGGCAGAGAGAGAATGGGCGCACCAGGGCTTCTCAGCCGCTGTGAACAAACTCCAGATGTGCGCGCCCCCCTTGTGCATATATGAGACATTGTGTGCTTGTGTCACTTTTGTGTCTGGCTAAACGTGGGACCTGGACATTCAAAAGGGCATTCTTAGGCTTCACAGGCAGGTGCCTTAACTGCTAAGCCATCTCTCCAGCCCAGGTTATATATTTTTAACACAAAAAAATGAACATTACACAAAATGAATAGGGGTTGGAAAGATGGCTCAGTGGGTAAAGACACTTGCAAAGCCTGCCAGCCCAGGTTCAATTCCCAAACCACCCATGTAAACTGAATACAAAAAGTGGCACAAGCATGTAACATTTGTTTTCAGAGGCAAGAGGCCCTGCACACAAACACACATGCAAATAAATGATTTTTTAAAATTATTTTTAACAGCAAGCAGAGAGTTAGAAGAGAGAGAGTGAAAATGGACACGCCAGGGCCTCTAGCCACTGAAAATGAACTCCAGACGCATGCACCATTTTGTACACCTGGCTTTAGGTGGGTCCTGGAGAACCAATCTCTAAAAAAATAAATAAATAATCAAAAAATAAATGATTTTTTTTTTTGAAATGAGTGTGGCAATTGGCTAGACTGAATGGTTTTCAGATGCAATTGCTACATCGGTTTTGCCATTTCGATGGGTGTATGCTTTGTCTCCCTTTTGGGAGAATACTACTGTGTCCCCAGAGCCCGGCCCAGGTCCTCAGCTTGAAGGCTCCTCAGTGTGTGGTGAAGGTTTATGGGTCTTAGATCTGAAACACGTCATAATGTTCAACTTCTTGGTGGCCACGTGTCACTGGTGTGGGTCCCATCCAAGTGGATTCCTTTCTCTATGCCTCATCTGTTCCCTCATCTTGATGTGTAGTACCTTGCACAGCTCCTGGGCTGAGTCTCTGTCACTGGTCTTTGAGTGAAATGAAACCTTCCTGGCCCTTGGAGGTGGCTCACATGGGGGTGGTGATGAGCAGCTCTAATACAACACACATTCTCCCTGTGCATCATTTTACTTCTTTCCTCTCTCCAGCCCATACACACGAGCCTTTTTGCAGTTCAGCTCTGCCTCCTCCACTTTCCTGAGGTCAGACAGGGCCCGGGGCTGTGGCAGAACCCCTACATGGAGGTGCCCTCGTCAAAGAAATGGTGATGGTGCACCCTCAGAGTGCCTTCTGGTCCAGGAAACAATTCCCACCAACTTTGGGGATGGATAAGTGCGAAGACGCCGTCCATCTTTCTGAATCTGTATTTGGGATTTAACACTTCACGAGACCCTCTCCAAATATTTTTTTCATGAGTTAGTCTTTCATTTCTGTTGAAAGCGAAATTCACATGTTTGCTCCCACGCTCTCCTTTTTTTTTTTCTGGCAAAATTTGTAGGAAAGGCTGAAATAAATATCATTAATATTTTTTTTTTTATTTTTTACTTTACTTTATTTTAATTTTTTTGGTTTTTTGAGGTAGGGTCTTGCTGTAGCCCAGGCTGACCTATGTAGTCTCATGGTGGCCTCAAACTCACAGCGATCCTCCTACCTCTGCCTCTCAAGTGCTGGGATTAAAGGCATGTGCCACCATGCGCAGCTTATCTTTAAGATTTTTTTTTAATTTATGTATTTTCAAGCAAAGAGAGAGAAAGGATACACCAGGGCCTCTGGCCACTGCAAATGAAGTCCAGATGCACACGGCTCTTTGTGCATCTGGCTTTTCGTGGGTCCTGGGGAATCGAACCTGGATTGCTAGGATTTGCAAGCAAGTGCCTTAACCACTAAGCAGTCTCTCCAGCCTAGAAATATCTTTAATCTTCCCTCTGACTTCCCTCTTGAATTGAGTTCCAAGTATTTACAAAATGCAAGATGCACTTTAAAGAGAACATAAAATAGTAGGCTTAAAGGAGGGAACTGGTATGTAAGAGTTAATAATGGGGGAGCGGGGGGGGGGATGGCACAACCACACTGCCTTTCTCTGCCTAGGTGGTGGGGAATCAAAAGAGCCACAGACAGGGGCTGGACAGATGGCTTAGTGGTTAAGTGCTTGCCAGTGAAGCCTAAGGACCCAGGTTCAAGGCTCGATTCCCCAGGACCTACATAGCCAGATGCACAAGGTGGTGCATGCATCTGGAGTTCATTTGCAGTGGCCAGAGGCCCTGGCGTGCCCATTCTCTCTCTTTCTCTCTCTTTATCTGCCTCTTTCTCTCTGTCATTCCCAAATAAATAAATAAAAGAATTTTTTTTTTAAAAAGTTTTCACAGACTGTCCTCCCTCCCCAGCATATACGGATTTACCCCAGAACAGGAATCCGAATGTTCAGAGCCCCTCGGATGATTCATATGCACATAATAGTTGTGCAGCGCCACTTCTCTTCCTTTCACTCATGAAAGTCCCACCAAACCGCTTTATCACACGTCACTCATAAAGCCTTCCTTGACTCCTGAGCCCTCGCTCTGTAATTATATGCCGAATAGGGCACCTCTATTCATGCCCAGCTCTCCCCACAAACTAGTGCCAACCAAGCTTCCCAGCTGCTCGACAACCTGTCAGCAAGCCTGCGCTGAATAAGCAAGTGAATGTGTGCGGCGTTACTACCTGTATTTCTGTGGCACTGAGCACGTGCGCAGCCAGTTCCCAGCAGACTAATCTATGCCACCATCAAACTGCTGACCCAGCGCTCTGGCTGACCCCACGTAATTGTTCCTGCACTGAGCTTCGGATGGAGCAGGTCTTACCACAAGTGAGGAACCTAGGAGGAAATAATGACCCTCAGGAATTTCATCACCCAGACATTTCCCAACATCTGATATACCTGTAAGGGTACAAAGAGATTCTCTTTCCTGCTACTTTGAATTTGCGGGGGGGGGGCCTTTTTTTTTTTTTTTTTTTTTTTTTTTAGAGGTAGGGTCTTACTCTAGCCCAAGCTGACCTGGAATTCACTCTGTATCCCCAGGCTGGCCTCAAACTCATGGCGATCCTCCTACCTCAGCCTCCCGAGTGCTGGGATTAAAGGCGTGCACCACCACACCCGGCTCCCTGCTATTTTTTAAAAAATAGTTGTTATTATTATTATTATTGGTTTTTTGAGGTAGGGTCTCACTCTCCCTCAGGCTGACCTGAAATTCACTATGTATTCTCAGGGTGGCCTCAAACTCATGGTGATCCTACCTCTGCCTCCCAAATGCTGGAATTAAAGGCATGAGCCACCATGCCCAGCTTTATTATTTTGAGAGAGAGACAGAGAAAGAGGCAGAGAAAGATAGAACAGGCGCACCAGGGCCTTAAGCCACTGTAAATGAACTCCAGACGTGTTCGCCCCCTTGTGGACATGTGCAACACGGCACACTCGCACCACTGTGCATCTGGCTATGTGGGACCTGGAGATTCGAACACGTGTTCTTAGGCTTCGCAGGCAAGTGCCTTAATAGCCAAGCCATCGCTCCAGCCCTGTTTCCTGCGATTTTGAAAAATAGGAACATTATTTCTGTGTGGAAAACGGAACTCACCACACGGGCATTGGGGCAAGCATCTTCACCCCCATCGGCCCAATCCACAGAAGGCGCACTGCAGGAGCAAGGTCCCAGGAGAGGAGGGGTGGGGAGAACTGGGAGAGGACGCTCAAGGCAGGCTTCGACTGTTTCTTATGCTCACACTACACTCCAGCAGGGGAATTGCTCTTGTCAGTGGCTCTCACCAGGTGTAGCTGAAAGTGCCAGTCTCAGCTTGTGGGGAAGGAGGGGTTTGATGAGCCAGAAATGAAAGGTGATGGTTTAAAACTAGTTTCCCTACTCGGGTAATTAAACCTTCTCTAAATATAGTAGGTTTAAAATGAATGTTTGCAACATTGAAACAGAACATGCTACTTCTAAAAATACAGATTTCCGTGCTGTGAAAGCCCTCTGGGGAAACTCAAGACACTGAAGCAAAGAAACAATTTCATCTTTCTGGGCCCCTGCCTGTGAAGCAATTTGTCCCAAAGCGCAAAGTTCACCACACAGCAGGGG
The DNA here is from genome assembly GCA_036365145.1 of Orientallactaga sibirica. Taxonomy (NCBI): domain Eukaryota; kingdom Metazoa; phylum Chordata; class Mammalia; order Rodentia; family Dipodidae; genus Orientallactaga; species Orientallactaga sibirica. Next base: position 8,129,295 of record JAEOAD010000054.1, on the reverse strand, counting down.
AGAAGGCAGGAACTGTTAGCAGACCCTCCGTGGAACTTTCAGGAAGCTAATGGAACAAAGTCGCGGGAAATGATGTTGTAAGTGAAGCATGCTCTCTGTGCAGTCCTATCTTGTATCAAATCAAGACCACGGCATTTCTTAAGTTACTATTTATATAACACATACGTATATTTACATATATATGCTCACATATACATATATATGAGTGTTTACATGTGTATGTATGTATATGTGTGTGTATGTATATATACAGTTCAAAGTAGTGGAGGAAGGAATTTCCATAAGTCACATTGCATTGTCATCCATGATGAAGTTTGCTAGAAATGAGAAATATGACCAACACAAAGAGATGTTCAGGGGCTGGAGAGATGGCTTAGCGGTTAAGCATTTGCCTGTGAGGCCTAAGGACCCCTGTTCGAGGCTCAATTCCCCAGGACCCACATAAGCCAGATTGCACGTGGTGGCACATGTGTCTGGAGTTCGTTTGCAGTGGCTGGAGGCCCAGGTGCACCCATTCTCTCCCCCCCCCCGCCCTTTCTCTATCTCCAATAAGTAAATAAATAAAAATAAAAACTTTAAAGCTGGACGTGGTGGTGCACACCTTTAATCCCAGCACTCAGGAGGCAGAGGTAGGAGGATCACCATGAGTTCGAGGCTACCCTGAGACTACATAGTGAATTCCAGGTCAGCCTGGGCTAGAGGGAGACCCTACCTCAAAAGAACAAAAAAATAAAAAAATTAAAACTTTAAAAAAAAGAGAGAGAGATGGTCAGTGTTTGAGGAGATATATATGCAAATGTCTCTGGTTTGAATACACTGCACCTTGTATTCAAGTACTGAAATATTACACTATACCCCCCTAATGTGTACAATTAGATGTCATTTTAAAGTTTAAAAATTTTGAAGTTAAAGACACTCAAATGAGAGAGACTCATCTCCTTTGAAGTGTAAACACAACAGGAAGCTGTTCTCACGTTACTACATCACAAACTTTACTCTCTATAGAATCCCTAATCCAAAATTCAGCATCTAAAATGCTCCAAAACCTAAAAAATTTTGAGTAATGACATGTCACAAGCGAGAAATTCCACATCGGACATGTGACATCACAGTCATGATCAAAAATGTAGGTACACCTAAACTCTTGTGTCAGATTGACTTTAAGAGATGTGTGAAAGGTGGATATGAAACAAATGAATTTCATGCTTAAACTTGACTCCACTCCCAACATATTTCCTTATGAATAAGCAAACATCCCAAATTCTGATATCCAAAATGTTTTTTTTTTGGTCCTAAGCCCTACAGATAAGGAGATGTTTAATTGGTAGAGCCTGGAAAGCAATTACACCCACTTCTCAAACAAAACTGCTCCATGGACATAAAAGTCTGCATTGCAATTCACTTGATCAATTACAAATGGCCAAAGTCCTTGAAGGAGTTGTCTTTCCTTCATGGCGCCCTTTCAACCTCTTCTCATTTTCATTTTTTTTTCAGTGCTGAGGACCACTCATCCACTAAGCTAAATCCCCAGCCCCCCACATTCTCTTTTGAACTCATCCCAACCACTAAAGAAAGTGTTTATACTGAGGTCAGAGCACCTTGGTGCTGCCCAGTCCTGTGGGCAGTGCTGTCCGCTCAACAGCATGTGTGACCTATCTGGCGACTCCTTCGTGAAAAGCTTCACTTTTCATTCCGTTTGCTTTGAACACACCATCCCTGTTGGGCTCCTCGGACCTCAGTAGGGACAACTTGGCTAGAACAGAAATGCAGAATTTTCTCATGTGTGACCTCTCCTGCCTGTCGTCTAATTTGTAGAAGACTTAAATTTGCTATTTTCTTTATATTGAAACTGTGCATATGACTATAACAGAATGAAAGTCTCTTTTCTCCCAAGATGACATGTACATCTTCAATACTTCCTCTTTCTCTCTCTTTATCTGCCTCTTTCTCTCTGTCATTCCCAAATAAATAAATAAAAGAATTTTTTTTTTTTTTTTTTTAAAAGTTTTCACAGACTGTCCTCCCTCCCCAGCACATACGGATTTACCCCAGAACAGGAATCCGAATGTTCAGAGCCCCTCGGATGATTCATATGCACATAATAGTTGTGCAGCGCCACTTCTCTTCCTTTCACTCATGCAGTCCCACCAAACCGCTTTATCACACGTCACTCATAAAGCCTTCCTTGACTCCTGAGCCCTCGCTCTGTAATTATATGCCGAATAGGGCACCTCTATTCATGCCCAGCTCTCCCCACGAACTAGTGCCAAGCTTCCCAGCTGCTCGACAACCTGTCAGCAAGCCTGCGCTGAATAAGCAAGTGAATGTGTGCGGCGTTACTACCTGTATTTCTGTGGCACTGAGCACGTGCGCAGCCAGTTCCCAGCAGACTAATCTATGCCACCATCAAACTGCTGACCCAGTGCTCTGGCTGACCCCACGTAATTGTTCCTGCACTGAGCTTCGGATGGAGCAGGTCTTACCAGAAGTGAGGAACCTAGGAGGAAATAATGACCCTCAGGAATTTCATCACCCAGACATTTCCCAACATCTGATATACCTGTAAGGGTACAAAGAGATTCTCTTTCCTGCTACTTTGAATTTGCGGGGGGGGGGCTTTTTTTTTTTTTTTTTAGAGGTAGGGTCTTACTCTAGCCCAAGCTGACCTGGAATTCACTCTGTATCCCCAGGCTGGCCTCAAACTCATGGCGATCCTCCTACCTCAGCCTCCCGAGTGCTGGGATTAAAGGCGTGCACCACCACACCCGGCTCCCTGCTATTTTTTAAAAAATAGTTGTTGTTATTATTATTATTATTGGTTTTTTGAGGTAGGGTCTCACTCTCCCTCAGGCTGACCTGAAATTCACTATGTATTCTCAGGGTGGCCTCAAACTCATGGTGATCCTACCTCTGCCTCCCAAATGCTGGAATTAAAGGCATGAGCCACCATGCCCAGCTTTATTATTTTGAGAGAGAGACAGAGAAAGAGGCAGAGAAAGATAGAACAGGCGCACCAGGGCCTTAAGCCACTGTAAATGAACTCCAGACGTGTTCGCCCCCTTGTGGACATGTGCAACACGGCACACTCGCACCACTGTGCATCTGGCTATGTGGGACCTGGAGATTCGAACACGTGTTCTTAGGCTTCGCAGGCAAGTGCCTTAATAGCCAAGCCATCGCTCCAGCCCTGTTTCCTGCGATTTTGAAAAATAGGAACATTATTTCTGTGTGGAAAACGGAACTCACCACACGGGCATTGGGGCAAGCATCTTCACCCCCATCGGCCCAATCCACAGAAGGCGCACTGCAGGAGCAAGGTCCCAGGAGAGGAGGGGTGGGGAGAACTGGGAGAGGACGCTCAAGGCAGGCTTCGACTGTTTCTTATGCTCACACTACACTCCAGCAGGGGAATTGCTCTTGTCAGTGGCTCTCACCAGGTGTAGCTGAAAGTGCCAGTCTCAGCTTGTGGGGAAGGAGGGGTTTGATGAGCCAGAAATGAAAGGTGATGGTTTAAAACTAGTTTCCCTACTCGGGTAATTAAACCTTCTCTAAATATAGTAGGTTTAAAATGAATGTTTGCAACATTGAAACAGAACATGCTACTTCTAAAAATACAGATTTCCGTGCTGTGAAAGCCCTCTGGGGAAACTCAAGACACTGAAGCAAAGAAACAATTTCATCTTTCTGGGCCCCCTGCCTGTAAAGCAATTTGTCCCAAAGCGCAAAAGTTCACCACACAGCAGGGGAGAAGGCAGGAACTGTTAGCAGACCCTCCGTGGAACTTTCAGGAAGCTAATGGAACAAAGTCGCGGAAATGATGTTGTAAGTGAAGCATGCTCTCTGTGCAGTCCTATCTTGTATCAAATCAAGACCACGGCATTTCTTAAGTTACTATTTATATAACACATACGTATATTTACATATATATGCTCACATATACATATATATGAGTGTTTACATGTGTATGTATGTATATGTGTGTGTATGTATATATACAGTTCAAAGTAGTGGAGGAAGGAATTTCCATAAGTCACATTGCATTGTCATCCATGATGAAGTTTGCTAGAAATGAGAAATATGACCAACACAAAGAGATGTTCAGGGGCTGGAGAGATGGCTTAGCGGTTAAGCATTTGCCTGTGAGGCCTAAGGACCCCTGTTCGAGGCTCAATTCCCAGGACCCACATAAGCCAGATTGCACGTGGTGGCACATGTGTCTGGAGTTCGTTTGCAGTGGCTGGAGGCCCAGGTGCACCCATTCTCTCCCCCCCCCCCGCCCTTTCTCTATCTCCAATAAGTAAATAAATAAAAATAAAAACTTTAAAGCTGGACGTGGTGGTGCACACCTTTAATCCCAGCACTCAGGAGGCAGAGGTAGGAGGATCACCATGAGTTCGAGGCTACCCTGAGACTACATAGTGAATTCCAGGTGTCAGCCTGGGCTAGAGGGAGACCCTACCTCAAAAGAACAAAAAAATAAAAAAATTAAAACTTTAAAAAAAAGAGAGAGAGATGGTCAGTGTTTGAGGAGATATATATGCAAATGTCTCTGGTTTGAATACACTGCACCTTGTATTCAAGTACTGAAATATTACACTATACCCCCCTAATGTGTACAATTAGATGTCATTTTAAAGTTTAAAAATTTTGAAGTTAAAGACACTCAAATGAGAGAGACTCATCTCCTTTGAAGTGTAAACACAACAGGAAGCTGTTCTCACGTTACTACATCACAAACTTTACTCTCTATAGAATCCCTAATCCAAAATTCAGCATCTAAAATGCTCCAAAACCTAAAAAATTTTGAGTAATGACATGTCACAAGCGAGAAATTCCACATCGGACATGTGACATCACAGTCATGATCAAAAATGTAGGTACACCTAAACTCTTGTGTCAGATTGACTTTAAGAGATGTGTGAAAGGTGGATATGAAACAAATGAATTTCATGCTTAAACTTGGACTCCACTCCCAACATATTTCCTTATGAATAAGCAAACATCCCAAATTCTGATATCCAAAATGTTTTTTTTGGTCCTAAGCCCTACAGATAAGGAGATGTTTAATTGGTAGAGCCTGGAAAGCAATTACACCCACTTCTCAAACAAAACTGCTCCATGGACATAAAAGTCTGCATTGCAATTCACTTGATCAATTACAAATGGCCAAAGTCCTTGAAGGAGTTGTCTTTCCTTCATGGCGCCCTTTCTCAACCTCTTCTCATTTTCATTTTTTTTTTCAGTGCTGAGGACCACTCATCCACTAAGCTAAATCCCCAGCCCCCCACATTCTCTTTTGAACTCATCCCAACCACTAAAGAAAGTGTTTATACTGAGGTCAGAGCACCTTGGTGCTGCCCAGTCCTGTGGGCAGTGCTGTCCGCTCAACAGCATGTGTGACCTATCTGGCGACTCCCTTCGTGAAAAGCTTCACTTTTCATTCCGTTTGCTTTGAACACACCATCCCTGTTGGGCTCCTCGGACCTCAGTAGGGACAACTTGGCTAGAACAGAAATGCAGAATTTTCTCATGTGTGACCTCTCCTGCCTGTCGTCTAATTTGTAGAAGACTTAAATTTGCTATTTTCTTTATATTGAAACTGTGCATATGACTATAACAGAATGAAAGTCTCTTTTCTCCCAAGATGACATGTACATCTTCAATACTTCCTGCAGACAAGTTTTCTTTCCCTCAGCTTTCTTTTTTCTTTATTTACTTTTAAGATTTTTTTAAATATCTTATTTATTTGAAAGAGAGAAAGAGGTGGAGAGACAGAGAGAGAGAGAACGAATGGATATAGGCACACCAGGGCCTCTAACCACTGCAAACGAACTCCAGACACATGCACCTCCTTGCGCATCTGGCTTTACATGGGTCCTGGGGAATCAAACCTGGGTCCCTAGGCTTTGCATGCAAGGGACTTAATCACTAAGCCATCTCTCTAGCCCCACGTTCTTTTAACTTTTTTAAAACATTCTATTTATTTATTTATTTATTTATTTATTTATTTATTTATTTGAGTGAGAGAGAGAGAATGGGTACGCCAGGGCTTCCAGCCACTGCAAATGAACTCCATATGCATGTGTTCCCTTGTGCATCTGGCTTATATGGATCCTGGAGAATCAAACCAGGATCCTTTGGCTTTCCAGGCAAATATCTTAACCGCTAAGCCATCTCTCCAGCCCTTCTTTTAACTTTTTGTTGACAATTCTGTAACTATAGACAGTAAACCATGATAATCCCCTCCCCTCCTCCACTTTCCTCATCACAGATCCATGCTGCATCATATCCCCTCCCCCTCTTATTAGTCTTTTATTGTGATGTCATCATCTTTTCCTCCTATTATGAGGGTCATGTGTAGGTAGTGTCAGGCACTGCGAGATCATGGATAGCCAGGCCATTTTGTGTCTGGAAGAACGCATTGTAAGGAGTCCTACCCTTCCTTTGGCTCTTACATTCTTTGTACCACCCCTTCCACAATGGACCCCAAGTCTTGGAAGGTGTGATAGAGATGTTTCAATGCTGAACACTCCTCTATCACTTCTTCACACTATGGTATGACTCAAAGGTCACTTCTATCTGAAAAGAGAAGCTTCTCTAACCAAAAGTGAGAGTGGCATTAAGATATTGGTATAAACATTAAGAAAAGTATTTACAGGACAGTTTGGTGAACATAGTATGTTTTTTCAGCCAGACACCAGCAGGCGTTCCACCCCTAGTACTGGTGACTTCCCCCACCATAGGCTGTTAACCAGGTTTTCAGTACCAGGCATGTATTCCCTCCCCTGGAGTAGGCCTCCAGTCTAATTAGAGTGGTTGGTTTCCCCTATCACAGACACACCACTATTGCACCCACTGGATCACTTGGCTGGCCAAATTTAGGGCTTGCAGTGTCCACTGTTGAGTATCTCCACTGGTGATCTCTCTCTCCCATGGAACTGCATGCAGCATAGCTTTTCCAGCTTTCTGTCAGCTGGTCTGCATGGAGGAGGTTGTCAGCTCAGCTCCAACAGGATTTCTCAGTGAACTTGCAGCCCGAGCATGTGGAGTCTTAAGCAATAGGGTCTTATCATCTATTCCTGGTGGGAAACCAAGAGCCTAGGCCTGTTGTTTTGGGGGGTATCAGGAACCTCCTTAGCCAACAACTCACTGGAAGGTATTCCATCCCCGGCAATGAAATTTTTCTAGTAACAGTCTATGGCTTCTGGGTGCACCACTGTCCAAACAAAGTCGGTTTGGGGGGCTGGAGAGATGGCTTAGCAGTTGAGACAGTTGCCTGGAAAGCCAAAGGACTTAGGTTCAATTCCCCAGTACCCACGTAAGCCATATGCACAAGGGGGAACATGCATATGGAGTTTGTTTGCAGTGCCTAGAGGCCCTGGCGTGCCCATTATCCCTCTATCTCTCCTCTCTCTCTTTCTCTCTCTCTCTCTCTGCTTGCAAATAAATAAATAATTTTTTTAAAAGTAGGTTTCCAGCGGCCGGGCGTGGTGGCGCATGCCTTTAATCCCAGCACTCGGGAGGCAGAGGTAGGACGATAGCCACGAGTTCGAGGCCACCCTGAGACTACAGAGTGAATTCCAGGTCAGCCTGGGCTAGAGTGAGACCCTACCTCGAAAAACAAAAACAAAACAAAAAATAAATAAAGTAGGTTTCCATATGGCTTATTCATACCCTCTTAAATTCTGATTAACTCTCCTCCCACCCTTCCTTTACTCAACCTCTTTCCCTCTGTTTTCTTTTTTTAAATATATTTTTAAATATTTTATTTATTTGAGAGAGGAAGAGGCAGAGAGAATGGGCGCTCCAGGGCCTCCAGCCACCGCCAACGAACTCCAGATGCATGCGCCCCCTTGTGCACTTACATGGGTCCTGGGGAATCGAACTGGGGTCCTTGGGCTTTGCAGGCAAACGCCTTGACAGCTAAACCATTTCCCCAGCCCCTCTTTCTCTCTGTTTTCTAAAAATACCATAATTAGTTCTGAGGGGAAATGTTAATGTAAAATATTCTGTGAAGCATTTTCACTTATTTTTCTATTCTTTCACAGACAACATGGCCTAACTCACAGATACTGAAGAACTAAAGAAAGCATGACCTCGGGAAGGTGCCACAAAGGCTCTTTTAAAAAAATGTATTTATTTGTTTGTTTATTTGCAAGCAGAGAGAGAGAGAGAAGAGAGGCAGACAGAGAAAGAATAGGCACGCCAGGGCCTCTAGCCACTGCAAACAAACTCCAGATGCATGTGCCCCTTGTGCATCTGGCTTATGTAGGTCCTGGAGAATCAAACTGGGATCCTTTGGCTTTGCAGGCAAATGCCTTAACCGCTGAACCATCTCTCCAGCCCCAAGGCTCTTTTGCTAGTTCAGAAATCAAACCAGACCCTGCCTGGTCTCCTGAAACACCCTCCTCTCTCTAGCCTATACCCTGATGTACACACACACACACACACACACACACACACACACCTGGTGTCAGAGATTTTAAGTGAGCTCCTTCACCTTCTAAATATTACTATGAAATCATCAATAGGTCCCGTCACTCTGGATTGTTCAAATGACCCTCTGGGGCTCTTTACTGAACAATCAAACTTCTGGATTTTACCTACCATTCAGCCTAAAACAGTGACTACGGATCCTCTATTAACACGTGCCTGCTTTGGTGTTGTAAAGGGCCTTACCCAATAACCTTGAGTCCAGACCACGGAAGGTAAGTCCAGAAAATGATTTGCTCAAAGCCAGCCTCCAGGCTTCTGTCACACTGCCCTTTGACTCCGACATGCTCCTTGATCTCTGGAGTTTTGTTATTTGTTTGTTTGTTTGTTTGTTTGTTTGTTTGTTTGTTTGAGAGCAACAGAGAAAGAGACAGAGAGAGAGAGAGAGAATAGGCGTGCCAGGGCCTCCAGCCACTGCAAACCAACTCCAGATGCATGCGCCACCTTGTGCATCTGGCTTATGTGGGTCCTGGGGAATCGAGCCTTGAACCAGGGTCCTTAGGCCTCACAGACAAGCGCTTAACCGCTAAGCCATCTCTCCAGCCCAAAGTTCATTTTGTTGTTGTTGTTCTTTCTTCTTCAAGGGCAGATATCACGCTTTTTCCCCCTAGTACTCATTGTACCTTGCAGAGTAGTCAATCAGTATTGCTGGGTTTTCTTAACTATCTTATGGAACGTCATGCCCCTAGCCTGGTCCTAGCACCCATGCTTTATGTGTAGTCACCCACCTTTCCAAAGCAAATCTGGTGAGTGTGAGTTTGTTCTACAATCTGCACAAAATCTTTTGCTCCTCTGCTTTTTCAGATCTAAGTCCACGCATCCACACTGGGTCACAGGAAGTCCAACCTCAGTCGGGTGGAGGCTGCCACCTCCTCCGTCCACCAACACTGCGCCAAACCCAGTTGGGATCGCTGATCTGATCTCAGAACCCTGAATTATAATATTCAGCTCTGGTGGCTTGTCCCATGGTAGGTGACTGTCCACAGGGTCACACACTCTGCTGGAGCCTTCAGCCCACCTTTAAAGTCCAGGGTGCCTGTGGAATGCATATTCAATCCACCGTCACCCACCTTTAAAGTCCAGGGTGCCTGTGGAATGCATATTCAACCCACCGTCACCACCCTCAGTCTGACACACACTGTCAACATCTCTACTTCAACTTTCCAGTCCTCGCTCCGTGTCAGCCCAGTTACTCCAAAAGCACAGGTCTAGGGCTGAGATGGCTTAGTGGTTAAGGCGCTTGCCTGCAATGCCTAGGGACTAGAGTTCGATTACCCAGTACCCATGTAAAGCCAGATGCCCAAGGTGGCACATGCATCTGGAGTTCGTTTGTAGGGGCTACAGACCCTGGCATGCTCATTCATATTCTCTCTCTCTCTCTCTCTCTCTCTGTGTGTGTGTGTGTGTGTGTGTGTGTCTGCCTCTCTCACAAAATAAATAATAAATAAAATATTTCAAAAGCACAGGTCTATGCGATAAAGGGTAAGGGACACTAGTACTTCTACACAAAACCCTCACACCACCCTAGTTAATAGTCATAGGGTGTGAAGATATTGGGGGAAGAATTTGAGAAGACTGGTATTTTCTCAAGTATTTCATGCCCTACAGAAGAGGCCATTGTCATTGGTCACCACATACATCTTAAAAGACAAAAACAACTATAAAATTAACCCAGGGATGGAGACATAGATGGCTTAGCGGTTAAGGCGATTGCCTGCAAAGCCAATGGACCTAGGTTCGATTCCCCATGACCCACATAAGCCAAATGCACAAGATGGTGCATGCGTCTGGAGGTCCTTCGCAGTGGCTGGAGGCCCTGGTGTGCACATTCTCTGTCTGCTTCTCTCTCTCTCTCTCACAAATAAATAAAAATAAAATATTAATAATAAAAGTATTAATAATAAAAAATAAAATAATCCCAGATGAAGATGTAGAAAGGTTTTTTTCCCTTTTCTTTTGTAAAGAATTAGAGACAAGTAATGAGGGAGATGTGGGGCCAAGAATTCTATTTTAGTGGTAAGAGAGGCTGATATGTTCTCCCACTCTACAATTCTCAAAATAACATAAACTGTCTTTAAAAAACAAAATGGAAACAGTCACGCTCACAATAAGCCTACTTTATTTCCTCCTGTTTAACCTTTGGTACCTTCTTGACAGGGCCTCCACCTCGACATGGTAAAACCAGAGCGATTGAAGGGATGTAGAATAATTTCCCATTTTCTGAAAGCATTCCTGCCCAACATAGTTTCCAAATAAAGCAAGAATTTAGAAAGACTGGGGAGGAGGAATTCCCAGGTCAATTCAAGAAGAAAACTCTCAATGTTCACCTGTGTGTCTAAAGTTCTTTAGTCTGCCAGTTTCTCTGTGATCATTTCCAAATGACTACAGCTCACCTGGAATCTACAAGTTTATACAACGCAGGAACTTTTTTTTATCATAAAGTACATAAAACACATTCTTAACCTCTGAAATTTAGTGGGTGTTTTTATGTTGCGTTTAGTTTTTCCATGGAAGTCAAGGAAGAAATAGTTCTGACACTTAGGGATACTCTGAGTCCATGCTCTGAGGCCATTCAAATGTCCAGAGTTCAAGAGTAAATGCTTTGAAAAAAAGGCGCTGCAGCCAGGTGTGGTGGCGCACGCCTTTAATCCCAGCATTTGAGAGGCAGAGGTTGAAAGATTGCTGAGTTTGAGGCCACCCTGAGATTCACGGCGATCCTCCTACCTCTGCCTCCCAAGTGCTGGGATTAAAGGCGTGCGCCACCACGCCCGGCAAAAACTAAAACCTTAAAAAGAGTGACTATTTCTAGCTCTCACACAAAAGAGTCCTCCCATGGACTCTGCACTGCCCACCCCTGACCTGACACAGAAAGAGGAGCCTGGAAGGATGCAGCTCCCTCACGTGGGGGGGTGCAAGCAGAGGGGAACCCCCCCCCGGGGAAAATATGCTGTGCTGTGCAGACCCGAAGCAGAGAAGGCTCAGAAGCAGCATATGAGATCCAACGACTAGAGCGGGAGACAGTCATGTCACAGACTCCTACACAGGATCTCAGCGACCAGGCCCAGCACCACCTACCTGTCTAGAACTTGGACTCAAGGTGGGAAATGGAAGAAAGGTAGAGCAAAGCCTGATTGAAAAAGATTCCCAGGCTGGAGACACGGCTTAGCGGTTAAAGCATTTGCCTGCAAAGCCAAAGGATCCCGGTTCAATTCTCCAGGACCCAAGAAAGCCAGATGCACAAGGGAACACATGCATCTGGAGTTTGTTTGCAATGGCTGAAGGCCCTGGTGTACCCATTCTCTCTCTCTGCCTCTTTCTCTTTATCGAATAAATAAATAAATAAAAAGTTAACAATTCCCAACACACCATGGAATGGAGATTAGTAATAGAAATCACGGTGAACTGAAAACACTAACATTTGTGCACTCAGATTTGTACCCACCATGAAGGAAATATGTAAACAGAGAGACACTATGGTGTTCACTTGGAACTTGCCTACGTGTATTGCATTATTTAATTACACTGTGAAATCAAAGCACTGTATGAACTCTTAAAAAGCTACCAATGTTGGGCTGGAGAGATGACTCAGAGGTTAAGACACTTGTCTGCAAAGCCTAACGACCTGGGTTTGATTCCCCAGGACCCACGTAAGCCAGATGCACAAAATGGCGCATGCATTTGGAGAATGCCTGCAGTGGCTAGAAGCCCTAGTATACCCATTCTCATTCTCTCTCTCTGTCTCTCTTCTTACAAATAAATTAATTGATTAAAATTAAAATCTAGCAGGGGCTGGAGAGATGGCTTAGCGGCTAAGGCACATGCTTGCGAAGCCTAAGGACCCAGGTTCAATTCTACATGTCCTACGTAAGCCAGAGGCACATGGTGGCACATGTGTCTGGAGTTTGTTTGCAGCGGCTAGAGGCCCGCGCCCATTCTCTCTCACTTTCTCTCTCTCTCTCTTTCTGTCTCTGTCTCTAATAAATAAATAAAAATAAATTAAAGGGGCCTGGAGAAATGGCTTAGCAGTTAAGGCGTTTGTCTGAGAAGCCAAAGGACCTAGGTTCAATTCCCCAAGACCCACTTAAGCTAGATGCACAAGGGGCACATGCATCTGGAGTTCGTTTCCAGTGGCTGGAGGCCCTGGCATTCCCATTCTTTCTCTGTCTGTCTCTCTTCTATCTCTCTCTCTCTCTCTCTGCTTGCAAATAAATAAATAAAATAAAATTAATTAATTAATTAATTTAAAAAAAAAATCTACCAATGTCTATGCAATCACAATGCCCACCACACCCCACATCAGGAGGAAAGCTTAATACTTCGCACATAAATACACAGATATAAATATCAAAACACTCTTCTATAAAATAAAACATGTTAGCCAGACTAGTTGGTTTCATTTTAATAGAACCTGTGATTCTCAGACAGCTGTCTAGCAACTATGCCATCGCAGAAGACAAACTCAAGGCCAGTGTTCTTCAACTGGACGGGGTCACCAAGTCCAGACACCTCCGAGTCAGTCTCCGTCTTCTTAAGCCCCTGCTTCATTTATCAAGATGTGAGTGAGTAAATGAAACGCGGTTGTATGCACACAATGAGACATTACTGAGTAATCACAGAGCTGTCGTGGCGCTCATGGCGACACATTACATAGCCAGAGAAGAGAGCGATGAGCTTGCATCAAACTTCATCATAGAAGAATACCAAATGGGGCTGGAGAGATGGCTTAGCAGTTAAGGCGCATGCCTGAGAAGCCTAAGGACCCAGGTTCGATTCTCCAGGTCCCACGTAAGCCAGATGCACATGGTGACGCATGCATCTGAAGTTCGTTTGCAGTGGCTAGAGGGCCTGGCGCACCCATTCTCTGCTCAGCCCTCGGGTCTCTAATAAATAAATAAAAATAATTTTAAAAAGAATATATTTTAAAAAGAAGAAAAAAAAAAGAAAAATACTGAATGTATTGCATCAAGTCAAGGAAACCAGAGCCGTCACAAAAGACCAAGACCACATGTTGTATGATCCCATTTACAGAAGATGCCAAGAACAGAGAGGCCTATAGAGGCAGAAATTTGATCCCACGGTTACATAAGGCTGGAGGATTAGGGCATGGGGAAGAAAAGGGGAATTAAGAAGGAATGGAGTGTTCTTAGGGTGTGGGTGATAAATACACTCTAGGATCAGACTGTGGTAATGTTGACACATAGTTATCAACATGCTAGCTGAGTGGATTGTACGCTCTGAACAAAAGTAAACATCAGGCTGGAGAGATAGCTTAGTGGTTAAGGCGTTTGCCTGTGAAGCCAAAGGATCCCAGTTTGATTCTCCAGGACCCACGTAAGCCAGACGCATGAGGGGCACAAGCATCTGGAGTTCATTTGCAGTGGCTGGAAGCCCTGGGGTGTCCATTCTCTATCTGCCTCTTTTCTATACCCCCCCCTACTTGCAAATAAATTTTAAAAAATTTTTAAGTAAGTGAATGTTAAGTACAACTCCATGAAGCTGTTTTTATAATACATGTAATACATGTTTTTAATTTATCTGAGAGAGAGAGCGAGCAAGAAAGAGAGAGAGAGAATAGGCACCCCAGGGCCTTCAGCCACTACAAACAAACTCTAGATGAATGTGCCCCCTTATTCATCTGGCTTACGTGGGTCCTGGGGAATTGAACCTGGGTCCTTTGGCTTTGCAGGCAAGTGCCTTCCTTAACCATGAAGCCGTCTCTCCAGCCCCCACGAAACTGTTTTTAAATTTTGTGTTTGGAAAGTGAGTTTAGGGGGCTGGAGAGATGGCTTTGTGGTTAAGGCGCTTGCCTGCAGAGCCTAATGATTCAAGTTTTATTTCCTGGTACCCACGCAAGCCAGATGCACAAGGGGGAGCATGCATCTAGAGTTCATTTGCAGTGGCTGGAGGCCCAGGTGTAGCCATTCTCTCTGTCTATTTCCCTTCTATTTCTGTCTGCTTGCAAATAAATATTTTTTTTAATTTTTAAAAAGGGGCTAGAGAGATGGCTTAGCAGTTAAGGCACTTGCCTGTGAAGCCTAAGAACTCATGTTCAAATCTCCAGATCCCACACAGCCAGTCCCCCACAGAGACGCAAGCCCGCAATATCACACATACGCACAGGGGGCACATGCATCTGGAGTTCATTTGTAGCAGGCTAAATGTCCTGGCGTGTCCTTTCTTTCTATCTCTCTCAAAAATAAAAAAAAAAAATATATAAGATAAGAAAAAATGGCTTTAGTCCTGCATTCACAGTTCATGAAATGTTGCCCTTTGAGGATAACATCAAACAAGAGTTCCACTCAATGAGTCACAAAATCTTTAATTTCTTGTTTCTCGTGGGAGATCGCTCAGCAGTGAAAGTCACATACGCGTGAAGCTTGCCAGCCCAGGGTTCATTTTCCCAACCATCCACATAAAGCCAGACCCAAAGAGTGGCACAAGCGCCTGGCTTTCAGTCTGCATGGCAAGAGTCCCCGGAGCGTGTGTAGACTCATAACCCACATGAATAAATAAATTAGTAAATAAATAATCCTTTAAATTTTTCCAGGCTATTTTTGTTGTAATTTGTCTGCTTTTAATGAAAATTGTCTTGAGAAACATCTGTGAGGAAAATGGACAATTTTTCTCAGGTGTCCTTCAATAACCTGCTACATCAGACTACCTGTAGGGTGCTATTTCTTGTTGAGTGTTGACTTAATGCACAGTGATTCTAAATCAATGGCAAAGACAGGCTCATGTGGGGAGGAACAGACAGGCAAGCGTGATGGGATATTCCTAGGAGTGCCCTGGTTTCATATCAGCAAATGGAGGCTCTAATTGTGGCAGGCGGCTTCCACTCTCTGGCCTCATCGCTACAATCAGAATGCTAAAGAAGATGGTTCTGGGGGTCTTTGTAATTCTAACTTCTGCAAGGCTGACTCGACTGTGTGAAAGTGAGTATCATTTGACCAGCGACAGCAGAAAAGGTAAATATTGGTGAAGTGCTAGCAACTTTTGCAAATGAGAATAAATGTTTGATGCTGACGTTGAACTCTGACAGCCTCAATGTCCTCAGCAGTCACCAGTGCCCACCCAAAGAACAGGCACTTCAGAGTGAGGACCTTGGAGTAGCTATAAAATTATTTATTACAGCTAACTACAGTAATTGCTATTTTTCCTAAGAATAATAAGAGCCCTTTTCTTGTTTTGTTTTGTTTTCATAAAAGCCTCTGTAGTTATTCTGGTTAGCCAAAAAAAAAAAAAGCAGGCAACTTGGAAATAATTAAATCCTCTGCACAATTTTCTATCTAGTCTTTTCCTCCCCAAGGACATTCTGAAGCATTGTACCTCAGGAAAAAATGTGGAAAAGCCAGTTCCTCTCTTTCTCATATTTCTTTTGGTATGCAATGAAGTAAGAGTCCCCACAGGAGTTTTCCATCATAACTCCAAATGGACAAGCTAAATCTGATTCTAATTGCTACTTACATTAGCTAATATCGCATTTAAATCATGGAGATGGCATCTTATTGAGGCTTAGAAAATTGCTTAAAATTTTTCTGTTTACTTGAATAAATGGTGAGCTAGATGTTGGGCAAGGGTTTGTTTTTTTTTTTGCTTCATTTATTCCCTCAAATTTCACCTTATTTATATCACAATGTAAAATGGTTATATGGTCAGTATGTTAAAATCTTCTGCCTAGGGCTGGAGAGATGGCTTAGTGGTTAAGGCACCTGCCTGCTAAGCCTAAGAACCGGGTTCCAATCTCCAGATCCCATGTTTAGCCGGATGCAAAGTGATGCAAGGGCAATGCCCCACATGTATACAAGGGGGCGCACACATCTGGATTTCGTTCACAGCAGCTGAGAGACTGCTGGCGCACCCATCTCTGTCTCCCTCTCCCTCTCTGTCTCTCTCTGTGTCTCTCTCCAAAAATAAATATCCAAGCCATTTTGTGTTTGGAGGGCACGTTGTAAGAGTCCTACCCTTCCTTTGGCTCTTATATTCTTTTCACCACCTCTTCCGCAATGGACCCTGAGCTTTGGAAGGTGTGTTAGAGATGTTTCAGTACTGAGCACTCCTCTGTCCCTTCTTCTCAGCACCATGGTGCCTTCTGAGTCATCCCAAGGTCACTGCAATCTGAAAAGAGAAGCTTCTCGAACCAAAAGTGAGAGTAGCATTAATATATGGCTTTGAACATTAAGAGAAGTGCTTACTGGGCAGTTTGGTGAGCATAGTATATACATCTATCCATGACCTCGCAGTGCTTGACACTACCTACACATCATAATAGGAAGAAAAGATGATGACATCAAAATAAAAGAGAGACTGATTGAGGGGAGAGGATATGATGGAGAGTGGAGTTTCAAAGGGGAAAGTGTGGGGAGGGAGGAATTACCATGGGATATTGTCTACAATTATGGAAGTTCTCAATGAAAAAAATTTAAAAAACAATAAAAATAAATAAAAATAAAGAAACTAGGAAAAAATAACTTTTTGTTAATTAACTGCTTAACAGTCTGGAATGCTTCCTGGTACCCACGCAAGCCAGATGCACAAGGGGGAGCATGCATCTAGAGTTCATTTGCAGTGGCTGGAGGCCCAGGTGCAGCCATTCTCTCTGTCTATTTCCCTTCTATTTCTGTCTGCTTGCAAATAAATATTTTTTTTAATTTTTAAAAAGGGGCTAGAGAGATGGCTTAGCAGTTAAGGCACTTGCCTGTGAAGCCTAAGAACTCATGTTCAAATCTCCAGATCCCACACAGCCAGTCCCCCACAGAGACGCAAGCCCGCAATATCACACATACGCACAGGGGGCACATGCATCTGGAGTTCATTTGTAGCAGGCTAAATGTCCTGGCGTGTCCTTTCTTTCTATCTCTCTCTCAAAAATAAAAAAAGAAAAAATATATAAGATAAGAAAAAATGGCTTTAGTCCTGCATTCACAGTTCATGAAATGTTGCCCTTTGAGGATAACATCAAACAAGAGTTCCACTCAATGAGTCACAAAATCTTTAATTTCTTGTTTCTCGTGGGAGATTGCTCAGCAGTGAAAGTCACATACGCGTGAAGCTTGCCAGCCCAGGGTTCATTTTCCCAACCATCCACATAAAGCCAGACCCAAAGAGTGGCACAAGCGCCTGGCTTTCAGTCTGCATGGCAAGAGTCCCCAGAGCGTGTGTAGACTCATAACCCACATGAATAAATAAATTAGTAAATAAATAATCCTTTAAATTTTTCCAGGCTATTTTTGTTGTAATTTGTCTGCTTTTAATGAAAATTGTCTTGAGAAACATCTGTGAGGAAAATGGACAATTTTTCTCAGGTGTCCTTCAATAACCTGCTACATCAGACTACCTGTAGGGTGCTATTTCTTGTTGAGTGTTGACTTAATGCACAGTGATTCTAAATCAATGGCAAAGACAGGCTCATGTGGGGAGGAACAGACAGGCAAGCGTGATGGGATATGCCTAGGAGTGCCCTGGTTTCATATCAGCAAATGGAGGCTCTAATTGTGGCAGGCAGCTTCCACTCTCTGGCCTCATCGCTACAATCAGAATGCTAAAGAAGATGGTTCTGGGGGTCTTTGTAATTCTAACTTCTGCAAGGCTGACTCGACTGTGTGAAAGTGAGTATCATTTGACCAGCGACAGCAGAAAAGGTAAATATTGGTGAAGTGCTAGCAACTTTTGCAAATGAGAATAAATGTTTGATGCTGACGTTGAACTCTGACAGCCTCAATGTCCCTCAGCAGTCACCAGTGCCCACCCAAAGAACAGGCACTTCAGAGTGAGGACCTTGGAGTAGCTATAAAATTATTTATTACAGCTAACTACAGTAATTGCTATTTTTCCTAAGAATAATAAGAGCCCTTTTCTTGTTTTGTTTTGTTTTCATAAAAGCCTCTGTAGTTATTCTGGTTAGCCAAAAAAAAAAAAAAGCAGGCAACTTGGAAATAATTAAATCCTCTGCACAATTTTCTATCTAGTCTTTTCCTCCCCAAGGACATTCTGAAGCATTGTACCTCGGGAAAAATGTGGAAAAAGCCAGTTCCTCTCTTTCTCATATTTCTTTTGGTATGCAATGAAGTAAGAGTCCCCACAGGAGTTTTCCATCATAACTCCAAATGGACAAGCTAAATCTGATTCTAATTGCTACTTACATTAGCTAATATCGCATTTAAATCATGGAGATGGCATCTTATTGAGGCTTAGAAAATTGCTTAAAATTTTTCTGTTTACTTGAATAAATGGTGAGCTAGATGTTGGGCAAGGGTTTTTTTTTTTTTTTAAGCTTCATTTTATTCCCTCAAATTTCACCTTATTTATATCACAATGTAAAATGGTTATATGGTCAGTATGTTAAAATCTTCTGCCTAGGGCTGGAGAGATGGCTTAGTGGTTAAGGCACCTGCCTGCTAAGCCTAAGAACCGGGTTCCAATCTCCAGATCCCATGTTTAGCCGGATGCAAAGTGATGCAAGGGCGCAATGCCCCACATGTATACAAGGGGGCGCACACATCTGGATTTCGTTCACAGCAGCTGAGAGACTGCTGGCGCACCCATCTCTGTCTCCCTCTCCCTCTCTGTCTCTCTCTGTGTCTCTCTCCAAAAATAAATATCCAAGCCATTTTGTGTTTGGAGGGCACGTTGTAAGGAGTCCTACCCTTCCTTTGGCTCTTATATTCTTTTCACCACCTCTTCCGCAATGGACCCTGAGCTTTGGAAGGTGTGTTAGAGATGTTTCAGTACTGAGCACTCCTCTGTCCCTTCTTCTCAGCACCATGGTGCCTTCTGAGTCATCCCAAGGTCACTGCAATCTGAAAAGAGAAGCTTCTCTAACCAAAAGTGAGAGTAGCATTAATATATGGCTTTGAACATTAAGAGAAGTGCTTACTGGGCAGTTTGGTGAGCATAGTATATACATCTATCCATGACCTCGCAGTGCTTGACACTACCTACACATCATAATAGGAAGAAAAGATGATGACATCAAAATAAAAGAGAGACTGATTGAGAGGGGGAGGGGATATGATGGAGAGTGGAGTTTCAAAGGGGAAAGTGTGGGGAGGGAGGGAATTACCATGGGATATTGTCTACAATTATGGAAGTTCTCAATGAAAAAAAAATTTAAAAACAATAAAAATAAATAAAAAATAAAGAAACTAGGAAAAAAATAACTTTTTGTTAATTAACTGCTTAACAGTCTGGAATGCTTTGTCCCTACAGTCTTAACTGAATACCCTTTGACTGCCTTGTCATGGGACAATGACTTTTTTTTAATTCAAAAAGTCTAATTAAGAAGCATTTCCTTTGTCCATTGTATGTTCTGCTTGCTTCCCAGTCGTGGGGTCATGATTCTGAGCAGTCCTGAAAGATTGCCGAACAAAGTGACTCTCATCATATCAAGTCCTAACGGAAGATGACAGTGCTTGTCAAGATAAATGGCTCAGTAGACCATTTGGCTATTTTTGACCTTGTGTCCCTTCTGTTGACTGTACAAATTAAGTTTTTCGTCACTGTCACTTTCATCTCCCTTCTGTTAGTTTTTCTTTCCATGTCTTTCCAGCAGTAGTTTGCTTCTCAAGAATCTGTCTTCTTTCCTCATTCTTGTTTTTTTTAATTTATTTATTTATTCATTTATTTGAGACAGAGACAGAGAGAATGGGCACGCCAGGGCTTCTAGCCATTGCAAACAAACTCCAGATGTGTGTGCCACCTTGTGCATCTGGCTTACATGGGACTTGGAGAATCGAATCCAGATCCTTAGGCTTCGCAGGCAAATACCTTGACCATTAAGCCGTCTCTCCAGCCCCTGTCCTCATTCTTAACTCAAGATATATATTGGTTATCTTGACTCTTGTCCTTATCTTCATGGTTTTAAAGATAACTTTTTAAAGATTTCTATTTATTTATTTGAGACAGAGAGTAAGAAAGAGAGAGACAGAGAGAGGGAGGGAGAGAGAGAGACAGAAAATGTGCATGCCAAGGCCTGTAGCCACTGCAAATGAACTCCAGACACATGCACTGCCATATGCATCTGGCTTACGTGGGATCTGGAGAATTGAACCTGGGTCCTTAGGTTTCACAGACATGTGCCTTAACTGCTAAGCCACCTCTCCAGCCCTTAAAAATAATTTTTGTCCAAGCCAGGGATGATGGTGTACGCCTTTAATCCCAGCACTTGGGAGGCAGAGGTAGGAGGATTGCTGAGAGTTCAAGGCCACCCTGAGACTACATAATGATTTCCAGGTCACCCTAAGCCAGAGTGAGACCCTACCCCAAAAAAGCAAATAATAATAATAATAATTTTTGTCCATATTGTAACACAAAGATTTTTGATAGTCCAGAATTTCTGCAAGATTTCTTTCTTAAATATTTTACTTATTTATTTATTTAAAGGCAAAGAGAGAATTGGTACACCAGGGCCTCTTGTCATTGCTAACAAAGTCCAGGTGCATGCACTACTTTGTGCATGGGTACTAGGGAACTGAACCCAAGCTGTCAGGCTTTGCAAGCAAGCACCTTTAACTGCAAAGCCATGTCTCCAGCCCCTCTGCTAGCTTTCTTTGAGATGGTTCAACCTTTTAGTTATTGGAAATAATGCTACTATGAACACCGCATGTGTAGGTTTTTGTTTGAAGACCGATTTTCAATTTGTTTGGGCATACAATGAGGAATAAAATTACTGGAAAATATAAGAATGAGGGCTGGAGTGATGATTCCGGAGATAAAGCACTTCCCGAGCAAGCATGAGTTCCAAACCTCAGCACCCACTTAGAAAGCTTGAGGCTGTGACAAGAGTTTATTAAAAGGATAAGAACAGTTACTGCACTTGATCTAGCCAAAAGGCCGAGAAGCGATTGTGACAGAAGTTTATAATCCCAGCCACGCTTGTAGATGAGAAGGGAGGCAGAGGCAGGCGAATTAGGGGAAAATAAATAAAGAAATGGTAGTAGTGAACATGAGACCCTGCCTCAAAAGGAGATAGGAGGGCTGAAAAGATGGCTCAGTGCTTAAGGTGCTTGCCCACAAAGCCAAAGAACCCAGGTTCTATTCCCTAGGACCCATTTAAGCCAGATGCACAGGTGACTCGTGTATCTGGAGTTGGTTTGCAGTGGCTGGAGGCCCTGATGTGCTTATTCAATCTCTCTCTGTGCTCTCGTGCTATCTCTCTCTCTCTCTCTCTCTCTCTCTCTCTCTCTCTCTTGTCTCTCTGTGTACAATAAATAAATAAACTTTTTTTTTAAATGAGGTAGGAAGTCAAGCCTGGTACTGGACACTTACACACATGAACACACACACATACACAACACAAATACAAAATATATGTTAATTCTATACCCAACTTTTTGAAAAGTTCCTAAAGATTTTTGCAAGTTAAGCCTTATCTCTAGTGTAGATCCAAAGGCAATTTCTGGGGTGGAGAGATGGCTTAGCGGTTAAGGCACTTGCCTGAAAAACCTAAGGACCCAGGTTCGACTCCCCAGGACCCATGTAAACCAGATACACAGAGTGGCACATGTGTCTGGAGTTCGTTTGCAGTGGCTGGAGGCCCTGGGACGTCCATTCTTTTGTTTTGTTTTGTTTTATTTATTTGAGAAAAAGAGGCAGAGAGAGAAAGAATGGGTGTGCCAGGGCCTCCAGCCAGTCCAGACGCATGTACCCCCTTGTGTATCTGGCTTACGTGGGTCCTGGAGAATCAAACTGGGATCCTTTGGCTTTGCAGGCAAAAAACTTAACCGTTAAGCCATCTCTCCAGCCCCTTTTTTGAAAATTTTATTTATTTACATCCATTCTTATATATTCTCTGTGTGTCTCTCAAATAAACATATATATATATAAATAAATAAAATGTTTTTTAAAAACCAATTTTTGGTAGCACAGTCATGTGGGATAGAAAGATTTGGGGAACAGGCTACCCACAAAAGTGGGAGAGTGGAGAGATGAAGTATCCCAGATCAGCTCTTCATTGCTGCTCAACCCTGGCTGTCCAACAGTCACCTGCGTAATGTTTTCCACATGACAGCATTTTGAGAAAACATGGTTTAAAAGAAAAGCTTTGGAAAAATAGTTTATTGTCTTAAGCATCTTCCCCAAGAAACTGTGTGACTCAAGCTGTACCACCCGTGCAAAACTGGTGTGCTGGGATAAATCCAAGCCTTATCCCGTGTGTCAAGACTCCTCTGGCTTAAGGAAGACCAGATGAAAAAGCCCAACTTGAAAGTAAACAAGTCATAAAGCTTTTGAATCAAAACATTATGATCTAGGGCTGGAGAGATGGCTCAGCGGTGAAGGCTCTTGCTTGCAAAGTATAAAACCGGGGCTTGACTCCCCAGTACCCACACAAAGCCAGATGCACAGAGGCACACGCATCTGGAGTTTGTTTACAGTGGCCGGAGGACCTGGTATGCCCATTCTATCTCTCTTCTCTCTCTTTTCTCTTTCTCTCTCTCTGCTTGCAAATAGATAAATAAAAATATTTAACAAACAATATAATTTCACCAAGAAATATAATTTTGTTATGCCTTTAGCAAGATACAATGATGCTAAGATACATTGATTTATTAAAGTATTATGGGTTCCAAGAATACTGTATTTAATGCACACATAGAAGATAGATGAATGTTTATTTAAAAAAGAAAGTTAAGGGCTGGAGAGATGGCTCAGCGGTTAAGGCACTTGCCTGCAAAGCCTAAGGACCCGGGTTCAATTTCCCAGTACCCACATAAGCCAGATGCACAAAGTGACACATGCATCTGGAGTTCGTTTGCAGTGGCTAGAGGCCCTGGAGTGCCCATTCTCTCTCTATTTGCCTTCCCTTCTGTCTCTGATAAAAATAAATAAATAAAAGATTTTGGGGGCCTGGGGAAATGGCTTAGCGGTTAATAGGTTTGCCTGCAAAACTAAAGGACCACAGTTCAATTCCCTAGGACCCACATAAGTCTGATGCATGCGTCTGGAGTTCATTTGCAGTGGCTGGAGGCCCTGGTATGCCCATTCTCACTCACTCTCTCTCCCTCTCTGTCTCTAATAAATAAATAAAATAAAATCTTTTAAAAAATAATTTTTTTAATTTTAATGAACATCTTAATTTTAACATATAGTCATTTAAACAAAAAGTAAAATGAGAGTTGGAGAGATGGCTTAGCAGTTTAAGGCACTTGCCTGCAAAGCCAAAGGACCTATGTTCTATTCCCCAGGACCCACATAAGCTAGATGCAAAAGGTGGCACATGTGTCTGGAGTTTGTTTGCAATGGCTGGAGGCCCTGGCATACCCATTGTCTCTTCTCTCTCTCGCTCTCTGTCTCTCTCTGCCCCCCCCCGTCTCTGCCTCTCTCTCTCAAATAAATACATTAAAAAAATTTTATGTAAAATGAAACTTTTCCCATGGTTTTTACTATACGGTTGTATCAGCAGGAAAGAAACCCAGGAAGAAAAAGGAGTTAAGTCTACAAGCCTAAAAATGGCCTTAGGGTTAGCCAGGAAACATGGCCTTATGGTTGCTTTATAAATGCAATGGATTTATAAATATAAATACAGTAAGACAAGCTAACTAAGATTGTTTTACTTTGGATCCTGAAGCAAGAGGGAAAAAAAAAAAAAAACCGTGAGAGATACTATTATTAAACACTGATGGACGCTGTCTAAGCATTTTATAGTTATATTAGCTCCTTTAGTCCGCCCCACACACACCATTAGCACCATTATATTTCAAAAACTAAGAATCTAATGTGGATAAGGGGGTGACACCAGTAACAGAGCACTTGCCATAAGGTCCTGGGTTCAATCCCCAGCACCAGATAAAGAAAGAAGACAGGGGAGGGAGAAGGGGATGAGAAGGAACAGGGAGAGGAAGAGAGAATTTGATGTCCAAAGACATTTACCTGTCAGGAACGGACCTTTCCAAGGGGATTCATGGAGCAGGTGAGCCCAGGTGGAGGAAGGCACCAGTTGCAATGCAAAGCTCGGCCACAGGGGAGCACAGACCAGCCAAGCCAGGCCCAGCTCTTCATGGCACGCTCAGGTTGCTTATATGCGGAGTGCGCACGCGCATACGCATACGTAATGAGCTCACTGGCACGTGCGCACGCAGGCGCCCCTCCGTACAAAGATCTAAACGACGCATGTGCACACAGGTACACTCCGTACAGTTACGTCAGGGACACGCATGCACGCAGGCCTCTCCATAGGCCTCTCTCTCTCCTCAGCAAGTGCAAGCCATAAAGTGGTCATGCCCACGCAGGCCCACTGTATACAATGATCTCACTGGCACATGCCCAGGCCACCTTAAAAAGCAACCTTGGACACAGGGCGTGGTGGCGCACGCCTTTAATCCCAGCACTTGGGAGGCAGAGGTAGGAGGATTGCCAAGAGTTCAAGGCCACCCTGAGACTACATAGTGAATTCCAGGTCAGTCTGAGCTAGAGTGAGACCCTACCTCGAAAAACCAAAAAATTAATTTGAAAAAAAAAAAGCAACCTTGGGCTGGAGAGATGCCTTAGTGGTTAAGACGCTTGCCTGCAAAGGCTAATGACCTGAGTTCAATTCCCCAGTACCCATGTAAAGCCAGATGCAAAAGGGGCGCATGAGTCTGGAGTTCGTTTGCAGTGGCTGGAGGCCCTGGCATGCCCATTCTGTTTCTCTCTCTCTCTTTCTCTCTCTCTCGTCTCTCTGTTTCGCCTTGAAATTAATTAATTATAGAAGTCTCTATATGTGGGCCCCCCAATTCCAAGTGTGGTAGAAAAAAAGCTAAAAGTTGAACTGATGCACTGTAAGAGTTAATAGTTGAGGAGCTAAAACTTATCTTTGTCAGCAGATAGAAAAATCCCAAAGATGGAACTATCCAGAAAGGGCCCAAAGGGACGATAAGAAGGAAAGACAGTTTAGGCTAAAACAAAGTAAAATGGAGTCATTGTTAGGGTGGCCTGACTACAGAAATGACTGATATGCAAATTGCCACATCTTGTTTGTTCACTTACCCCTCCCCTTGGCTATGAAAACTATAAAATGGAAATAAAATCTCTACTGGGGCCAAAAGCTTCCTTGGAGGGCTACTGCAAGCTTCTTGGCCCCTGGGTAATAACCTCCTCTACTTTCACTCCTTCTGGCATTGGTGTGATCTTTCCAGAAAATTTCTACAACACAAGTTTCCCCCTTCTTTGTAAGGTGGCATAAGAGCTGTAAGATCTGAGCTAAATGGAGTATGAAGATTCATCAGTAGTCCAGCAACCCCCTCCCAAAAAAATGACCTGTAGCCAAAAAATAAATTAAAAATAAATAAATAAATAAAGGCCTGCAATTGCTTCACAGTTTCTGGCCCTACACATAAGAATCTGACAAAGGATCCAGGTCCTTGGATTTTGTCTGGCATTCACCACCCACCACCATTCACCTGACATGTTGCATCATGTAAACTGGGGACCCTAGCCTCCCAGAAGTAAACCTGACATCACCAACACAATGACACACCACCAAGCTATGGCATGCTGTGGGACTATGTAAATAGCCTGGGGGAAGGACAACAAAATTCCACTGTCTTGGGCTGGAGAGATGACTTAGCCATTAAGGCGCATGCCTGCAAAGCCAAAGGACCCAGGTCCAATTCCCCAGGACCCACGTAAGCCAGACACACAAAGTGGCACAACCTGCCTGGAGTTCCTGTACAGTGGCTAGAGGCCCTGGCACACCCATTCTCTCTCTCCCTTCCTCTCTGTCTCAAATAAAAAATGAACTTTAAAAAAAGGACTTCATGGGCTAGAGAGATGGCTTAGTGATTAAGGTGCTTGCCTGTGAAGCCCAAGGACCCAGGTCCAATTCCCTAGGACCCACATAAGCCAGATACACAAGGTGGCGCATGCATCTAGAGTTCATTTGCATCAGTCAAAGGCCCTGGCATGCCATCTATCTATCTATCTATCTATCTATCTATCTATCTATCTATCTATCTACCTACCTACCTACCTACCTACCTATCTATTTCTTTCTCTGTCCCTCCCTGCCTCTCAAATAAATGTATAAAAATAATATAGTTTTTTAAAGTCCACTGTCTGCCTTCCAAGGCAAAAGCAAACTGGCCCTGGGCTCTCCGGCACAGTATCAATGGAAAAGAAGGCATGAGCTAAACCCAAGACATACACTATATCCAATTCATTAGGATAAGTTCCAAGAGTGTGGGTCAAGCGGTCCCTGATGCTTGTGGTGTCCGGTCCTTGGTGTGTGGTGGTGGTGGTAACCGTGGTCAATGCTTGATAGTCCAGTCGTTCTCCAGGAACCATCAGGCTTCCAGACAAGCCACACTGGGGAGTTGTATGGACTGTGGGCCAGCCTAATGAGACCTACTTCTTCCAATTCCAAAATAGTAGCCCCAGTGCTGCAATCAGTTCCAAAATAGTAGCCCCAGGGTTGTAGTCAGTTACAAAATAGTAGCTCCAGTGTTGCAGTCAGTTCCACGTTGCCGGCATGAACATGAAAGCAGACACAGCTTATGGGAGGAAGAGTTTACTTCAGGCTTACAGATTCAGGGGAAGGTCCATCAGATCCAAGCAGGGAGACACAACTGCAACAAGAAAACACCAACAGGCAGTAAGCACGAACCTCCAGAACTCGAATGTTCTGCACACGACTCTTGGCTGCGATCAGATCCGCCCCCAGTGATATGGCCCCTCTGGCAGGAATCTGCATGCTTGATTTTAGTAAAACGCCCATGTTTTGATCTATAGGGCCATACATTCAGATTGTCATATTCCATCTACCACATCCGATCTCTGCATGTACTCCTGGCAATCAATATTGCACCAGGGCATGGTGTGGGTGACCCCGCAGCACCCTTATTATATTAAGTACCCAGTACCCATAGAAATCCAGAAGCACAAAGTGGCACATGCCACTGGAGTTCATTTTGCAGTGGCAAGAGGCCCTGGGGCACCCATTCTCCTTCTCTCTTTCTCTCACTAGATCTTCCTCCTCCTCTCTCAAATAAATATTTATGAAAGAAAAATAAGCAATTAAAAAAATAATAATAATATTAGGGATAGAGATGACTCAATGGTTAAAGGCACTTGCTTGCAAAGCTTGGTGGCCTGGGTTTGAGTCCCCAGTATCCATGTAAAGCCAGATGCACAAAGTGGCCTATGCACCTGGAGTTTATCTGCAGTGGTAGGAGGCCCTGGTACACCTATGCTCACTCTCTCTTGTCTCTCAAATTAATGAATATACAGATATTTAAAAATATAAAATAAGGCTGGAGGGATGGCTTAGCAGTTAAGGCATTTGCCTGCAAAGCCAAAGGACCCAGGTTCAATTCCTCAGGACCCACGTTAGCCAGATGCACAAGGGGCGCATGCATCTGGAGTTCATTTGCAGTGGCTGGAGGCCTTGGCCCGCCCATTCTCTCTTTTACTCAATTGGCATCTTCCTCTCTCTCTCGCTGTCTCTGTCTCAAATAAATGAATAAATAAAATATAAATATAAAATAATGATATCAAATGTCATTAGCAGCTACTAAAACTGCCAAAAGAAAAGTTCACAGCCTAACATGCACAGTGTCAAAGCATTAATCTCACAAAGCCAAAAAACAAATAGCAAACCAAGATCAAAGAAAGAGAAGGCTGGAACTAAAGAGGGAACCCACAAAAAAGAAATAAAAATAAATTTATAATAGAGAGCTCAATAAAACCTCTGTCTGCTTCTTCACAGAGGATACATTGCTGCAGTGACCGAGCTGAAGTACAAGTCCAAAACTTTCTCACTTACTGTGTCAAGCTCTTGGGCCTTAGTCTAGCGGACATATTCAAAACCTTTTAAAATGTGACACGAGATTGTCATCTACAAACTGCAGGCTCAAGAAACATGTAATTAAGTTACAAAAGAATACTTGCAGGCTGGAGAGATGACTCAGTGGTTAAAGCGCTTGCCTGCAAAGCCTAACAGACCTGGGTTCGATTTTATGGTACCCACATTAAGCCAGATGCACGAAGTAGGGCATGCATCTGGAGTTCGTTTGCAGTGGCTGAAGGCCCTAGTGGGCCCATTCTCTTTCTGTATTCTCTCTTTCTCCCTGATTGTAACTAAATTTAAAAAAAAAAAAAAAAGAGTAATTGTAAAACAGAACAAAACAAAAAAAGAACCCTCATATTGTTTTATGTAAGTTTGAAATTTTCTGTTGGGGCAGCTATCTGCCTCTGCTTGCAGGTACACACAGTCCACAGGGCACAGGTTGAACACACTGATCACCATGAGTTCAAGGTTACCCTGAGAATACGGAGTGAATTCCATGTCAGCCTGAGCTACAGTGAGACCCTAACTCGGAAAAAAAAAAAAGAAAAAAAAAAAAAAAAAAAAAGAAGAGCAAGGAACAATGGTTTTCTTTGGAGTCTCCAGGCTCTGTAAGGAAGCCCTCACCTCCAGGCTGAAGGAAGAGCAACCACGGGGTAATCCCTTGAAGGCGTTGCAGCAAAGTCGTCCTTCAGGGTGGGATGGGACTTCTTGGTGGTGCGGCCGTTCTGGGGTCCCCATGCTCTGCAAGTAAGGCCTCACCCTGCGCCTGAGGAGGAGCATCGGAGGAGTCATCTTGACCCAGGGAGCCCCATCAAAGTGGCTGTTTTGGGGGCTCCATGCCCCTATAAATAACCCCTCTCCGTGCTCAGTAAGTCATCAACTCACCAAACTGGAGTGGTGCACTCATACTCAGGTCTGCCACCTGAGCCCTATCTGGGGTGAAAATGTGTGTTTATGTCTCCCGGGCGGAGGGGGAGGGGGTGGTAAATTCCCTGTGATAGGTATTCATATACCCATTGAAGACTTAAAGTCCAGGGCAGCTTCCCCAGGCAGAGGGTCTCTGTAGCAGACAGCTTCAGGTTCGCTGAGATGAACTTCCAGACCAGGCACAGTTATGGAGGAAGTGATATTTATGGAAGCTTACAGATCTAGGGGACGTTCATAATGGCAGAAGAAGCTGGCCTGCCTTCACAGGACCAAACACAGAGAGAGAAGCTACAGCCAAAAGCCACACAGCCCAGCACATCTCAGGAACTCCAGCTAGGCACACTTTGCATATCTTTAGATTGAATTTTCAAACCCACTGCCACACCTTAAGATCTGCCCAGTGACACTGCCGCCAGCCAGGTGCTGCAGATGCAAACTACAAACTAATAAAACACTGAATATATTGGGGGCATCAATTCAAACAACCACAATCTCCAGGTATGACTCGGGGATCTGCATCACCAGCATCAACTAGTGTGTTAGGTTTGTTCAGCTGCGACAAAAAAGAACCTACCAGAAAGATCAACTTTAAAGGAGGAAGCATTGATTCTGGCACATGGGGTCAGTCCATGGGCACTTGGGTCTCTGGGTGAGACAACATCGAGGGCAGAGACAGGGAAAGATGGTTATACACCCTTCCCTGGTGATCCACTTTCTCAAACTAAGCCCTGCCTCCCAAGTTTCCACCATATCCCAATAGCTCAGGAACTTCTAAATCCAAAAGTAGACTGACCCATTTATGAAGTCAGACCTCTTGTGATATCACTTCCCAAAGTGCCACCAGCCACCCTTGAACATGGCTGCACAGGGTTGGGACGAGGAAGGACCTGGCCACTTTATTTTTTTTCCTTCAGTTTTTCTAGGTAGGGTCTCCCTCTAGCCCAGGCTGACCTGGAATTCACTAGATAGCCTCAGGCTGGCCTCGAACTCATGGCAATCCTCTTACCTCTGCCTCCCGAGTGCTGGGATTAAAGACGTGCATGCTCCACTGTGCCAGGCAGAACCAAGCCTTCTTGTATTATCAGCCTTTGGAGGTCATTTCAGACTCAGACCATGGAGCCAGGGAACTGTTAGGTATGGAAATTCTCAAGGGCCCGCTCCAGACCAAGCCCACCAGGTGACTCTCATTAATGTGCAAGTTTAAGCCTTTCTGCCCTGAGGTAAGCTGATAACTTCAGAAACATCTCAAGAGTTCACCCTGTAGCAAGCTGGGGGAAGCTCCCGAGAAGCCGGCTCCCGGCTTGTCACGTCCACAAGTGTTGGCAACTTACACTGAGTTTTAATGGCTCAGAGCAAAGCCGAAGGCTAATTATCAAAGAGATAACTTCTGGAGCCTTCCACCGAAGGAAAGTTCTACATTGCAAATCTGGGCCGTAATCAGCACTTCCCAGCATACAGCGAAAAATGACAAGAAATTTAATGAGCTTTAGAGCACTGAACTAATACTGGCCTGTGCGTTTGATCATTCTCCTTGCTAAGCTTGCCCTGTCTCCGCAAGAGGACATTAACAAGAAAACCAAAGTGAAGCACCCTGGTAGTGAGCCACCATCTCAAGAACACCCAATTAGAAAAGGGCTTGATTGAACGAAAATAAGACACACAGCACTTCATCACCAATTATCCCAAGGTGACAAAAACTATTTGTTCATCTCGGCTTTCCCCTGCCTTATCCCAGCCTCTGTGTCGAAAAGAAAATGAAGAAAAATATGTCCCCTAAGTTTCCCAAAACTCACTATACACTAACTGGGGTCCACAGACAGACACTCCTCAGTCGAAGCATTTAAGTCTCTTGAGCAGAACATTTGCTTTTCCCAAATAGGTTTTGGTATTTGTTTTTTAATTTTTTTAAAGATTTTATTTATTTATTTATTTATTTATTTATTTATTTATTTATTTATTTATTTATTTATTTGAGACAGAGAGAGGGAAGAGAGAGGAAGAATGGGTGCACCAGGGCCTCTAGCCACTACAAATGAACTCTAGACACATGCGCCACCATGTGCATCTGGCTTACGTGGGACCTGGAGAATGGAACCTGGGTCCTTAGGCTTCGCAGGCATGCGCTTTAACCGCTAAGCCACCTCTCCAGCCCTGTGTTTAATTTTTGTGATGATTTCAAAAGGCAAAACTACATCATTTAAAATTAAATACAGGGCTGGAGAGATGGCTTAGCGGTTAAAGCACATGCCTGTGAAGCCTAAGGACCCAGGTTTGATTCCCCTGTACCTATGTAAGCCAGATGCACAAGGTAGAACATACATCTGGAGTTTGTTTGCAGGGGCTAGAGGCCCTGGCAAGCCCTTTCTCATTTCTCTCTCTCTCTCTCTCTCTGCCTCTCTCTCAAATAAAGAAATAAAATAGGGCTGGAGCATTGGCTGAGCAGTTAAGGAGTATGCCTGTGAAGCCTAAGGACCCAGGTTCAATTCTCCAGGTCCTATGTAAGCCAGATGCACATGGTGGCATATATGTCTAGAGTTTGTTTGCAGTGGCTAGAGGCCCTGGCATACCCATTCTCTCTCTCTCTCCACACCCCCCTCAGTTTCTAATAAATAAATAAAAATAAATCTTTTTTAAAACTTTTAAATAAAAAAATAAGAAACATTCAAAAACTAGGCCTGGCGTGATGGCACACGCCTTTAATCCCAGCACTAAGGAGGCAGAGGTAGGAGGATTGCCATGAGTTCAAGGTCACCCTGAGACTACATAGTGAATTTCAGGTCAGCCTGGACTAGAGTGAGACCCTTCCTTGAAAACACCCCAACCAAAAAAAAAAAAAAAAAAAACATTTAAAAACTAATTAAACTTGAGGTAGGTGCTAAATAGAGCTCTGGAGTAGAACGGAGAATTAAAAAATGAAAAGTTTTCCTGCTACTTGTTTCTTCTTGATGTCTCTCATCAGCTTACACTGGTATGGGCTCATGTACTATTAAGTGGAATATTTTAATTTATTTATTTTATGAGACATGTACACACACACACACACACACACACATATATGTTGAAAGAGAGAGAGAGGATAGGCATATCAGAGCCTCTAGCCACTGCAAACAAGCTCCAAACCCACGTGCCATCTTATACATCTGGCTTTACATGGGTACTGGGGAATTGAACCTGGGTCCTTTGGCTTTACAAGCAGGTACCTTAACCACTGAGCCATCTCTCCAGCCCTAAGTGGATTTTTTTGAAGCAAGCCCATCAGACTGGACTGTGTTTTTTTTTAGAGAGACAGAGAGAAAGAGAGAGAGAGAAGAGACAGAGAATGGGTGTGCAGGTGGCCTCTCAGCTGCTGTGAACAAACTCCAGATGCATGCGCCCCCTTGTGGGCATGCATGGCATCGCGCCCTTGCATCACTTTTTGCATCCGGCTAAATGTGGGGCCTGGCAATCAAACAGGCATTTTTAGGCTTCACAGGCAGGTGCCTTAACTACTAAGCCATCTCTCCAGCCCTGGACTTTTTTATGAGAGAGAGGGCAAGAGCAAGATAGAGAGAATTGGTGCATCAGGGCCTCCAGTCACTGAAATCAAACTCCAGACAAGTACGCCACCTTGTGGGCATGTGCGACCTTGAGCATGTGTCACCTTGTGCGACTGGCTTACATGGGATCTGGGGAGTCAAACATGAGTCCTTAGGCTTCACAGGCAAGTGCATTATTGCTAAGCCATCTCTCCAGCCCCTAAGTGGAATTTTTTAAAGGTAAAGGCTCTATCTCCTTTCTGGGAGACTCTGAAAAAGTGGGCTTGGAGTACAGCAGCCTTTCCATGTGGCTCCACATATCATGATGCAGGGGCTAAGTCTGTACCTGGCACTTGAAAAAAATATCTATATTGCAATAATCATTCTGTGTTCTATGTTTTAAATTGTAATAATATGTGTTCATTTTCAGTAATATAGGAATATAAAGATATATCTACAACATCAAAAATGTTGCATGTGGGCTGGAGAGATGGCTTAGTGGTTAAGCACTTGCTTGTGAAGCCTAAGGACCCCAGTTCGTGGCTCGATTCCCCAGGACCCATGTAAGCCAAATGCACAAGGCAGTGCATGCATCTGGAGTTCGTTTGCAATGGCTGGAGGCTCCGGTGCACCAATTCTTTCCCTCTCTCTCTCTCTCTCTCTGCCTCTTTCTCTCTCTCTCTCTCTGCCTCTTTCTCTCTCTCTCTCTGTTGTTCTCAAATAAATAAATAAAAATAAACAAAAATAAATTTAAATGTTGCACATAGGGCTGGGAAAATGGCTTAGCAGTTAAGGTGTTTGCCTGCAAAGCTGAAGGACCCCAGTTAGACTCCCCAGGACTCACATAAGTCAGATACATAAAGGGGTGCATGCGTCTGGAGTTCATTTGCAATGGCTGGAGGCCCTGGCAGGCCCATTCTCTCTTTCTCTCTGCTTCTTCCCCTCTCTCTCTCTCAAATAAATAATAATAAATAAATAAATGTTGCATGTAAGTAAATTTGTAACAGCTATTTGTGGGGAGATCTTCTGTGGTGTGAATTTCAGTGTGAAACCCTGTCCAGCTGATGACAAGAGGGACAGAGAGATCCTTTTACATTCCATATATAATAAGAAGACATTACTTTATGTCGCAGTCAGGTTCACATTGCTGGCAGAAATCACCCAACCAAGAGCAGCTTGTGGGGGAAAAAGGGTTTATTTTGGCTTACAGACTCGAGGGGAAGCTCCACGATGGCAGGGGAAATCAATGGCATGTGCAGAGGGTGGACATCACCCCCTGACCAACATCAGATGGACAACAGCAACAGGAGAGTGTGCCAAACACTGGCATGGGGAAACTGGCTATAATACCCATAATCCCACCCCCAACAATACACTGCCTCTAGGAGGTGTTAATTCCCAAATCTCCATCAGATGGGAAGCTAGCCTTCAGAACACCAAAGTTTATGGGGGACACCTGAATCAAACCACCACACTTTATATCACAAGAAAGAAATTTGCACATTCACCTTGCAAACCTCTCGCTACCTACCCTTAAGTAGCCAAAAGCGTTGGTTTGTTCTGAGTTGACCTGTGACCTAGGTAGCGGTTTGGCAGTACAAACCCTGGTGCCCAGAGAGATGCTAATGAGGGAGAAGTTCCGGATTCAGGGAACTATAGAGAGACCCCAGCACCATGGATCCCAGAGACAAACCTGACCACCTGACCAGCACTAAACCAGGGTGATTAACCGCCTTCGTTCCCATTCCTTATAAAGTCTGGTAGCTGGAGATGAGAGGTGGGACAGATAGGGAAGATATTATGCCATCTTCCCAGCTCTCAGGCTCTCTGAATAAAGTGTCACTTCAAAACACAATCCCTGCCTCTGCTTATTGGCGTTTGTGGAGACAAGCAATACAAACTCCGATATTCCGGTCACCCTGCCTCCCTAAAGAATACACACCCCTCAAACCACTGGGGGCTGGTGCATGACGCCATCGCTCAGTTGCACAAACATCTTTGTCTGGGAAGATAGGGCTAAGGGACAATTACACAAGATTTCACTGGCAGTGGGTACCAGAGATGGTAAATGTGTGACGAGTGGCCATGCTGGGTTGGAGATCCCAAACCCGACAGCCAGTGCTATGAGCTCAACTGTGTCCTCCAAAGTCTCTGTGAAATTCCTAAGTCTTGTTCCTCAGACTTAGTGTTCTAACTGGTTCTCTTTATTTTTATTTTTATTTATTTATTTGACAGAGAGAGAAGGAGAGAGAGAGAGGAGAGAATGGGTGCGTCAGGGCCTCCAGTCACTGCCAACAAACTCCAGACGCACGTGCCCCCTTGTGCATCTTGGCTTACGTGGGTCCTGGGGAATCGAACCTGGGTCCTTTGGCTTTGCAGGCAAACGCCTTAACCGCTAAGCCATCCCTCCTGCCCTGGTTCTGTGTATCTCTTTTAGCCCATTCCTGGGAATATGTTCAGTAATTGTGATTGTTTTCCATTGAAGGTAGATTTGAATTTTCAGAGATCTTTCAAAATTAGTGATGGTGCTAATTAAAAATACCATATATGGCCACCCACAGAGAGGGGGGAGTTCCTGTATGAAAAAGACAAACAATGCCAAAAAAATGGTTTGAGTGATAGGAACATTGTTAAACCAAGTGCATTTTAGCATGTCTTAACCTAGGTCTTTAACAGGATGGAATTAATTTGGATGCTTATTTGCTTATAAATTAAAATCAGTCTCATTACTGCCTGCCTACTGTACAAATTGTAGGAGCTCAGGCATAACAGGACCTCATGTGGCCCTAGCAATACCTTATAATTAATAAGAAAAAATCATACTCACAGATTCCTAGTTTAATTACTTTAAGCCTCATCAGTGCAACTCTGTTTTGTTCTGCATAAAACTGTATTCTCTTCACTGTGATAATATACCAACATAACTTTGTCCCAAGTAATCTACATACATAAAACACTATCTTGAAATGTCATGTTCTGGCCATTAAAAGAAACAAACAAATGTTTGAATTATGTTACTTTTGGTTATTATGCAATTTGTGTTTCTTCTTCATTGTTCTCTAAGTTCCTAAACCACAGTCATGCTGAACATATATATATTTTTTTTTCATTCTAGGCATTAGAGGTCTCTTCCTGAGATTTAGAGGGAGAAGATATCAGCTTTACTGCGATATTTCACATACAACTCCCACATTAAGTTAAGTATAATTTAGTAGATACATTGTTCAGCCATTGCAACTATGTTCTCTCCTTGCAAATAAATGAATAAAAATATCTTTAAGAAGCACTAACCAGAGCTGGAGAGATGGCTTCGCGGTTAAGGCAGTTGCCTGCCAAGCCAAATGACCCAGGTTAAATTCCCAAGGATCTACATAAGCCAGATGCACAAAGTGGCACGTGCATCTGGAATTTGTTTGCAATGGCTGAAAGCCCTGGTATGCCCATTCTCTCTCTCATAATAAAAGTTTACAAGAAAGAAAAAGCATTAACCAAAGATTGAGGGTACAGAGGAGGCAGCCCCTTATCACAATAGACACGAGCCAGAGTGGTTTCATTTTTATAGGTACCTTGGATAGAGCATTAAAATAGCAAGTTCATCACTCCCACTGAGATGGTATGTTTGAATGTAAACTGTTCCCCGTAGCTTCATGTGCTTGATTAAGCTTCATACTTGGTCCCCAGCTAAAGGAGCCTTTGGGAAATGGAGCCGTGCTGGAGGACGTATGTCACTGGGGACCTGCCTTTGGGATTTTACGATCCATCCCCCGCCCCCGACCCGTTCTGGCTAGCCACGATTTTTCCAGCTTCTTCTCAGCTGATGTGACAAGATGTGACACCCTGAGGCTGTCTATGCTTGTCATGAGCTTTCCCCACCATGATGATGGTAAAGAAACTTCCCCTCTGGGCTGGAGAGATGGCTTAGCAGTTAAGGCACTTGCCTGTGAAGCCTAAGGACCATGGTTCGATTCCCCAGTATCCACGTAAGCCAGATACACATGGAAGTGCATGTATCTGGAGTTCGTTTGCAGTCGCTAGAGCCCCTAGTGTGCCCATTCTCTCCCTTTCTCTCTCTGAGTCTCAGGCAAATAAATAAATAAAAATAAATAAATAAATAATTTTTTTTTAAAAAAAAAGAAACTTCCCCTCATGACTATAAGCCAAAGTAAAACCTTTCCTTCCATAACTGCTTATGCTTGGGTGTTTTGTTCCAACAATGACAAGGCAACTGGTACAATAGCAAGAAGGAGAAAGAACGGAAAGGCAGACATATTTAGAGCTAGTGGTTTAATTTTCCTAACAAACCTCTCTACCTGGCCTGGCAATAAGAAAGGTGGGATCTGTCAACTGATAAAATTTAAATATGGGCTGAAGGAGATGGCTTAGCAGTTAAGGCACCTGCCTGCTAAGCCTAAGAACGCTGGTTCCAATCTCCAGTGGTTCCAATCTCCAGGTCCCACGTTTAGCCAGATGCAAAGTGATGCAAGGGCGCAATGCCGCACTTGACCACAAGGGGGCGCATGAGTCTGGAGTTTGTTCATAGCAGCTGAGAGGCCGCTGGCAGGCCCATTCTCTCTCTCTCTGCCTCTCCCTCTCTCTCTGTGTCTCTCTCCAAAAAAATCTTTTTTAAATATGTCAGATACCTTCCTATCTAATGAAATCAAGACTCTTAATTGATTTAAAAATTAGTTAAAATAAGGAATTGTAAACTGCACAAGATATATCTCTTATAATGATTGCCATTTAAACCATACACTTAATAAAAGTGGTCTTTTTGGTCAAAAAGCCACTTTTGCCAGATGTGATGGTCCACGCCTTTAATCCCAGCACTTGGAAGGCAGAGGCAGGAGGAGTGCTGTGAGTTCGTGGTCAGCCTGAGACTATATAGTGAATTCCAAGTCAGCCTGGTCTAGAGTGAGCGCCTACCTCAAAAAAAAAAAAAAAAAGGAGGGGGGTGTCTGGAGAAATTACTTAGTGGTTAAGGCGCTGGAAAACCAAAGGATCTGGGTTCGATTCTCTTGCATGACCTTTGTCCATAGTGATTTTGATACTGCCTCTGTAGAATTTGTTGATTTACCAATAACAAACAGCCACTTTTAAAAAATATATATGTATATATATATTTGAAAGAGAGAAAGAGGCAGAGAGAGAGAGAATGGGTGCACCAGAGGCTCCAGGCACTGCAAATGAACTCCAGACACATGCAACCCTTGTTCATCTGGCTTATGTAGGTCCTGGAGAATTGAACCAGGATCCTTTGGCTTTGCAGGCAAAGGCTTTAACCACTTTAATCTCTCCAGCCCCAAACAGCCACTTTTTACTGTAGGTATTACTGTGATTTTTAAAAATTTATTTATTAGCAACAGACAGAGAAAGAGGGATACAGAGAGAGAGAGAGAGAATGGGCGCACCAGGGCCTCCAGCCACTGCAAACAAATTCCAGATGTATGTGCCACCTTGTGCATTGGCTTACATGGGTCCTGGGGAGTTGAGCCTCAAACCAGGGTCCTTAGTCTTTACAGACAAGCACTTAACCACTAAGCCATCTATCCAGCCATTACTGTGATTTTTTTAAAAAAATTATTTTTATTTATTTATTTGAGAGATATAGAAATAGGCAGGGAGAGAGAGAATGGGCACATCAGGGCCTCCAGCCACTGCAAATGAACTCCAGATGCAGGCGCCCCCCTTGTGCATCTGGCTTACGTAGGTCTTGGGGAATCGAACCTGGATCCTCTGGATTTGCAGGCAAGCACCTTAACCACTAAGCCATTTCTCCAGCCCCTACTGTGATTTTTTTTTTAAAGAAAAAAAATGTATCTCTTGGATTTTGTGCTTGCTGGCCCTGTCTGTCTTGCTTCCTAGTAAAGGCTTTGGCCCCTGTGCTGGGATCAATGTCCTCCAAGAAGCGGTGAAGAGCCCCATCTCAAGCCATGCCTGGGATGATGGATTAGACATAGTTGGACTGGCTGTCATTATTCTGGAATTGTAGGGGCTTCCATGGTGGCTACTATAGAGGAGGATTTGAACCCAAAATGACAGAGAGGAAGCAGCAATATGAGATGTGTTGTCAGCCCTACTATCAATAAAGTCAGAGATGCTCATTGAAGAATTATGCTCTTAAGTTGCTCAAAGAGGATCTCCTTATATAGCTGCCAAAATCAATGAAACTTACAATTTACTGAAAGCTAAAAAAACTAAGTGAATTTTCAGTTCATATTAGTCTATGCATGAGCACTCACTTTCCGTAGCAAAAATGCCTTAGAGCTAGAATTTTTTTTGAGAGAGTCAGAGAGGGGGGGGGCAGATAAGAGAATGGGCACACCAGCAGCCTCTCAGCCGCTATAAATGAACTCCTGATGCGTGCGCCCCCTTGTGGGCACGTGTGGCATTACACCCTTGCATCACTGTGTCTGGCTAAACATGAGACTGGAAAATCAATTGAGTGTTCTTAGGCTTAGGAGGCAGGCACCTTAACTGCTAAGCCATCTTGCCAGCCTAGAGCTAGAATTTTTTAAAATAGAAATCCCAGGGGCTGGCGAGATGGCTTAGCAGTTAAGGCATTTGCCTGCAAAGCCAAAGGACCCAGGTTCGATTCCTCAGGACCCACATAAACCAGATGCACAAGGGGGTACATGCATGTGGAGTTAGTTTGCAGTGGCTAGAAGCTCTGGTTCTCCCATTCTCTCTCTTGTGTCTCTCTCCTCTCTCTCTCTCCTTGCAAATAAATAAATTAATTAAATTAAAAGAAATTTTAAAAATAAAATAAAATAGAAATCTCATATCTATGCTCTTCTTTTTTAAAATCATTTTTTGTAGATCACATCTCATGATGTGACACTGTGGGGTATTCTCTGATCACATGTTCTATATTGTAAATTGACGTTGACATTGACCCTCATGACCTTTGAGAACAATGCAGTCATTCATCTCTAATAGCACTCGGGACACAAGTGTCATGTGAGTTGGATGCTAATTCTCAAGGCTAATAGATTTGAAGAAGCAGCAATACCAGGTGCCCACGTTCTGTAGTCACAGGACCCTAAGAAATCAAGTTGGAACTGCTCTGAACGTCTCCTCACTGCTGTATGGCATCATAGTGCTGGAAAGTGCTACACAGTCTGCTGAAAAAGAAACATCATCACCAGTCTTAACCAGTAGTGGATCCTGCCAGCCGGGCAAAATGTGCCCTCTGGTATAATAGTGGCATGTCAGTTACAGGAGTAAACAACTGCTCTCTGATTGGATGAGAAGCCAGATCCATGGGAGGGAATCCATGCCTGGTACTGAGAACCCAATCAAAACCTAGTCAAGGGCTGGAGAGATGGCTTAGTGGTCAAGGTGCTTGCCTACAAAGCCTAAGGACCCAGGTTCGATTCTCCAGTTCCCAAGTAAGCCAGATGCATAAGGTGGCACATGCATCTGGAGTTTCATTTGCAGTAGCTAGAGTCCCTGGTGTGCCCCTTCTCTTTCTCTCCCTCTCTGTCTCTAAAAAATAAATAAAAATAAAAAATTTAAAAATTACAGTATGTTGCTGGACGTGGTGGTGCACGCCTTTAATCCCAGCACTCAGGAGGCAGAGGAAGGAGGATCATCAGGAGTTTGAGGTCACCCTGAGACTACATAGCAAATTCCAGGTCAGCCTGAGCTAGAGTGAGACCCTACCTTGAAAAACCAAAAAAAAAAAAAAAAAAAAAAAAAAAAAAAAATTACAGTAAAAAAGAAATTTAAAATCTCATCAAGGGGCTGAAGAGATGGCTTAACAGTTAAGGTGCTTGCCTGCAAAGTCAAACAACTCAAGTTCAATTCCCTAGTACTCAAGTAAAGCCAGATGCACAAAGTGACACATGTATCTGGAGTCCATTTGCAGTGGCTGCAGGTCCTAGCAAGCACATTCTCTGTATCTGTATCTCTTCTATCTCTCTCTGTGCTTACAAATAAATAAAAAAATTTAAAGGAAATAGCTTTAGCTGGGTGTGATGGCACATGCTTTTAATCCCAGCACTCATAAGGCAGAGGTAGGAGGATTGTTGTAAATTCCAGGTCGGCCTGGGCTAGAGTGAGACTGTACCACAAAAAATACCTTTTAAAAACTCATTGATGGTGGGCTGGAGAGATGGCTTAGTGGTCAAGGCATTTGCCTACAAAGCCAAGGATCCCAGTTCGATTATCCAGGACCCATGTAAGCCAGATACACAAGAGGGAACATGCATCTGAAGTGTGTTTACAGTGGCTGGTAGTCCTGGCGTGCCCATTCTCTCTCTCTCTCTCTCTGCCTCTTTCTCTTTCTCAAATAAATAAATAAAATATTTTAAAAACTCATTATTGGGGCTGGAGAGATTGCTTAGTGGTTAAGGCTCATGCCTGGAAAGCCTAAGGACCCCAGTTTGATTCTTCAGGTCCCATGTAAGCCAGATGCACAAGGGGGCACACGCATCTGGAGTTCGTTTGCAGTGGCTAGAGGCCCCGGTGTGCCCATTCTCCCTCTCCCTCTCAGTCTCTAATTAATTAATTAATTAATTTAAAACTCTTTAAAAAACTTAATGGGCTAGAGAGATGGCTCAACACTTAAAGTGTCTGACTGCAGTGCCCAAGGACCTGGGTTTGATTCCCCAGTATCCACATAAAGCCAGATGCACAAAAGTGGCTCACATGGTCTGGAGTTTGTTTGCAGTGGGTAGAGGCCTTGGCGTGCCCATTCTCTCTTTCTATCTGCCCCTTTCTTTCTGTGTCAAATAAATAAACAAATATTTTTAAAAATCATTAAAAACAAACTCGCCGGGTGTGATAGCACACGCCTTTAATCCCAGCACTCAAGAGGCAGAGGTAGGAAGATGGCTGAGTTCGAGGCCACCCCGAGACTACATAGTGGATTCCAGGTCAGCCTGGGCTAGTGCAAGACCTTACCTTGAAAAACAAAAACAAAACCAAACAAACAAACAAAAAAACTCATCCAAGTGCTGAAAAGGAGAGGCTATTGACTAAATGAGACATTGCTGTCTTACACTCCAAGGTTCAGGGAACATTTCGAACGGGGAGCAGGAAGAATCCAATACTGCTCACAGTATTTAAAACAGCCTATGGTAATGAAAGGTTGGGTGTGGACAAGGTTTCCTTTCATGCTAGTCATAGTAGTTCTAAATCTACTACTATTCCCATATCTTCCCTTTCCCACCTGCTCCTACAGAAAGGCGAGACCAGCTATTAAGTCATGAACATAAAAAATCGAGGGGAGGGCTGGAGGGATGGCTTAGTGATTAAGGTGCTTGCCTGCAAAGCCAAAGAACCCAAGTTCAGTTCCCCAGGACCCACATTAGCCAGATACACAAGGGGACGCATGTGTCTGGAGTTCATTTGCAGTGGCTGGAGACCCTGGCACACCCTTTCTCTCTCTATCAAATAAATAAATAAAAATAAAATATTTTTTTAAAAAATTCAGGGGGAGAAAAGTACACATTTCAGAAAGTTTTTTTCTGTCATTAACTACTTTAACTCCCACTGGTTAAAGACAATGAATGAACAAGTTAGAAGACAAACTTGGCTACAAAAAGCATGGGACCGAAACACAAGTTTAGAAAATACTCAGGAATGCTTAGTGCAAAACACAGTCACTGACACCATAAAACCACTTCCATCATCTGTCCTCAGAAAATAAAAAATAAGGGCTGGAGAGGTGGCTTAGCGGTTAATGCACTTGCGGGAGAAGTCTAAGGACCCAGGTTTGATTCCTCAGTTACTCATGCAAGCCAGATGCATAAGGTGGCATGTGCGTCTGGAGTTCATTTGAAGTGGCTGGAGGTCGTGGCATGTGCACACGCATTCTCTCTCTCTCTCTCTCTTCCCCACTGAGAAATCAAGCTGGTGGTGAGTGAAAAACCTCCCCGTAGACCAGCCAACTGAAATCTGGAAAGAGCTGCACTCAAGAGGCAGAGGTAGGAAGATTGCCTTGGGTTCAAGGTCACCCTGAGACTACATAGTGAATTCCAGGTTAGCCTAGGCTACAGTGAGACCCTACCTCAAAAAACCAAAAAAAAAAATACCATTCTCAGTCATCCCTCTCTCTTTCCCTCTCTCTGTCTCTAACAAATAAATAAATAAATAAATAAAATTTAAATTTAAAAAGGGGCTGGAGAGATGGCTTATTGGTTAAGGCACATGCCTGCTAAGCCTAAGGATCCAGGTTCGATTCTCCAGGCCCCATGTAAGCCAGCTGCACAAGGGGGTGCACACATCTGGAGTTCGTTTGCAGTGGCTAGAGGCCCTGGCATGCCCATTCTCACTCTCCCTCTCTCTCTTTCTCTGTCTCTAATAAATAAAATAAAATATATATATATATATATACAGTAGTAGGGGATTAACCACATGGAAATTAAAGAAAAGCTAACGGAAAATACTGAGTTCACAAGTGGAGAAAATTATAAAACCATCTCACTGCAGGCAATAAACTAAGGCAATGTATTTGCAGAGCCAGTTCTAGCATTCATTAAGTGTTATGAAATAGATCAGTACAGACCCAGAAGGCATGGAATATTGGACTGTAGGTGGAAAACTAGAATCCAGCAATAAAAGGAGCATTCGTTGGAAATAAGGAACCAGAAGATTCATCAACACCAGCAATGCGCTGCAGCCTTTATGCGTGCCTGTGTGCAAATGAACACAGGCATGCTCTAAGAAAGCTTGGAAGAAGAAACAGAATGTATTAGCAATCTTTAAAGAACCCCACACTTCAAAGAACAGAGGGATCTGGAAGGATGGGCTGGAACATACAGAAAGAAGAGGCCAACTTAGAAATGTTATTTGAAGCCAGGCGTGGTGGCGCACGCCTTTAATCCCAGCACTCGGGAGACAGAGGTGGGAGGATCGCGGTGAGTTCAAGGCTACCCTGAGACTACATAGTGAACTCCAGGTCAGCCTGGGCCAGAGTGAGACCCTATCTCGAAAAACAAAATGTTATTTGAGTAGTCTGAAAAATATCTTTATACGTATTTTTATTTATTTTTTATTTATATTAATTTATTAGAGAGAGAGAGAGAATGGGCACACCAGGGCCTCCAGCCACTGCAAACGAACTCCAGACACAGGCACCACCTTGTGCATCTGGCTTAAGTGGGTCCTGAGGAAATCGAACCTGGGTCCTTTGGCTTTGCAGGCCTTAACTGCTGAGCCACCTCTCCAGCTCCGAAGACATAAATGCTTCAGGGGTCAGAAAACACTCCTTCTTTAGGGACTCCTATATTCCTCCAAATACCCTGAAGAAAAATGACCTCATCCACAGTCATGTGTAGCTGTGTTTGCTCTCGTCACTGCGCTGACAGGCCCCACCACAAGCCGAGTGAGTGAAGGGATCCTAGACATATGGAGAGCTAACAAGCTTTTGGGAAGAAACGACCCACACCCTCAAATCAAATTCTGCTCGAGTATCAACCTCATAGCCGTGAACCTGAACATAAGGGGCAAT
The DNA here is from genome assembly GCA_036365145.1 of Orientallactaga sibirica. NCBI lineage: Eukaryota > Metazoa > Chordata > Mammalia > Rodentia > Dipodidae > Orientallactaga > Orientallactaga sibirica. The sequence continues at coordinate 8,085,149 of JAEOAD010000054.1, read as the reverse complement.
AACACCACGTAGGCATTGGACTATTTTATCAGCTCTTCAAAGTAGCTTGAGAGATGGCTTAGTGGTTAAGGCGCTTGCCTGGGAAGCCTAAGAACCCAGGTTCAATTCTTCAGTACCCACATAAGACAGATGTACAAGGTGTCCCATATATTTGGAGCTTGTTTGCAGTGGCTGGAGGCCCTGGCGTGCCCATTCTATCTCCCTATCTCTCGTAAATAAAATACTTTTAATTTTTAAATTATTTATTTTATTTATTTATTGGAAACTGCTAAGCCATCCCTCCAGCCCAATAAAATATTTTTTAAAAAAGAAATACATGAGGACCAATGAGGAGGTGGGGGAGTAAAGAGATAAGGGCAGCGATAAGAAAAAAGAGGCAGTGCGGTGGTTGGCGTGTAAACTGTCCCCTTGGGCTCATGTTTGAGTACTTAATCCTCAGTTGGTGGCTCTGATAGGGAAGGTTGTGGAACCTTTAGAAGGTGGGGCCTTGCTGGAGGAAGTGTGTCAGTGGGGGGTGAGAAAATAGCTAAGGAAGCAGCCATCCGTCATACCTCTGAGTTTTTCTGCTCAACTTGAAATTTCAGACAGAATTTTTAATTTTAAAATCCAGCAATGAGACATATGTTTCAGATTATTTACTGCTGGATTCAGGCAATGACTCATATCTACCATCTATTGCCTTTTTTTTTTTTTTTCTTTTTGGTTTTTCGAGGTAGGGTCTCGCTCTGGTCCAGGCTGACCTGGAATTAACTATGTAGTCTCAGGGTGGCCTCAAACTCTGGGCAATCCTCCTACCTCCGCCTCCCAAGTGCTGGGATTAAAGGTGGGCGCCACCACGCCCAGCTCTATTGCCTATTTTTAGGAGTATTTAATAAATGACTTTGGTCACTATAAAGATGTCCAGTTTGGGGCTGGAGGGATGGCTTCATGGTTAAGGCATTTGCCTGTGAAGCCAAAGGACCCATGTTCGATTCCCCACGTTAGCCAGATACACAAGAGGACGCATGTGTCTGGAGTTTGTTTTCAGTGGCTAGAGGCCCTGGCACGCCCAGTCTCTCTCTCTCTCTTTGTGCTTACAAATAAATAAATAATTTTTTAAAGTTAAAAAAAAAGGAATACTGTTTTTGTAAAAAAGATGTGCAATTTTTTTTTTGAGAGTCAAAGAGAGACAGATAGAGAATGGGCGCACCAGCAGCCTCTCAGCCACTGTGAAGGAACTCCAGACGCATCCGCCCCCTTGTGGGCAAGTGCGGCATTGTGCCCTTGCGTCATTTTTTGCATCTGGCTAAACATGGGACCTGGAGATCAAAGGGGTGTTCTTAGGCTTGACAGGCAGGCACCTTAACCTCTAAGCCATATCTCCAGCCCAAGATGTCCAATTTTTAAGTTTTATTTTTCCACAATTAACAGCTTACTAAAATACACTGGATTTTTTTTTAAAAAGAGAGAAAAGAAAAGAAATTCACTGTTCTTTTTAGGATGCTACAACCTAAGACTGACCTCTACTGGGAAATCTGTCCCTGTTACATGGATTTTCAAACCCCCAAGTAGATTCTCACTTGAACCCAAGCTGAGCTAGAATTTATTATGTAGTTTCAGGGTGGCCTTAAACTCACAGTGATCCTCCTACCTCTGCTTCCTGAGTGCTGGCATTAGGGACATCACCACCACACCTGGCTAGATGGATTTTTTATTATTTTTTTATTTTTGGAGAGACACACAGAGAGAGACAGAGAGGGAGAGGGAGACAGATAGAGAATGGCTGTGCCAGCAGTCTCTCAGCTGCTGTGAATGAAATCCAGATGCGTGCGCCCCCTTGTGGGCAAGTGCGGCATTGCGCCCTTGCGTCACTTTGCATCTGGCTAAACATGGGACCTGGAGATTGGAACCGGGTTCTTAGGCTTAGCAGGCAGGCACCTTAACCGCTAAGTCATCTCTCCAGCCCATAGATGGATTTTTTTTTTTGTTGTTTTGTTTTTTTCGAGATAGGGTCTCACTCTAGCCCAGGCTGACCTAGAATTCACCATGTGGTCTCAGGGTGGCCTCGAACTCACGATGATCTTCCTACCCTGCCTCCCGAGAGCTGGGATTAAAGGTGTGCACCACCACACTCGGCTCTGGCTAAACGGATTTTTTTTAAAGATTTTATTTTTATTTATTAGTTAGAGAGAGGGGGACAGAGAGAGAAAGAGAATGGGCACACCAGGGCCTCCAGCCACTGCAAACAAACTCCAGACACATGCATCACCATGTGCATCTGGCTTACATGGGACCTGGAGAATTGAACCAGGGTCTTTAGGCTTCACAGGCATGCGCCTTATAACCACTAAGCCATCTCTCCAGCCCAGGATGGATGTTTGACTTGTGAAGTCAAAGGTGCTCAAACAGACATCTTCTAGGGCCTTTATATGTTATCAAACGCAGCTTTTTTTTTTTTTTTTTTTTTTTTTTTTTTGTTTTGCAAGGTAGGGTCTCACTCTGGTCCAGGCTGACCTGGAATTAACTATGTATTCTCAGGGTGGCCTCGAACTCTCGGCGATCCTCCTACCTCTGCCTCCCGAGTGCTGGGATTAAAGGCGTGCGCCACCACGCCCGGCTCAAATGCAACTTTTTGTGAAACAACACAAGGGAATCACTGAAATCAAACCTGCATCATCTTTGGGCACCAACTGTTTCTAATCGTTGGCACTTTGATCAGTAAAAAAGCAGAAAGAAATCTAGAAATGAGGCCCGTGTATGTTTTCAATGTTACTGGTTGTGCACAGAATGTTGAGACAATTATGTCTAATTAGATTTGAGCTGGAGAGATGGCTTAGTGGTTAAGGAGCTTGCCTGCAAAGCCTAAGGACCCATGTTCAACTCTCCAGATCCCACATAAGCCAGACACACAAAGGTGAGGCAGGCGCAAGGTCGCACATGCCCACTAGGTGGCACAAGTGTCTGAAGTTCGATTGCAGTGGCTGAGGCCCTGGTGTGCCAATTCTATGTCTCTCTTTCTCTCACTAAAAAATTAAAAAATAAAAACGATTTGACCATGCTGTGTATTTGACTTAGGGAAGTCTTAAAAAATTTTTTTGCCAAGTATCAAAATGCTTTTTTTTAGTTTATTTACTTGAGTGAGAGAGAGAGGTAGAGAGAGAAAGAGAGAAAATGGGCATGCCAGGGCCTCCAGCCCCTGCAAACGAACTCCAAATGCATGTGACACCTTGGGCATCTGGCCTATGTGGGTCCTGGGAAATTGAATCCGGGTCCTTTGGCTTTGCAGGCAAGTACCTTACCTGCTAGGCCATTCCTCCAGCACCTTTTAAAAAATATATTATTTAAGCTGGGTGTGGTGGCACACGCCTTTAATTCCAGCACTTGGGAGGCAGAGGTAGGAGGATCACTGTGAGTTTGAGGTTACCCTGAGACTACAAAGTGAATTCCAGGTCAGCCTGGGCTAGAGTGAGACCCTACCTCGAAAAACCAAAATAAAAAAAAAATATTTTATTTACTTGAGAGAGAGAGGGAGAGGGAAAAAGTTTTACTTAAAGTTTGGTCAGTCCTTGAGGATGCTGAACAAAACAGGAGGGTCACTTGAGAACTTCAAGACTTGCCAAGAAAACACAGTGAGGCACTGGACAGTGGGAGGAGGGGGCTACGGAAAGAGCAAGAATATCCTGTGAATAATTTTCATACAAAAACTCAGACTTACTCCAGATGCATGAGCCACCTTGTGCATTTGGCTTTCCATGGGTACTGGGGAACATTGAACCTGGGTCCTTGGGCTTTTCAGGCAAGCGCCTTAACCCCTGAGCAATCTTGTCAGCCCTGAAATTTACCTTTTAAATTATGCAGAGTCAACAGTATATGTCAGCTGTTAGAATTCCTCCATACCTCTCATCGTGGTTTAAAACCTCATGTGAAAAAGCTTCCAGCTACATGATTCTAATCTGCAAACATTTCTCTCAATGGTTTGACTTTGAAGTTTTTAGTGGTTTCTGAGTTGAATACACTTGATTTAAAAACATATAGGGGCCGGGAGTGGTGGTGCATACCTTTAATCCCAGCACTTGGGAGGCAGAGGTAGGAGGATCGCTGTGAGATCGAGGCCACCCTGAGACTATGTAGTGAATTCCAGGTCAGCCTGGGCTAGAGGGAGACCCTACCTTGGAAAAAAAAAAAAAATATATATATATATATATAAAATAAAAACAAAGGTATTTAGACATGGGTGTCAGTTGCTAGAGATAAACAGAAGTTATGGGATCTCAGAACATCAGAGACTACATTTCATTCTGCACAACTATTTTTATCAGGCAAAAACTCTTCTATCTTGGTAAATTATCACAAAAGTGTTTGTTGCCAGGATCCTGCAGAGGTCGGCAGTTCTTAGTGGAAACAGTGAGTAAAAGGCCTCTACATTCCCATGTTGGGTTAGTCTACAGCAATGAAAATAAAAGCACTTCAATTCTAAATATCAATTATAGCTTGCTTATTTCTCTTGAAAATAAACATTGAGCCTCTGTTTGTTTTAATAAAGCTTTATTTGTTTTACTAAATGTAGAGAGCAACCTATTACATACCACAAAGAGTTTCTGGTTATTACTGTTAGAAGAATGCTGCCAGCAGTGTGAAAACTGTAGCGGCTGGAAGATGGGAGAAAAGCTTTCTTTATGTACTCCAGAGCATGCAGTTGGAATTCGTTTGCAGTGGCAAGAGGCCCTGGAAGGCCCATTTTCCTTCTTTCCCACCTTCCCCTTCTCCTGGAAAATAAATAAAAAAATATTGAAAAGCCTCTACATAATGTCTGTGTTCTTCCTCATTTGGGAAGGAAGAGCCCTGAAGAGGTATTATGTGAGGCAAATAGCCCTAACCAAACACATTCATTATTTTGTTTTGTTTTGTTTTGTTTTAGAGAGACACCATTGGTAACATTTTATGAAGAACATAATTTGTTTTAGATTCTCAAATGAAACAATTTGCTCATTTTCCAAAGTAATGTCTATTAAAGGAATTTTAAGCAAAAGCTTACATTTACTAGGAAATGATGAAATTCCTATAGCAACACAATATGTACTAAGCAGACAAAAATGACATTTTACTGGATTGGCACACTATTATGCCATCCCATTCCCATTTTATGTCTTCATACTGGAAGTAATGTTAGCGCTAACCTGACCATGAAACATAAAATGTCTATCAGAAGCACCCACTAGACTGTTAAACTTTGAGAAGTAATAAATTCGCTTGCAAGTTGATTCAAGTTAGTAAATTCAGTATCACTTTGATATCCATATATAAATATATATAGTAGATACAGCAATTATAGAAATAGTTTTTTTTTTTTAGAAATAGTAATTTTTTTACCTAGAAGATCCAATGTGCAGTGGTGTCAAGGTTTTATTATAGCTTGGGCAGGTTATGGTATCTCAAGTAACAAGATGTCAAATGATTCCAAATGCTGTAATTTCTCATGTCTCATAGTGAAGTGCATCAAAATACCACAACAGGTATAAACAGAATCACCCCTTAATATCGATTTTGTAGGCAATACTCTCGGTTTACTGCAGGTCTTCAACATTTTGTAGGCTTTTGTTCCTAAGGATTAAAGAGCAAAGATGATTTACTACATTTTAGCTGATTATTTTTATTTATTTATTAGAGAGAGAGAATGGGCACCCAGGGGGGCCTTTAGCCACTGCAAACGAACTCCAGACGCATGTGCCACCTTGTACATCTGGCTTTACATGGGTACTGGGGAATCAAACCCGTGTCATTAGGCTTCAGAGGCAAGCACCTTAATGGCTGAGCCATCTCTCCAGCCCCCATTCTTTTTTTAACCACGATAAATGATTTTGAGAACATACCAAATAGAAGGATATTTGATTCCCTCTTCCTATTCATAAGCATTTCTCAAATATAGAACTTTTGAAAAGATACCTTTTCTATAAAAGCGTGCAGAAACTCTCATCTAGATGTGGGAGTCAGGATCAAGCCACTGATCATGCTCAGTCATAACCCATCTGTCCATCAAAATTACTACAGTCCCAGATGTGACTTCCCTCAAGCAACACAAGATGTGTGAGAAATCAGAATGGAAAATAGCTAAATACCATTACCTTGTTCATACCGCGTGTGTTCCACCTTAGAAAATTGATGTGGTGTTTTTTTTTAAAATTACCTTTTTATTTTATTATATGTTTTAATATTTTACTTATTTATTTAAAAGAGAGACACAAGCAGAGAGAGAGAAAACAGGCATGCCAGGGCAACCAGCAACTGCAAACGAACTCCAGATGCATGCATCACCTTGTGCATCTGGCTTACGTGGGTCCTGGGGAGTCGAACTTGGGACTTTGGTTTTGCAGACAAACGTCTTAACCACTAAACCATCTCTCCAGCCCTCTTTCCAAGTTTTTGCTCTTTTTTTCTTTGAATTTGAGAGACACAGAGAGAGAGAGAGAAATAGAGAAGGGGTGTGCCAGTGGCCTCTCAGCCACTGTGAACAAACTCCACACAAATGCATCCCCTTGTGGGCAAGCGTGGCATTATGCACTTGTGTCTGGCTAAATGTGGGACCTGGAGAATTGAACGGGTGCTTGTTGCCTTAACCGCTAAGCCATCTCTCCAGCCCTTTTTCCAAGTTTTCTATATGGAAAACGCATTTTCATAAGTTCCTTATCAAAGTCTCCTAGAGCAATGTTAATCCCTATGACAATTGTGCATAAAAAATAATAATTGAAGAATCCTACCTCAAAACAAAGCAAAATATATGTTTGTGCCTACAGGGCTTTGAAGAAAGTCTCCATTTACGTCCTTGTTGTTGCAGCATTTTCATGGGAAAATCTTCAGCATATGGTTATAGAGAGCGAACAGAAGAAAGTAGAAATGAATTTGGCAAATCTGATCAGAACAATGAAAATAGTACAGACCAAAAAAAAAAAAAATTGAAGTCAAGTCTTAAAAATAGACAGGAAAACACCATGTTTTAAGGATCTAAAATGTGCTGAAACCCATAAAGCATGGAGTGCCTAAAGGCAATACAGCGTATTAGTCAGGAGCTTGGAACTTTCCAGTAGACAGCACTTTCAGCTCCCAATGACTTGGCACACACAGCAAACAGTCAGCTTAGTGAGCTTAACCAAGCCTTCATGAGGCCCAGCTGCTCGATATATAAATAAATATAATACTGGATATCTGAATGTAACACGCTAGAAATAGCTGAAAAGAGAGGTGTCGAAAGGGGGGAAAAAAGGTCTGGATATATTATTCAGATGGTAGCCCAGACATATGGAAACCACACAGAGATGAAGAGACAGATAAAACTCAGCAAAAAGTGCTGGAGAGATGGCTTAGCGGTTAAAGCACTTGCCTGGAAAGCATAAGGACCCATGTTTGACTGTCCAGATCCCACACAAAGCCAGGTGCACAAGGTGACACAAGCACGCAAGGTTGCACATGCGCACAAGATGGTGCATGAGTCTGGAGTTTGACTGCAGTGGCTAGAGGCCCTGCCATGCCAATTCTCTCCCTCGCTCATAAAAAAAGAAAGAAAAGAAAGAAGAAAGAAAAGAGTCCAGAGAGGATTGTATGCCAGTGCATGTGTTGCTAGTGGCTTTTTCTTTTCTTTTCTTTTTGAGGCAATCCCATTAAATTGGGATTTTTTTTTAAATAAGAGAAAAAGAGAGAATTGGTGTGCCAGGGCCTCCAGCTGCTGCAATTGAACTCCAGACACATGCACCACCTTGTGTGCATGCGCAACCTTGCGTGCTTGCGTCACCTTGTGCATCTGGTTTACGTGGGACCTGGAGAGTTGAACATGGGTCCTTAGGCTTTTCAGGCAAGTATTTAACCACTGAGCCATCCTTCCAGCCCACAGCTAGCTTTTTTGGTGATGACTCAGAGCAGAAGCTTTCTAAGGGTCTACAATCCATGTGCTCCACTATTATGCATTTAAAAAAATTCTGTGCAAGCCAGTATGAATGGCCACATCTCACTTATTTTCTGTTGGAACAGAAAACTGACGTGAGAATTCTGGCAAAGGCATTTGAGGAGGTTGCGCAGCTGATCTAAATAAATATTAAAAAAAAATAAAAACACTAGTCATGGCATACCTATAAAAAAATCAGTATTTATTTACATCCCATTTGCCTTCAAAAGGACAGAATATATCCATCAAGGAAGTGGTATCGTTTTACCCAACTCATTTATATTTTCCACAAAAACAAAACAAAAAAACCACAGATTTAACTGAGGATAAGGGGTCTAAGAGGACCCAAAGAATGTATTGAATTTGACCTTCCATCTTGAAGATTCAAATGACACCACTGTAGGCAGATGAAAATCAAGTCCACCCACGGGTGAGTGGCATACATGCTTAAAAAGAGCGGCTTCAGTAAGCTGAGCCACAGCATCCAGCAGACCTGCAAAGAAAGAAGGACGCAGCCATCACAGAGTAGGACGGCAGGAAGTTTGGTACAACAACCAAAACTGGAATTTACACAGCAGAAATCAGATGACATCACAGTCACAGGGCCCGGTGTCTTCTTATTCAAGTGTATACACTACTCTGAAGATGGCTTTAACAAGACATCAGTAGCTAAGATGATACACACAAGTATTTTACAAACACCACAGAAAACAACACATACAAAGATAAAAAAAGAACTTTACCATTATTTTGCAACAATTCCAAACTTGGTGATATTACCACTATACATTTAACTTGTAATTTTCTATTGATTTGTACAACTTAAAAAACAGCTTTGAGTTTTATAGAAATACTGACAATGGCTCAACATTTAAAAGTCAGTTAATCTGACTTTTTCTGAAACCCCGTATTTCCCTCTCTCCTTCCTCCGCACACTCAAAGCCATCCCCACGGGAGGCCCCTGAGCTCCGCTGCTGGGGGAGCGAGTGAGCGTCACATGCGAAAGCTGCGTGTTCTCTGGAAGGGTTGGAAGGGCTTCCTGAGGGCCCACAAGAACAGCTGGGGCTTGGGTTTCGGTTTCTCAGGAAACAGAAGTGCCTCACTTTCCGGTGTAGGAAATCGCTCTTGGTACACTTCAGGATATGATTTCTGAAACTAAATAGAAGAGCTGCTGAGAATCACAAAAGGACAAAAACAAGCAAGGAAATTGTGCAGTCAAATTTTCATATAACAATTTCTGATCCCAGGACTGGAGAGATGGCTTAGCAGTTAAGGCACTTGCTGGCAAAGACAAAGGACCCAGGTTTGATTCCCCAGAACCTAAGTAAAGTCAGAAGCACAAGGTGGCCAGTGCGTCTGGCTGGAGTTTGTTTGCAGGGGCTAGAGGCCCTGGCGTGCCCATTCTCTTTCTCTCTGTACCTGCCTCTTTCTCTTTCAAATAAATAAATAAAAAAAATTAATTTCTGGGCTGGAGAGATGGCTTAGTGGTTAAGGCGCCTGCCCCTAAGCCTAAGAACACCAGTTCCAATCTCCAGGTCCCACGTTTAGCCAGATGCAGTGACGCAAGGGCGCAATGCCACACTTAATCACAAGGGGGCGCACACATCTGGATTTTGTTCACAGCAGCTGAGATGCTGCTGGTGCTCCCATCTCTATCTGTCTTCCTCTCCCTTTCTCCGTCTCTCTCAAAAAATAAAAATAAAAATAAGAAATAATTTCTGATCCAATATATCTGTTTTTATTTATTTTTGTTAAATTACCTGACTCCAGTGTCTATAGATTTTTAACTCTTTTCTTTATTCCAGTATTTAAATAAATTCTCATTTTAATCACGTTCCTTAAAAATTTCCCGCTGCCAACTATTACTAGAGCTTAGTTGAAAATATTCACAAGTAAATCTCACTTCACCAATGAGCTCTTCTCCAATATTACCAAAAGGAAACCATGACTACAAGCCCAGAACGCTATGTTCAGTGACTATTTGAACATACACAGTGTGACTGGAAATCAAGACCCGGAGCCCTATATTCAGTGAATTCTCCAGTATACACAGTGTAACTGGGAATCCAGTACCCAGAATCTTCTGTTCAGCCAATACTCCTCACTACACAGCGTGACCAAGAATCCAGCGCCAGAACCTAGGGTCAGCAAATACTCTTACATGTACAGTGTGACCAGGAATCGAGTGCTCACAGCCTGTGTTCTGTGAGTGCTCCTACATACACAGTGTGACCAGGAATGTCCAGTTTGTGGTGCTCTTAAAGGAGGTTCTGGAAACTTTGGAAGGCCCTGGGCAGTGTCTGATCCCTACTTACTTCTGGAATGCTCTCCGCTTCTTCACTGGTAGTGATGTGAACCGCCTCTGCCCGTGTGCCATGAACCAGGCGGTTCTACCATCTCTCTCCCCTGCTAGAATGACTAAACCTTGGGAAACAGTGAGCCAGCGTGGATCTTCCCCCACTGAGGGTGCTTCCGTCAAGCTTCACAGACACGAAACATAAAATCCTATGCTGTGTTGCCAACATAAGAAGAACCGGGGAGAAGGGGAGGAAAATATCATGGTTTATTGTCTCTAAGTATAGAAGCTATCAATAAAAAAAAAAAAAATTAAAAAGAAGCCTGGCGTGGTGGCGCACGCCTTTAATCCCAGCACTTGGGAGGCAGAGGTAGGAGTATCGCCATGAGTTTGAGGCCACCCTGAGAGTACATAGTGAATTCCAGGTCAGCCTGAGCTGGAGTGAGATCCTACCTAGAAAAAAAAAAAAATTAAAAAGAAAAAAAAGGGCTGTAGAGATGGCTTAGCAATTAAGGCATTTGCCTACAAAGCCAGAGGATCCCAGTTCAACAATCCAGGACCCACGTAAGCCAGATGCACAAGGGGACGCATGCATCTGGAGCTCATTTGCAGTGGCTAGATGCCCTGGTGCGCCCATCCCCCCCCCATTTGCCTCCTTCTCTCTCTCAAATAAATTATATATATAGGAAAATTTTTAAAAAAAAAAAGAACCACCAAACAGTTAGGGATACCTGAGGCAAGAAATGAATCTGACATTGGATATATAGAAATAATGGCATCTAAATGCCAGAAATTTTACACTTTATGAACTCGATCTAACCTTCGAAAAACATTTGAACTCTTCCCTCCATTGCTAGTGTATGTGAAGTCACTGCTCAGCCAATTCACTCTGTCTTCTATCTCACGGCTGGGGAATCCCAGCAACCCCACTGAGGAGGGCCCCCTGCGGAATGGGGGCAGGTAGGAGGGAAAAGATGGTACCAACACATGACATCTCTATACAAAATATGTTCTTAATAAAAACATAAAATAAAAAAAGAAAGATTGTCTCCAAATAAAGAAGTTGTCAATATAAATAAAAATTAAAATTAAAAGGAAAGAACAAAAGAAAGAAAGAAAGAAAGAAAGAAAGAAAGAAAGAAAAGAGGGGCTGGAGAGATGGAAGCCTAAGGACCCAGGTTCAATTCCCCAGTTCCCATGTAAGCCACATGCACAAGGTGGCACATGCCTCTGGAGTTCGTTTGCAGTGGCTAGAGGCCCTGGCGCGCCCATTCTCTCTCCCCCCTCTCTATTAATTAACTTTAAAAAAAAGAAAAGAAATACTCCAAAATGAATGGCAGGGAAAAATGTCAGAGAACAGCTCTGTAGGTGTAAACAGATAGAGATGTGGCCAAGGGACCGTGAATGTGTAAATCAAGCGTGCCCCTGGACTACAGGAACTAGAGAACATGCCATCAACCTTCTGTGTCTCAGAGGACCAGAACCCAGAGAAACAACGCCAGGACCGAGGGGAACCGGCCTGTGAAGCACAACCTTATTACCTGCTTTAGTTTCTTCTTCTTCTCTTTGTTGGAGAGTCTGGCATCTGTTATGACTTCCTCCAGCAAGGCTGCCAGGGGTTCCTGAGACCCAAACGCCCTCTGGTATTCAAATTCCTCGGGACTGATTTGACGGCAGAATGAAGGCGCAGACAGCGTGATGTCCATATCAGCGCCTGGGTATTTTATCTGAGGCAAAGGGACAAAATTCGTTCAAACTGAATACAGCCCATCGAATGGAATGCTATTCTTCAATTTGACTAAGGAGAATTATTATATTGAAAAGTAGAAGGGTTCCCATAATTTTGTTGTTAGTTTGTTTCTAGAGGTAGGGTCTCACTCTAGCCCAGGCTGACCTGGAATTCACTCTGTATTCTCAGGGTGGCCTCGAACTCATGGCGATCCTCCTACCTCTGCCTCCCGGGTTTCCATAATTTATTTTTATTTATTTTTATTATTTTTTATTTATTTTTGGAGAGAAACACAGAGAGAGACAGACAGAGAGTGAGAAGGAGACAGATAGAGATGGGCACACCAGCAGTCTCTCAGCTGCTGTGAACGAAACCAGATGTGTGCACCCCTTGTGGTCAAGTGCGGCATTGCGCCCTTGCATCACTTTGCATCTGGCTAAACGTGGGACCTGGAGATTGGAACCACTGGAGATTGGAACCAGCGTTCTTAGGCTTAGGAGGCAGGCGCCTAAACCACTAAGCCATCCTGCCAGCCCGGGTTTCCATAATTTTAAGAGAATATCATTTGGGGCTGGAGGGATGGCTTAGTAGTTAAAGGCACTTGCTTAAAAAGCCTGACAGCCTGGGTTCAATTCCCCTGGTACCCATGCAAAGCAAGGTGCACAAAGTGGTCCATGTATCTGCAGTTCATTTGTAGCAGCTGGAGGTCCTGGTATACCCATTCTCATTCATTCTCATTCTCTTCCTTGGAAATAAATTTTAAAAAATTTAAAAAATAATACCATTTAAGGCCGAAACTTTTTTTTGAAGAAAATATTTTATTTATTTATTTGAGAGAGGGAAAGAGGCACAGAGAGAGAGAATGGGTGTGCCAGGGCTTCCAGCCACTGCAAACGAACTCCAGACACATGTGCCACCTTGTACATCTGGCTTACGTGGGTCCTGGGGAATCAAATCGCGGGTCCTTAAGCTTCGCAGGCAAGTGCCTTAACCACTAAACCATTGCTCTGGCCCGCAAAATTTTATGACATTTTTACTGTTTTGAATTCAAGATCTGTTTTAATAAGCCAACCCAGAAAACCACTGTATGCCCCTTTTATTATTCAAATAATATGATCCGAAACCTAACATCTAACATGGTGTAAAGCAAGTTATTTTACATCTCCACTGTGAATTACGCCTGCCTTCCCACACCTGCAGAATGCCAACCTTCCCACCCGCTGCCTTGGGGACGCATGGAGGCTTACGCTCAGAGCAGCAGTGACACGGCACAGGCTGCCACAAGCATCCTCGCAGGCTTGTGATACTCAATCCTAGTGAGAACCGAGTGAACGAATGAATGGCAAAGGGGCAGAGAGGTCATAAGAGGAGGAAAAAAAAAAAAACAACAAGGCCTCTGAATAAAAAATAATTCCTTTCAGAGTACAGAGACTGGAAATGTACAGCACCCTATTATTCCAGAGTGGATAAAATTCTCAGTATTACATTCACTACTTGGACTGAAGATGTTTCCCCCTCAAAATGCTAGGTTAATTAATAGTAAGGCTGTGGCCATGAGGGGGGATCATAAGGACAGTTGCCAGGCCAACTGCAGACACCCTAAGAGAGAAGGACCAGAAGCACGAGAAGAGGCCAACACAGGACAATGCTTCTGACAGAAGGGGAGAAGCTGTAACGAACAAAACAGACAAACAACTGACAAAGAGAGGCCAGGATTACAGGCGAGGCTGCGGAGAGAGGACAAGAGCTGGCCTAGAGCTCGCGCGAACCCCAGGACTCCAGGACGTGAGGGGAGCAGAAGTGAAGGGGTCACATCGGTGCTGCCGACGTCGGGATGGAGCAAGGCTCAGCCCTCAAAGCTCAGAGCAACTGGCTGACGTCGTCCAGGGCACACTGCTCAGGAGCTTAGCACAGACCCAAGAGCTACAGGCTCCGGGGTTAAAACAGCACCCCAGCAAGTTCACAGAGCGGAGAACATGCGTGTGAACATGCACCCCAGCAATTCACGTAACCTTCATAATAAGCTGTCCCAAGGAGCTTGTCTTTCCACTGGCAATGTGAAAGAGATGACAACGCCCCCTCCTCTACCTGGACTCTTCGGAGATGAGCCACACGCTCCTCTATGGAGGTCTGCAGGGCCAACGGAACCTTCAGGATCTCCTGGTAATTGTCCATCAGAAACGTCACCAGCCGGGCAGCGAGTAACTCATCCAGATCTACTTCATCCTTAGAGCACAAGATGCACCGGGAAAACGTCTGCACCATCTAGGGAAGGGTGGATGGGAATAAGCACACATGAGCTGCTCTGTCACTCCTCTGAACTGAACTGAGAGCTGTGGCCCGAGGAACGGGGTGCACATCCTCCCAGACTTCTGGCCGACTCATGGGCAAGAAGGAAATGGGAATGTCCCCTTTAAGAGACCGAGTGGAGAAATGCAAAACTCACTGCACGCTCACACATTCTGACAAGTACTGTGGCCAACACTTGGATCACAAGGTTTTGTGTGTGTGTGTGTGTGTGTGTGTGTGTGTGTGTGTGTGTGTGTGTGTGTGTCAGGGGACCCCTCAAGGGTCAGTCCTCTCTTCCACCTTGCTTGAGGCAGGGTCTTTGTTGTCGGCTGCTTGTATGGGGGATGCTGCAATGTGTGCTGACATCTTGCCTGAGGCACACTGAGCTTATAGACACATGTGACCGTGACCAGCTTAGGTGGGTTCTGAAGGTCGTCACACAGGTCCTGAGGCTTGCACGTCAAGCTGAGCCATCTCCTCAGCCCTCCTGTAGTACTCTTAAAAGTTCCTTACAGGGCTGGAGAGATGGCCTAGCGGTGACAGCCCCTGCCTGCCAAGCCTAAGAACGCCCATTTGATCTCCAGGTCCCATGTTTAGCCAGATGCAAAAATGACACAAGCACACAATGCCATACTTGCCCACAAGGGGGTGCACACATCTAGAGTTCGTTCACAACGGCTGAAATGGCCCTGGCGCGCCCATTTTCTCTCTCAAAAAAAAGTTCCTGGGCTGGAGAGATGGCTTAGGAGTTAAGGCGCCTGCCTCCTAAGCCTAAGAACACTGGTTCCAATCTCCAGCAGTTCCAATCTCCAGGTCCCACGTTTAGCCAGATGCAAAGTGAGGCAAGGGCGCAATGCCGCACTTGACCACAAGGGGGCGCACACATCTGGATTTCATTCGCAGCAGCTGAGACACTGCTGGCACGCCCATCTCTGTCTTCCTCTCTCTCTCTCTCTCTCTCTCTCTGTCTCTCCAATAAAAAAAAAAAGTTCCTTATAGCCATAGCCATGTGGCCAAATAATATTCTGATTTCATTATTGATCTTTTTTTTAACCTGGTGACAATCTAAGTGCCTCAAACATTATATCTTTTGCTGGTTACCTATTCCCCTCTATGATTTTAGATGTACTTTTGGCAAATATTGTTGAACAGAGCCATAGGATTTTAGCAGATATGCTTTAAGTGATAAGACTTTATGTTAAACAGAACTATAAACATATAGCTAATATAAAATAATTTCCACAGAATTCATATTAACTACTCTATCCTTAACACTATCAGCTCGATTAACTTCTTTATCTCCTAATTTTTTTTTTTTTTCGAGGTAGGGTCTCAATGTAGCCCAGGCTGACCTGGAACTCACTATGTAGTCTCAGGGTGGCCTCGAACTTACGGCAATTCTTTTATCTCTGCCTCCGGAGTGCTGGGATTAAAGATGTGTGCCACCATGCCCGGCTTTTTTCTCCTAATTTTATTGCTAATAATCTTACATCAAATGGTATAATTGAGCCAGGCGTGGTGGCGCACGCCTTTAATCCCAGCAGTCAGGAAGCAGAGGTAGGCGGATTGCCATGAGTTTGAGGCCAGCCTGAGACTACATAGTGAATTCCAGGTCAGCCTGAGCTAGAGTGAAACACTACCTCAAAAAACAAACAAACAAACAAACAAACAAACAAAAAGCTATAATTGAACGTCACATAGCATTGTGTAATATGACTTGATTTTTCTAACACACAGCAAGTGCCACTTTATCTTCATCACATTTATGTACAAAGAGAGAGAAGCAGAGATATTTGCTCGGAAACCATAAACTCTGGGATCTCTGTAAACACCTTGAAATGATATCCAAATATTTATACAATGTACTCTTTTGGGGAGGAGATGGAAAGTTTTCTTCACTTTTTCAGGAAGGTCCGTGAGCCTCCCTTCCCATCTCCCCATTCAGAAAAGTGCCACGAATGACTGTTCAGACACTGGGTGCTCCTTGGTAGGACTCTGTGCACCTCTAAAGCTGGGCCAGGGACCCTGCAGGAAGTGAGCGTGGTTTACAGGACCAGGAGAGGACTTCCACTGCGTTAGAGAAACAATCTTGCTGCACGACATCTTTTCGAGAAAAATGAAGAGATTTTGCTAAGGAAATAAGTTCTAAATGTCAACTGTGGGAAAGCATGCGTTGATAGAAGAAGGAAGAGGAGGTGCTAGTTAAAGGCATAGTGTCCCAATGAGGCAAAAGAGAAGACACTGTTAGCACAGTGACCACAGGATATAACCAACCACAATGTATTATGTATATCAACATTCCTAAAAGAATAATTTAAATGTCTTATCACAGAAGAAAGAAAGGAAGGAAGGGAGGGAGGGAGGGAGAGAAGGAAGGAGGGAGGGAGAGAGGAAGGAAAAGAGAAGGAAGGGGTGCCTGGAGAGATGGCTTAGCGGTTAAGCGCTTGCCTGTGAAGCCTTAGGACCCGGGTTCGAGGCTTGATTCCCCAGCACCCATGTAAGCCAGATGCACAAGGTGACGCATGCATCTGGAGTTTGTTTGAGTGGCTAGAGGCCCTGGTGTGTCTATCCTCTGTCTATCTATCTACCTCATTCTCTCTCTCTCTGTCACTCTCAAATAAATAAAATAAAAAAATAAAAAGAGAGAGAGGGAAGGAGGGGAAGAGGTAAGGAGTTGCTAAACACCCTGACAAGTCTGAATTACATATTTCTACAGTGAATATATGCACCAAAACCTCACATTCTATTCCATAAACATATACAATTATTTGCAAATTAAAACTAATTTTTAAATGTATTTTATTTATTTGAAAGAGAGAGAGAAAGAGAGAGAGAGGGAGGGAGAGAATGGGCGTGCCAGGGCCTCCAACCACTGCAAATGAACTCCAGTTGTATGTGCCCCCTTGTGCATCTGGCTTATGTGGGTCTTGAAGAATTGAACTGGGATCCTTTAGCTTTGCAGGCAAATGCCTTAACAGCTAAGCCATCTCTCCAGCCCCAAAACTAATTTTTTTTTAATCAACGTGAAGAAAACTACATGCTGACATGACAAGGTAGAATTCAAAATCATTAGGTTTTTAAGGCAGAATTATGAAACATTATCACAAACTCTTCGAGCGTACCACCGAACACAAGTTCTCTCCTCAGCTGTCTGGTCCAAGCGTGTATTCTACTGCCTCCCTTGCGCATTGCTGAGCAGCCACGTCTCTTACTGGTCAGAACAGCAAAGGCTTTGTAATGCTTTCCGTGCGGGAACTGAAGAGAATAATGGTTCTCTTTTCTCTTCTTTGAGTGTATGGTGTGTGAGTATGCATGTGTTCATTTGCATGCAGGTGCATGTTCGTGTGTGCATGTGCGTGTGTGCATGTGGAAGCCAAAAGTCAACTGTCTTCCTTAATAGTTTAATTCATAGTTTTCCTTAATAGTTCTCCACCTTAGTTTGTTTTTTAAAAAATATTTTTTTTTCATTTATTTATTTGAGAGAGAGAGAAGCGGAAAGAAGCAGACAGAGAATGGGCATGCCAGGGTCTCCGGCCATTGCAAACGAATTCCAGATGTGTGCATCCCCTTGTGCATCTGGCTAACGTGGGTTCTGGGGAGTTGAACCTGGGTCCTTTGGCCTTGCAGGCTAACGCCTTAACTGCTGAGCCATCTTTCCAGCCCCCACTTTGGTTTTTGGGACAGGGTCTCTCGCTGAACCAGAGCTCACCAATTCAGGAAGCTGTAGGGGTCCGCCTTCTCCACCTCCCCAGTACCAGTCCAGGTGCTCACGCTGTGCCCAGCTTTCACAGAGGTGCTGGGCATGCAAATGCAGGCCTTTGTGCTTATGCAGCCAGCATGCTACTAACCTAGCCACCTCCTTAGCCCCCCAGAATGTGGCTTTCTTGACAGAGCACTTCTCCTGTCTGTTCACCTCCATTCTCCTTGGGTTGATGGTGGGCATGAACTTATTAGATGGCTACACAGGCTGCAGTAGAGAACTCTGCATTGAGAGTCTGTTCCCTTCTCTCTCTCCACTTTCCATTTTGTTCAAGACCCTTAGACCAAAAGTGTAACCAGAGTCAGGGTGGACAAGTGGTCGTTACTCTTCCAGCAAGCCCCCCTTGCATGTCCTTCTGGCTTGCCACCATGTGTAAGCTTGATTAGACTGAGTTCCAGTCCCCCAACGACAGCCACATTGGATGTCAGCCACCAACCTACCAGTGTCCGGGTGCCAAGGCCATCGCAGAGTGGTGGCATCTCTTTGTTTAAGCAGATCCGCGCCATCATCCTCATCAACAGCTGTAGCTTCCTCCTGTTTTCTGGAGGCAGAAGGAGACAGCAGAGCTGAAACGCTTCGATCGCCACATTCTCCTTCTGTAACAGACCTGGTTCAAAACAGAACGCCGACTTTCAAAAGCTGTAGCCTACATGACCCTGCACGTTTGTGTTTTTATACAGTACATACTATCAAAACCATGTGAAACATGTCACACGCTTGACTGTCCTTGGTCAATTGAAATCAGATCCACTGTCACTCACAAATCAGTGAAGAAAATGCAAGCTAGGGGCTGGAGAAATGGCTCCAGGGGAAAGGGGACTTCCCACGCAAGCACAAGGGCATGTGCCTGAGTTGGATTACCCAGGACCCACATTAAAAAAAAAGGGGGGGGGGAGGGACTGGAGAGATGACTTAGCAGTTAAGGCCCTTGCCTGGGAAGCCTAAAAACTCACGTTCGAATCCTCCAGATCCCACATATAGACAGACGCATAGTGACACAAGCGTGAAATGTCACACATGCCCACAAGGGGACGGACACATCTGGAGTTCATTCCCAGCAGCTGAAAGGCCCTAGGCACCCATTCTCTCCCCCGCCTTCTTTCTACACTGAAAGGTCAAACACACTTGTCTGGGGAAATGATCAACAGCTATGGAAGGTCAGTTTGGTCAGATTGCCAAAACTAATTGATCAAATAATTGATTAAATATTGTTTCAATTGTTAGTTAAAGAATAAATCTTACATCTCTAAAAATGTCACTGTCAAGTCCCTTCCCCATGTTTTGGCTGCTGTTTTTTTTTTTTTTTTTTTTTTTTCTTTTTTTTTTGAGCCCAAGCTCGCCTCCAACTCATGACCTTCCTGCTTCAACCTCCAAGTGCCAGGATTACAGACTTGTGCCACCACACCCAGCTCCTTTTTAAAAAAATGTTTAAAAGAACTTTTAGAAGCCCATATCTGACTAAATGCTCCCAGGGTCACAGCTCTAGTACCAAGGTCTACCATATAAAGGAATAAGCCACAAAGGAAGAATATTAACTAAACTGAAAATCACTTCTATTGAAAACACGGCACAATTTTTAGCTTCTACACAAAGGAGACTGATGGTTTACTTTAAAAGGCTTGATCTGACAGCATCCTGTTTCAATCAATGTCAGAAAGTTGAAAGAATGAGTCAGCCTTCTGGAATTCAACTACAGTTGAATTTTTTCCCCACAGACTCTTCATTAGACAATGTCTTAATCATATAAACAAATTACACTTTTCCACAGCCTAGGCTTTCTTCCTTCACTATGTAAGGATAATAAAAATGTGGGTTTCAATGCAGTGTCTCACATATATCCACTTGAGAAGGACTGGTGATAGCAAGCTCACTAATTACTAATTACATTCAATACTCTTGCAGGTATGTAAAGGCAATAAAGCCCCCAACCTATCCATTCTTTCCCTCTCTTTCACTGTACATGGTAAATGACTCTGATATCAATTTGCAATATAGGCAGCTTTAATTATAATTGTAAGAACAGCCTAATTGTATAAAAAAATAAGTGATTAAATTGGAATTTTTTTCTTTTTAAAAATTTATTTTTCTTTTTTTTCTTTTTTTTAAAATTTTTATTTATTTGCAAACAGAGAGATAGAAGAGAAGCAGACACAGAGAGAGAATGGGCGTGCCAGGGCCTCTAGCCACTGCGAACGAACTCCAGATGCATGTGCCCCTCATGCATCTGGCTTACATGGGTCCTGGAGAATTGAATTGACCGGGATCCTTTGGCTTCACAGGCAAATGCCTTAACTGCTAAGCCATTTCTCCAACCCTATTTTTATTTCTTTATTAGAGAGAGAGAGAGAAAGAATGATGCACCAGGGCCTCTAGCCACTGCAAACAAACTCCAGACACATGCACCACCTTGTGCATCTGGCTTACGTGGGACCCAGAGAATCGAACATGGGTCCTTAGGCTTCACAGGCAAGTGCCTTAACTGCTAAGCCATCTCTCCGGCCCCAAAGTCTGTTTCTTGGTAAAGTTCCCAGGAGAAGCAGCCAGGGCAGGAAGAATTTATTTTGGTTCATAGCTTAAGGAATGGCGGCCGAAGAGCAAGGTGGTGGGACACCTTGTGTGTGTGCAGTCAAGAAAAGCAAGAGATGAAGGCTGGTGCTCAGCCAGCCTTCCTTCCCCTGTCCCCCCACCATCTATTCAATCAAGGCACCTAGCTCACATTTAGGGGCTTTTGATGGGTCTCCATTCCTCAGTTTAGACTTCCTGGGAAAAACCTTCAGAAATATACCAACCAGCGGTATGAGGAGGCTCTAGGTAGTTCTCAATCCGATCAAGTTGCCGAGGAAGATTAACCGTCACAGGGAACAATAACATTACTATGTTCATTTTACGTGTTTCAAATACCAAACAGTCCTATAAAAACCCATTTCTTCTATTAAAAGAAATAATTCTTTTTTTCTTTTTTTTAAATTTTATTTATTTGTTTGTTTATTTATTTACTTGCAGAGAGAGACAGACAGATAGAGAGAGAATGGACACACAAGGGCCTCTAGCCACTGCAAACAAACTCCAGATGCATATGCCCCTTGTGTATCTGGCTCACGTGGGTCCTGGGGAATTGAACCTGGGTCCTTTGGCTACGCAGGCAAACACCTTAACGGCTAAGCCATTTCTCCAATCCCCCCCCCTTTTTTTAAATTTGAGAGCGACAGTGAGAGTGGGAGACAAAGAGAGAGAAAGAGGCAGAGAGAGAGAATGGGCTGTCAGCTGCTGCAAACGAACTACGGACATATGTGTCCCCTCGTCCACATGCGCAACATCGAGTACTTGCATCACGTGCGTATGGCTTACATGGGACCTGGAGATTCGAACATGAGTTCTTAGGCTTCATAGGCAAGTGCCATAACCGCTAAGCCATCTCTCCGGCCAAAAAAGTAATTCTTAATTGACAATATGCCTCCTATAATTGACAATTCATGAAGTTATACCCACAGTAATAGATTTAAAAAAGTATTTTATTTTTATTTATTTATTTGACAGAGATACAGAAATAGGCAGGTAAAGAGAAGGGGGGGAAGGATAGAGAGAGAGAATGGGCACGCCAGGGCCTCTAGCCACTGCAAACAAACTCCAGATACATGCACCACCTTGTGCATCTGGCTTACGTGGGTCCTGGGGAATTGAACCCCTTAACCACTAAGCCATCTCTCCAGCCCCAGAGTAAGAGTTTTATTCATGAAAAGCAAAGGTCAAATTAACATTTTCCCTGTATTGATAAAGTTATATCCTTTGTATAAAAATGACACACAACATCTTATTCTTTCTGGGTTTCATGTCAGAGCTTAACCATGTTCATTTACTTCTTCATGGAGCAAGAATCAAGAACACTCTTGCCTTTGGCTAAAAGAACTCTTGAGATAGGGAAAAAAGAAATGGCACCACATCAACTGTACAGGTCTGTTCCAGCTTACCTAATACGCTGACAAAGGCATCAAACAGATGAAAGGTGAGCAGGGGCTCTTTTAAGTGACCATAGTAATCTGCTATCGTCTTAAACACGTCCTTTTCAAATCCCAAGTACATAGGCTGCTTCCAATCAGAACAGTTGGGCCCTGTTTTTTTTAAACAAAGAAAAAGAATTATTAATAGGGAAACTACTTTTAGGTAGTAGAATTCAACCATACGTGTGGTATATACAGATATGCTAGATGAACAGGTATTCAAAATACACAGAAAAGTTTATGTAGAAATTTGACATGTGTTTTGCGTTCACAAATGTACTTATACTTAATTGAAATACATCATAAAACTAAGGGGAAAAGCACTAGTACACTTCCGTTTTAAAAGAAATTCACTTTTCCTTTTATATCCTTCTGAAAGGCACCTCTTCATTAAATGTAAACAATAATCTCCTTTGAAATATTCAATATTTTCCTTCTCTTGATAATGTTGATAGAATAACAGCTCACAAGTTATAAGGCAATATTTACACTTTTCATTGTTTCACCATTGCTGTTATAAAAATCCTACAGCCAAGAGTTTGGGGTAGTTTAAATGTGATAATGCATGCCCCCTAGATTCAGATGTTTTATTAAAAGTGAGCTTGCATGCTGGAGAGATGGCTTAATGGTTAAGGCATTTCCTGCGAAGCCAAAGGACCCAGGTTCAATTCCTCAGGACCCACGTAAGCCAGGGGCACATGCATCTGGAGTTCGTTTGCAGTGGCTAGAGGCCCTGGCATTCCTATTCTCTCTCTGTGTCTGTCTCTCTTCTCTCTCTGCTTGCAAATAAATAAATAATTTTTTTTAAGTGAGCTTGTGACTTCAGCCCCTAGTGGGCACACTGGTGCTAGAGGGCGTCGTGTCACTGGGGGCGGATCTGATTCCAGCCCAAAGGTGTGTATAGAAGGCAGTTTGAGAACCGGAAGTTCATGTGTGCTGCCTGTGGTGCTGGCTGTGTAGTGGTGTCTCTCTGCTGGGGTCTGGGAAAGGGAGCTGGCTTCTTCCACTGCAGATGGAACGTCCCCTGGATCTGTAAGCTTGACATAAATCCCGTCTTCCCATGAACTGTGTCTAGTTGGATGTTCTTCCCAGTGACCCAGAGCTGACTTCAACAGCGTTGAATGAAATATCCAGTCCCTGCTTCTGACTTCCGTTGACAATTTTACACGCATGCATATTATGCGTCTTGATCATATTCACGCCCCATCACCTTCTCTCTGACCCCTCCTGTTCCTGCTGAGCCCCTTTTTCATAACTAGTTCTACTTTTACACTGATGGGAGGGGGGAGACACTCAATCAGTTTAAATAAGTAGGGCTGCTTGCATGAGCCTGGGTAAGGGATTCTTTGCTGCAGAGCGAGCATAGGCAACTCACCACTGACTACACCACTTTAAAAAATGTTTCTGCTGGGCGTGGTGGCACACGCCTTTAATCTCAATACTCAGGAGGCAGAGGCAGGAGGACTGCAGTGAGAACAAGACCACCCTGAAACTACATAGTGAATTCCAGGTCAGCCTGAGCTAAAGGGAGAGCCTACCTTGAAAAACAAACAAAACAAAAAAATGTTTCTTGGGCTGGAGAGATGGCTTAGCGGTTAAGGTGCCTGCCTGCTAAGCCTAAGAACCGGGTTCCAATCTCCAGGTCCCAAGGTTAGCCAGATGCAAAGTGGCGCAATGCTGCACTTGCCCACAAGGGGGTGCATGCATCTGGATTTCGTTCACAGCAGCTGAGAGACTGCTGGCGTGCCCATCTCTGTCTTCCTCTCCCTGTCTCTCTCCAAAAATAAATAAAATAATTTAAAAAATGTTTCTTCCTTTCCAGCAACCATTAACTGCCACTAAATAAACTAGTTCAAACAGATGAAAATTTAAACACTGTTTGGAAACATGGCCTGAAAATGATTTTACATTTTATCTCGTCAAATCATTTTGATGATAAACATCCCAGTTGATTGCTGGTAACCATGCCAAGAAAACTCATCAAGCAGTGTCAGCCTGCAGTGCTGAAGCAACCTTTAGAAACCCTCAAACAGCCTGGTCTTAACCACACCCTATGGCGATGCAGGGCAGAGAAAGATCCGCTTGTATCTGGGACCGAAAGGGAATAAGAAACGCTCTCCACAGGGCTGGCACCGAATGTCCTCAGTGAGCCATATGCTGAGCACAGATTTACACAAACAAGTTCACAGGCAAACTGGAGTTGCAGGAGCCTTAAGGAAAATGATGCATGGTCCCGCGAGGAACAGCTTCGCTAGCCGCCTCTATTTCCAGTAAGCCACAGAAGAAATGGAGTGTATTCATGCTGACCAGCTCTGGACCCAGATAGATTGTAATGCCCAGCAGAAGGAACGAAGGAGCCAAAACGGATTCAAGGCAGTTCCTCATAGGGAGTTACTGGGTCTAAGCAAAGAGAATCAAGCTAAAAGGCACAGCAAATCATGCCAGGCTGTCACATTCTTCAGTCACCAGCAAGTCATTAAATGGCTTTTCCCACCCACCCCCCACCAAAATAAATAAATAAAAAATACAAACCTTAGTCTTTACAGTCTAACTTCTTTTTCTTTGAATTTTTTTCTTTTTTATTTCAGACAGAGAGACATAGAGACGCCAGGGCTTCAGCCACTGAAATCGAACTCCAGACACTTGCGCCACCTAGTGGGCATGTGCGACCTTGCACTTGCCTCACCTTTGTGCATCTGGCTTATGTGGGATCTGGAGGGTCGAACATGGGTCCTTAGGTTTTGCAGGCAAGTGCCCTAATGGCTAAGCCATCTCTCCAGCCCTGTCCTCTTTTTATAAAAGAACTCAAAATTGCTGGCTAAAGTAATGAAAGATCCCTATTGTGGTACGACATAAACCTAGCAGAAATTGTATTTACCATTTTGGCTTGCTTCCTCTACAGCCTCCTCTACAACCAAGCCTAGTCAAATGAATGAGTTTGATATGCCTTAGCAAACAAGACCCACTGCCTGCCTTAAGTCCTCCTTCTCATCCATTACACCCCCTGAGAAAACCTCATCATCCTTACTGGAAATATAGTTTGGGGGGGGGCTGGAGAGATAGCTTAGTAATTAAGGTGCTTATGTGCAAAGCCAAAGGACCCAAGTTCGATTCCCTGGGACCCAAGTAAGCCAAATGCACAAGGGGTGCACGCATCTGGAGTTTGTTTACAGTAGCCAAAGGCCCTGGTGCGCCCATTCTCTGTCTTTCTCTACCTGCTTATTTCTATCATTCTTTCTCTCAAAAAAATAAATAAACATAAAAATACCTTTAAAAAAAAAAAAAAGAAGCCACAAGCTGGGTATGGTGGCACACAGCTTTAATCCCAGCACTCAGGGAGGCAGAGGTAGGAGGATCGCCATGAGTTTGAAGCCACCCTGAGACTGCACAGTGAATTCCAGGTCAGCCTGAGCCAGAGTGAGACCCTACCTCGAAAAAAAAAAAAAAAGTTTTTTTTCCCCAAACGTTTACCTAGGAGAGGCACTAATATTTCCTTTCTTTAGTCACCTGGAACTTTAGGAATATTTTCCCTTATTCCAGACAGATTCTGGACAATAGATGCTTTGGCTGTATTTTTAAAAATATTTTTTCTTTTTTCTGTATTTTTTAAGAGAGAGAAAGCTAGAGAGAGGGAGAGAATTGGCATGCCAGACCTCCAGCAACTGTAATCAAACTCCAGACGTGTGCACTGTCTTGTGCACATGTGCGACACTGCACACTTGCATCACCTTGTGCATCTGGCTTATGTGGGACCTGGGGAGTCAAACATGGGTCCTTAGGCTTTGCAGGCAAGCACCTTAAACACTAAGCCATCTCTCCAGTCCCATTTTTATTTATTTGAGAGAGAGAGGCAGAAGAGACAGAATGAGAGCGCCAAGACCTCTAGCCATTGTAAATAAACTCCAGATGCATGCGCCACCTTGTGCATCTGGCTTACATGAGTCCTGGGGAATCGAACCTGGGTTCCTTGGTTTTGCAGGCAAGCGCCTTAACTGCTGAGCCATCCTCCAGCCCACTTTGGTTGTATTTTAATGTTCACATAGGTGCATTTTCATGGGCATGCAGGTAAAAATGTGTTGCAGCTTCAGGTAGCATCCTCAAGAAATTGCCCTTCTTTCTTTTTATTTTTTTTCTGAGACAGGGTCTCTCACTGGTGTCGGAACTCGACAGTTAGGCTCAACTTGTGGGTCAGTGAGCCCCAAGAATCTACCAGGAATCCACACCTCTCCGGGGCTGGTATTACAGGCACATGGCACAATATCTAGCATTTCATCACTGCAAGGCCATCACGTCATAAACCGAGCTATCTCCCTTTGTCTTGTTTTTATTTTTTTTTTTAAACATTTTCTTTATTTGAGAGAGAGACTGAGAGAGGCAGGTAGAGAGAATGGGCACACCAGGGCCTCTAGCCCCTGCAAGTGAACTCCAGATGCATGGGCCATCTTGTGTGTCAGCCTTTACGTAGGTCCTGGGGAAATCAAACCTGAGTCCTTTGGCTTTGTAGGCAAGTGCCTTACCTTCTAAGCCATCCTCCAGGGCTGTTTCCATTTCTGATGGAGTGACTGTGACCCACGTACACAGAGGAGAAAAGCATTAGTTAACCTGGTCTTGTATTTACTCAGCATCAGTCCTTCATTCTGTGACCAGCAGTGATAGTGTGGCCAACAATGAACGTGCCCAGGCCCGTGTGCACATGGTCGACAGGGAAGGCCGATGATGACCTTTCTTCTGTGTGGAGAATCTGTCCTCTAAAACATCTTCTCCCGCTTACACACTGCCCATGGAAGTAGAAGACAGAATCTCCCGAGCAATCGATGATATAAGACACAGCAGACATTTAGTAATCATATCTGACTAATGAAAACCTGCAGACTATCAATAAATAGGCAGCTGCTTGTATTTCACACACACTATCATTGATTTCTTGCACATCTATGATGAGCTGCTAGCAATAGTGTGGACGCTGTGGTATGATCACATCCATGAGAACACGGGAGAACTAAGTGCCTTTAAAAATGGATTCTTCTTCTTTGTTTAAATTTTAATTTTATTTATTTACAATCTGAGAGATGGAGAGAAGAGAGACAGAGAGAAAGGGTGCACCAGGGCCTTCAGCCACTGCAAGCAAACTCCAGACACATGCACCACCTTGGGGAATCAAACTTGGGTCCTTTGGCTTCACAGACAAGTGCCTTAACCACTAAGCCATTTTTCCAGCCCCTTTAAATGGATTCTAAGAGCTCTTTCACTAAGTCACAAGCTCATCAATTAAGAGCACAATAATCCCAAAACAATGAATAATTGCCAGTCTCACAGTCTCATATCAACACTCAGACCACTGAGCAGAAATATTCTCTAATTCAGGGAGCAAGTTTCTGTTAATTATTTTTTTTATTCTGTTAATTATTAGTACTTACAATTTGCCAAACACTTCATAGCTGACAGGACCCAGTGAGGAAGTTCTTCTGAAGGAAAGATGAAAGTAAAAAAAGAAGATATTGTATACATCTCTACATAATTTAAGGAATTATATATACATTATATATTTATATACATAATTATATATATTTTTATATACATAATTATATATATATATATGTGTGTGTGTGTGTGTGTGTGTGTTTATAATTATATAAGGGATGTGTGCCTTTGACAGGTAATACAAAGCACATCACTAATTTGTGCATCAGGACATTTAAAAGATGCAAAGCTTTCCTTAGCAGCAAGGTTGGAACACAGGCTTATACAAATCATATGCTAAACATTTCTCCAAGGACAGGATGCAGCTTGTCAAGCTGTATATAGAAAAAGTGAGTGGGCTAGAGAGATGGCTCAGTGGTTAAGGTGCTTTCCTGTGAAGCCTAAAGACCCAGGTTCAATTCCCCAGGACCCACATAAGCCAGATGCACAATATGGCACACACATCTGCAGTTCTGGTGTTTGTGGCAGCCAGAGGCCCTGGTAAGCCCATTCTATCCCCCTCCCCCCTCTAATAAATAAATACATAAAGTATTTTTTTTAATGGGATGGCCGGGTGTGGTGGTGCATGCCCTAATCCCAGCACTAAGGAAGCACAGATTGGAGGATCACTGTGAGTTCAAGGCCAGCCTGAGACTACAAAATGAGTGCCAGGTCAGCCTGGGCTAGAGTGAGACCTTACCTTGAAAAAAAGGCAAAACAAACATAAGGGATTGTTGTTCAGAGAAGCACAGAGCATGTGTGCATGAGGGAGGCCCTGGGTTCAATTTCTAGCACCAAAAAGAAAAAAAAAGTATATTCTATAGATATTTTATAAGTTATCATTTTACCTGTTACCATCTTCAAAATGTCTGAGGCCAAGAAAGTTCCACTAACATACTGATGATAGGCTATTAGTATTAGGTCAATCCTGAAGTAACAGGAATAGTACTGCTACAGAAAACCCCAGCCGAATCCCCGGGTAGTCAGTGTCTGCCCTCCTGACCCTGCACTGACGAGATGGGCCAGTAGCGTTGCTTCTACACCGCCCTCTCTATTTCCTATAAAGTGGAAGGGGATTACTGAATCAGCTTACAGCTGAGCAGTTTGAGTCTTGTAAAATCTTTTCTTCTTTCAGAAGAACTGAGAACAAAAGACGACTGGCCATCCACGTGGTACCTGAAAGCATCCGTGTGCTACAGTCCATGCGGAAAGGTCTGCGTGTATTTCAAAGGCTGCCCTACCTCTTCATGCTACAGAACTTAACTTCACATGGTGGTGCTAAGGCAACAACTCATGAAGTCACCCAGATCTACTGCTACCTGCCACTGGCCTTCTATTTCTGATGCAGGGCACAGGGAAGCCGTGTCCATGTTCACAGACAGGCTCTGCTGCTCAGGACGCGTGGCCTAGAAGACACTCACGGTGCCCAGGCTCCTCCGTGCACAGTCTGTGGCCCAGAAGCCACATTTGGTAATAGCTTATAAAAATCCCCCCAAAGCCGGGCGTGGTGGCGCATGCCTTTAATCCCAGCACTCGGGAGGCAGAGGTAGGAGGATCGTCATGAGTTTGAGGCAACCCTGAGACTACCAAGTGAATTCCAGGTCAGCCTGGACTAGAGTGAGACCCTATCTCAAAAAAAAAAAAAAAATAAAAATCCCCAAAAAGCCAGGTGTGGTGGAGCACACCTTTAATCCCAGCTCCTGGGAGGCAGCGGTAGGAGGATCACTGTGAGTTCGTGCCAGCCTGAGACTACATACTCCGGAGGCTGAGGTTGAAGGATTGCCATGAGTTTGAGGCCAGCATAGGCTATAGAGTGAGTTCTAGGTCAGCCTGGGCTAGAGTGAGACCCTGCCTCAAAAAGTTAATAATAAGGGCTGGAGAGATGGCTCAGGGGTAAGAGGTGCTTGCTTGCAGAGCCTGATAGCCTGGGTTTGATTCCCGGGTTCCCGCGTACTGGGACATTTGGGATCTTCAGTTCCTCCTCCTGCTCAGTGTTCTCCTCCATGGAGTTCGCTTTTTCACTAGCTACTGCTTGCCCGCTGGCTTTGAGTAAGGTTACTCGTAAGGACTGCTGCTTTCCTCCAGCTGTTCTCTTACTTAAGGTGAGGCCATATGAGATCCCGAGTTCGAGACCAGCCCTGGTGCACAAGCTTTTTTTTTCCAAGGTAGTTTCACTACAGCCCAACTGGAAAAAATAAAATAATAATAATAAATAATAATATTTTAAAAGATCAAATCAGGCCGGGCATGGTGGCACATACCTTTAATCCCAGCACTGGGGAGGCAGAGGTAGGAGGATTGCTGTGAGTTCAAGGCCACCCTGACACTACATAGTGAATTCCAGTGAATCCTCCTACCTCTTCCTCCCGAGTGCTGGGATTAAAAGTGTGTGCCACCATGCCTGGCTTCAAAAATATTTTTTTAAAAAGCTAATTCAGGGCTGGAGAGATGGCTTAGTGGTTAAGGCGCCTGCCTCCTAAGCCTAAGAATGCTGGTTCCAATCTCCAGCAGTTCCAATCTCCAGGTCCCACATGTTCGCAGTAGCTGAGAGGTTGCTGGTGCGCCCATCTCTCTCTTCCTCTCCCTCTCTCAAAAAAAAAAAGAAAGAAAGAAAGAAAGAAAGAAAGAAAGAAAGAAAGGAAGAAGGAAGGAAGGAAGGAAGAAAGGAAGAAAGAAAGAAAGAAAGAAAGAAAGAAAGAAAGAAAAAGCTAATTCAAGCCAGGCGTGGTGGCATATGCCTTTAATCCCAGACTTGGGAGGCAGAGATAGGAGGATCGCCAAGAGTTCGAGGCCACCCTGAGACTAGATAGTGAATTCCAGGTCAGCCTGAACTAGGGTGAGACCCTAACTTGAAAAAAAAAAAAAAAAAAAAGCTGGGCATGGTGGCACACGCCTTTAATCCCAGCACTCGGGAGGCAGAGTTAAGAGGATTGCTGAGAGTTCAAGGCCACCCTGAGACTACATAGTGAATTCCAGGTCAGTTGGACTAGAGTGAAACCCTACCTCGAAAAACCAAGAAAATAGAAAGGAAAGGAAAAGAAAGACGAAAAGAAAAGAAAAACCAAAAAAGCCGGGCGTGGTGGTGCACACCTTTAATCCCAGCACTCAGGAGGGAGAGGTAGGAGGATCACCATGAATTTGAGGCCAGCCTGAGACTACATAGTGAACTCCAGGTCAGCCTGGGCTAGAGCAAGACCCTACCTGGGGGCAAAAAAAATCAAATCAAATCAAATAAGTCATCCCTTACCTATAAGAAGAGAGCTGGGTGAGAGCTCAGTGTATAAGGTGCTTGTTGCTTACAATTAACCTGGGGCCAGGCAGGGTGGCACATGCCTGAAATCCCAACACTCCAGAGGCTAAAGCAGGAATACCTTGAGTTTGAGGCCAGCCTGGTCTACACAGTAAGACCTTTTCTCAGAAGAGAAAGGAAGGATGGAGGGAGGGAGGGTGGGAAGGAAGGAAGGGAAGAGAGGGGAGAAGAGAAGAAGGTGAAAGGAGGGGAAGGAAGGAAGGGAGGGAGGAAAGGAAGGAAAAGGGAGGAGAGAAGGAAAAGGAGGGAGAGAGGGGACAAAGGAAAATCCTTAAATAAATAAGATTAGTCTGAGTGTTATGTCCCCTATAGGTAACATGATTATATTTTTCCAACTAAAAATCCAGGTTACACGGCTCCTAAATGTCTCCTTTCAGCTCTGATTTATAAACTGGCGTGGAGAAAAAGGCATAAAAAGATTAAGACTGTCAACATTTAAAGAGCTGCCTCGTTAGGAAGAAGAAAGCATGGAGGCAGGACGACAGCCAGATCACCCTGGATAATCCAACCCAACGACACCAGCAGTGTATCAGGGTTTTCCTGGGGTTGACATGGAGCCGCTTACTGCCCGCAGGGCTGACAGTGAACTGACCCTAGCTGCAGCCCTGCGGAGCCGTCCCTCCTGCATGTGTCCACTGTGACATGCTCGTGAGTCAGCCAGACGGTTAAAAGGCAGCAGGAGGGAGAGGACGGGGTGGGGAGGGTGTAAACATCAGGTTTAGGGTCAAAGAGAAGCTGAGGGACCCGAGTAACCAAGGTGCTGGGCTGGCCAAGAACCAATGATGCTGGAGCACTTACTTGACTTGTCATCCATGAGGACAATGCCCTGCTTGCTGACGTGGTACACGTTATGGGTGATGAACTTGGAGTTGACAAGTTTGACGTCCAAAACTTCTTCTAAGGAATCCAGGCCTAGGATTTTCTGTAAACTAAAAGATAATAATTTAGTTATACGTAAAAATGATTTTGAACATAGCTTTTTAAATATTTTATTTATTTACTTATGTATTTACAAGCAGAGAGAGAGAGAGAGCAGAGAGGGGATGCCCCAGGGCCTCCAGCCAATGCAAACGGACTCCACGTGGATACGCCGCTTTGTGCAGCTGGCTTTACGTGGGTCCTGGGAATGGAACCCAAGTCGTTAGGATTTTGCAGGAAAAAACCTTAACTGCTGAACATTTCTCCAGGCCGTTAATATATTTTTAAATCCTGGTTTGTTTCTGTAGTGCTAAAAACATAAGATTACAGGGGCCAATCTTTAAGATGTTCTACTTTCACGTACTTCATACAATCCTTGTAGGCAAAAGGTTCAGAAATGGAATATGAGGGCTGGAGAAATGGCTTAGTGGTTAAGGCGTTTGCCTGCAAAGCCAAAGGATCCCGGTTCTATTCTCCAGGACCCACATAAGCCAGATGCGTGAGGGGCACATGCATCTGGAGTTCATTTGCAGTGGCTAGAGGCCCTGGCACGCCCATTCTCTCTCTCTCTCTCTCTGCTTGCAAATAAATAAACAAATAAAAAGTTAAAAAAAATATTTAAAAAAAAAGAAATGGAATATGACAAAAATAATCTTGAAAGACCATCTTTCACCATTAGAATGTTGTTTTAATGAGCTAATAACACAACACCTTGAACTACCTCCAAAATATTTCATAACTAAAAATACTAGGGGCCAAATTTTCCATTATGTTAATTAAGCTTATGATTTCAGCAACACCAGAAAGCTACAAAATGTTAGCAAGGCATGACACACACCTGTATAATCCCAGCACTTAGGAAGCTGAGGCACGAGGGCAGGGAGTTCAAGACCAGCCTGGGGGAAACCAGCAAGATGCACTCTCAAAACAAAACAAAACAAAACAAAACAAAATTTAAAAAACTATATTGAAAAAAGAAGGAACTGGACAGATGACTTAGCTGTTAAGGCATTTGCTGCAAAGCCCAAGGATCCTGGTTTGAATCTCCAGTACGCATGTAAGCCAGATGCACAAGGTGGTGTATGCATCTGGAGTTCATTTGCAGTGGCCGGAGGCCCTGGCACACCCATTCTCTATCTTTCTCTCAAATAAAGTAAACAAATAAAATATATTTAAAGGTGTGTTCCATCATGCCTGACCTTTAAACAACAACAAAAAGAATATTTAAGAACTTTTAAATCCTCATTTTTTAAACTATTACATAAGTGACAATAGAAAATTTCCAGAATTCAGAAAATTGTATCTGCTAAGCATCATAAGTATAAATTATGCAAAGTTGAGATCTTTAGATATAATTTTATAAAATTAAATATGCAGAGTGGTAAAGAGACAAAATTTAAAAGACCCGTAAAATTTCTCATAAATCAAATATATACTACACTGGGTATAGGGGTGCACAGCTTTAATTGCAGCATTCGGGAGGCAGAGGTAGGAGGATTGCTGTGAGTTTGAGGTCACCCTGAGACTGCAGAGTGAATTCCAGGAAAGCCTGGGCTAGGGTGAGATCCTACCTTGAAAAAAAAACCAAAAAACAAAATAAAACAAAAAACAAAAGTACATACGATGATAATGTCATGGATTTCCAGATCTCCTCTACATTGGCCTCTGTCAGCTGTCTGCGGTGGATGAGACGGCAAGCTGGCACCTCTCCAATGGCAATGCTGTGACGCTTGAACCACATCTCCGAATTCTAATTTTGATTGATTGTGGGGTAAGAAGGGGTGAAAGAAGAAGGAATTGTAAAGAGAATAACTATTTCCATATACAATTGTATAGCTTTCTGACACGTGTCTTTGACATTGACTTTTGTAGTTCGATTTAAAATCATGATTACCATTATAAACAAACTTCCTGTGCATGGACCTGAGAGAAGCAAAGGGACTCCCTCTCCCCACCCAGGCAGGGTCTCACTGTATCCTGGGCTGACCTGGAATTCATTATGTATGTAGTCTCAGGGTGGCCTCAAACGGCGATCCTCCTACGTCTGTCTCCCAAGTCCTCAAAGGTGTGTGCCACCATGCCCAGCTCAAAGAATGACTTTTTTTTCCTAGGTAGGGTCTCACTCTAGCCCAGAAAGAATGACTCTTAAGATGAGGTCATATGCTACCGAGGAGACTGAAAACCCGTCAAGTGCTGAGAACCAGTGACTCTGGAGTGCTGCTCAGTACTAAACAGGACATCTACCTCACCTACTCCACGGGGCAGAGGGCGCAGAAGGGGGGTGGTGGAAAGAACGTCTGTGGTCACAGTGGCAGTCAGCTCTCCTTCCAGAAGAAATTCTCTGGGCGTCTGAACAGTGTGCCAGCTGCCAGGACGCAGAGACCTTCAATCCGTGATTCCAAGACTAGAGCTGCTCTCTCTCTCTCACCTTGGGTCAGAGAAGCTTCTTTTGGCAGTTGGAGGTAAGTACTGGAGAGACTCCAAATTCAGTCCTCAAAGTACTGAGAATAAGTGACTGCTGAGTGCTCAGCACTAAATGAGCCATCTTCCCATGCCCGCCAAGGCTCAGGGAACATTGCAGGAGAGTGTAAGAGCCCGAGGACGCGCAGGAGCGCTATGGCACACTGTCTCCTGGATGGCATGAAGGAGCCATTGCAATCATGACCTCCAGCCGCTGTCATTATCTGCACAAGATCTGCACAATACTGGGCCCATCATGGGATGGAGAGATGGCTTTAGTGGTTAAGGCACTTGCCTGCAAAGCCAAAGGACCCAGGTTCAATTCCCCAGGACCCATGTAAGCCAGATGCACAAGGTAGCACATGCATCTGGAGTTTGTTTGCAGTGGCTGGAGGCCCTGGTGTGCCCATTCTCTCTCTCTCTCTCTCAAATAAATAAATAAATAAAAATAAAATAAAATATATTGGGCCCATCAACATGATGTCATGAATGGTGGAGGAGTGGGGGGAAAAGCATCAAAGTAAAGGGACTAGTTAGAAAGAAGGGGTTCAGTGGAAGGGGGCAGTGGGACGAGAGAAGGTCACAGGAAGGATTTATCATCAAAATACATTTTGTACACATATGAAAATCATTGATAAAAAGTTTAGCCAGGCGTGGTGGCGCACGCCTTTAATCGGGAGGCAGAGGTAGGAGGATCGCCGTGAGTTCAAGGCCACCCTGAGACTTCATAGTTAATTCCAGGTCAGCCTGGGCCAGAGTGAGACCCTACCTCGAAAAACCAAAAAAAAAAGTTTAGGGCAGGTCAGGCGTGGTGGCGCACACCTTTAATGCCAGATCTTGGGAGGCGGAGGTAGGAGGATCACCGTGAGTTCAAGGCCAGAGTGAGACCCTACCTCAAAAAAAAAAAAGGTAAACTGTTTATTTTATTCACTGGTGATAAGCCCTAGCCTTCTGGAAACCACAGCAACATTCTTCATTTGGGCCATACTCAGGAACAGCCGCCACACTGAGGTGGACTCACGGAGAAGCAGGGAGCTCAAACCCTCCCCTGCACACAAGGGAAAGTACAAGAAAAGGTAAAATAAAAAGCTATAGGAGCAAAGGAAATATGGATGCAGGTGGCCAGGAAGAAACTGAAGGTGTGTGGGTTTGGGGATTGAGGAGTCTGGGATTTTGACAGACCTCTTTAAAAATTTTTGTAACTGGGGCTGGAGAGATGGCTTAGCAGTTAAGGCGTTTGCCTATGAAGCCAAAGGATCCAGGTTCGATTCCCCAGGACCCACGTAAGCCAGATGCACAAGGTGGCGCATGTGTCTGGAGTTCGTTTACAATGGCTGGAGGCCCTGGTGCACCCATTTTCTCTCTTTCTCTCAAATAAATACAATAAAATAAAATAAAATAAAAGTTTTTTGAAACTGAACATAGAAACACCTGCCATACATACAAAAGCTCTGAACAGTAGATTCGTAGGTTCTAGCAAACACTTGGTCTTCCCAGTGGGGGTATGAGTAATATTTCAACTTGACAGAACTAGGCAGAACAGAACAGAACAGAAAAGTCATTATATTTGTGACATAAAATTTTCTGAACTGGATGACCCTATGAAGTAACAAAAAAAGAAAAGAAGTCTCATGTATAACAGGTTTACTGAGTCATAATAGTGTTTAAATCCAAATGTTTAAAAACAAAAGTAGCTGATTTATTGGTATTTAATTTTCTCGAAGCCAGAAGCTAATTATTAACTAAGTGCTCCTCACTAGAAACAAGCAGGCAGCGCCAGGGCGGTGCTTCTTGTTTCTAGCGTGGCTTGCACTAGGCCGTGAGCCTGTTGAGAGTAAAGCAAATGAGTGTCTCATATTCCTAACTCTGTTGCACCTGGCACACTTGTCAACAAAGACACTCTTTCAAAAAAAAATTATTTATTTGAGAGAGAGAAAGAGAGTGAAAGAGGCAAAGACGGCGGTGGGGGGAGGAGGGAGAATGGGTGCACAGAGGGCCTCTAGCCACTGCAAATGAACTCCACACGCATGTGCCACTCTGTACATTCGGCTTACGTGCTTTTTGGGAAATCGAACCTGGGTCCTTAGGCTTCCCAGGCAAGTGCCTTAACCACTGCGCCATCTCTCCAACCCCACAAAGACACTGTTTATTTCCCCAGCATTTCCCACTGGTTTCTTTTCTCCCTTCAACCATAACAATATGATATCCAAATTTTGTTTTAAACCATGGACCCTCTGGTCATTCAACCCGAGTCAACCCTGTGCCTGGCTTTATCTTCACTAGACTGTGTTACAACTTCCCTGAATCTCATTCCAGATTTGAACTTCTCCATGGCCTTGCTGTGTTTTTCACACACAATGTGTCGGACCTTTACTGCATGGCCACCACCTTCTGGGCCCCGAGCCTTCTTGTCAGCGCTGTCACTCCCAGAGGCTGCGCCCCTTGAACAGAGTCCATAAAGAAAGGGCTCCGCAGTACAACTCCATCGCACTCTTTATCACACTTCCCCCTTTTCCCTTTGCACAGCATCTCCCACACGTGCTGTTAAACTCTCCAGACATGCTTAATAAATTTTTTTTTGAAAGAGGGAAAGAGGCAGAGTGAGTGAGAGAGAGAGAGAATGGGTGCACCAGGGCCTCTAGCCACTGCAAACAAACTCCAGATGCATGTACCACCTTGTGCATCTGGCTTACATGGGACCTGGGGAATCGAACCGAGGTCCTTTGGCTTTGCAGGCAAGTGTCTTAACCACTAAGCCATCTCTCTAGCCCCAGTAAATCTTTTTGAATAAATAAATGCAGGACTTCCAAATATAAAGTTTCCTCTAGGTTCCAGGGTCACTGTCTCCATCTGCCCTCTGGACACTCCTATTCTCTATAAGCCACGGGGACTATCAGATGTAAACCAAAGGCCATCCCCATCCTGGACGAACCTGCAAGTCCCTGGGGCCCCGCTCCCATCAGCCATGTCACTGTTCTTCTTGAAGCATTTTTGCCCAGTCTAAGCTTAATCATTCTTTCTAAGCTGATATATAATACAATCTACTGTGGGAAAAATGTTATTCTTTTAATTGCACTGGCTAAAAATGGTTTCATCGTATCTTTGCAATGTTTTTGGATGTCTAGTCATAAAAGACTAGATTAACTTAAAACACTCATGTTAGTGAAATTCTCTAAAACTGCCTCATAAAAACCTGCCATTGTGTCATCTCAATGTTGGCGTGCTTCTACTGGAGAGAGTTTAAGAAAAAAAGTATGAAAAAGAGAGGCAGGATGGCTCATAGTGAGCGGAAGTTTTTTAGCTTTGGTCACATGTTGCTTGGAGTTGCTTACGATATACCATGTTCTACCTTCTCCCAACTGGTAATAATTATGACCACACTTCAGGAGAGGACAAAGAGAAGACAGAAAAAGGGATTAGGAGTTAGTGTAACAGAAATCTGTTCCAACTGAACATATGTAAAAAACTACCATATATTCCATCAAAATGTCAAGAGGCGAGAATGGAAAGTGTACGAGCCGGTCTTTCCTTGTTAAGCGGCCTCGCGGCTGTTGACAGGTTTGATACTGCTGCTCTGACGGCACAGGGACCCACAAGGAAGAGCTGGACCGTGCCTGCGGCTCAGCTCGCAGATGATCCCTCGGCTGGCAGCAGCCCCAGGCTTTTAATCACAGCACTCACCATCACAATCGGCTTCACTGGGATGTTCTCTTGCGAAGTGCCTGGTGGGGGATCATTCCATTCTGGAAACTTAATAACATCCTTTTGATACGGGAGCTTCTTCGGATATGGTTTCAAGGGTGAGGAAGGAGGAAATCTAAAAGCCAAGAAGAAAAGCTCTGTTAATGCAGCCAGGAGGTGGTACAATCTGTGTGTGTGTGTGTGTGTGTGTGTGTGTGTGTGTGTGTGTGTGTGTGTGTACACACATACACATCTGTACAGGTGAGAAGTTGATGTAACGTAACTTCCTTGATTGCTCACCTTTTTTTTCCCCAAGGTAGGATCTCACTCTAGCCCAGGCTGGCCTTGAACTCACAGCAATCCTCCTACCTCTGCCTCTTAAGTACTCGGATTAAAGGCGTGCGCCACCATGCCCAGCTTCCTCTTATTCTTTGAGGCAGAGTCATTTGGCTAGATTAGCTAGCCAGGGATTCCCTGTCCTCCAGTGCTAGAGTTCCAGCAGAAAGCCACCACACCCAGCTTCCTTCCTGGAGAGCTGAAGATGTGAACTTGGGACCTTATACTTACACAGCAAGTACTTTCCCAGCTGAGCCATCTCCTTGGCCCTAAGAAAAGACGTCTTGACAATTCAAATAGTAAATGAGCTCATGCTTCACTGAGTTATTGCACAGGGAGAAAAGTAATCAACAAAGATTTCTTTTTATTTATTTATTTATTTGAAAGAGAGAGAAAGAGAATGGGCATGCCAGGGCCCCTAGCCTCTGCAAACCATCTCCAGATGCATGTGCTGCCATGTGTATTTGGCTTTATGTGGGTACTGGGAAATCAAACCTGAGACCTTTGTCTTTGCAGGCAAGCGCTTTAACCGCTAAGCCATCTCTCCAGTCCCCCCAAAATGATGGCTTTTTAAAATTAAAATATCCATTCATTACACCCTGTAGCAGTTACTTTCTCATTGCTGTGAACAAATTACCTGAGCAGAGAAGCAACTTAAGGCAAGAAAAGGGTCTATTTTGGTGTACAGTGCCAGCAGATGGAGTTCTAGGTGTTGGGAAAAGCACAGAAGGCTGCAGCCAAACAGAGCCGGTCACATTTCACCAGTCAGGAGGCAGAGGAAGAACAGGAAGCAGGGCAGGTTACAAAACCTCAAGGCCCGCCACCAGTGACTAGCTTCCTCCAGTAAGGCTCCACCTCCTCAAAGTGACACAACCTCTGGAAAACTGGGGGACCTCCAGGTGTTCAAACACACACACATAAGCCTGGGGGGGGGCGTTATTTACAATGGACTTTCATACAAGCATGAGTACAATTTGATCCCACACCCAAATACCCTTTCTCATCCTCCTCTTCCACTAAAACCTTTCTTCTTTCCTGTCCTACTTTCATGCTCTTTTTTTTTGGGGGGGGGGACCCACTAAGTTAGAGTGGCTTTCATGATCACAGATGGGAGATTATTTGCTACCCAATAGACAAGCTAACGGTGGGATACCAATGAAGGTCATAATTCCCTCCATCCCAGAAGGGATCACTTACCACTGACTACTCATGAACCCGTCCTCCCGCTCATCTCAGTCTTTTACGGGAAGTCACATTCACTCCGAGGTCTTGAGCTAGCTCTCACACTATCCAGAAGGCAGCATCCCACAGCTCCCCCTCCCACCCTCCTGCTCTTATGTTCTTTCCACCTCTATGGGGGACAATGTGCATTCAAACAGCAGCCCATCAAACAACACTTGTAAAATAATAATAAAAAACTTTAATTTTTTTTTTTTTTTTTTAGAAAAGCAAGAAGAGAGAGAGAGAGATACAGGAGGCACAGAGAGAGAACTGGTGTGCCAAAGCCTCAGCCACTGCAATTGAACTCCAGATGTTTGTGCCACCTAGTGGCCATGTGCGGCCTTGTGCTTGAATCACCTTTGTGCACCTGGCTTATGTGGGATCTGGAGAGTTGAACATGGGTCCTTAACTACTAAGCCATCTCTCTAGCCCTAAAACTTATTTTAAAAAAGAAAACCTTATATTTAGACAAGCATTGAGTCCCTGATCTCAATCTCTTGTAACTTTTATTATTTTGAGAGAAGGTCTCACTACGCTGCCCAAGCTGGCTAGACCTTGCAAGCCTCCTGCCTCATCCTGTAATGCTGAGGCTGCAGGTTTGCACGACCATGCCTGGCTTCCTATTTTATTGTTTCCTTTTCCTTTAAATTAGGTTTACCAGAGTACCCAAGCTAACCTTGAACTCCTGTGCTTGAGAGAGCCTCCTGCGTCAGCCTCCAGAATAGCTACAAAAATCATGTGTCACCTTGCCGAGCTCCGAAAAGGTTCTCAACGTTAGTGGGCTGGGAGGGCCTCGTTTCACCCGGGTGAAATCACTATTGCCTTGCAGCACTATGGCTAAGATTTGTGCACGATATGGTCCAAATAGAAATCACAGATGGGAAAATCATCAATAATGCTTGCAAAGGAAGAGGATACTCAGCAATACTCAGCCATGCTCACCAGGAGAGAGGATACTCAGCCATGCTCAGCAGGAGAGAGGATGCTCAGCCATGCTCACCAGGAGAGAGGATACTCAGCCATGCTCACCAGGAGAGAGGATGCTCAGCCATGCTCACCAGGAGAGAGGATGCTCAGCAACACTCACCAGGAGAGAGGATGCTCAGCAACACTCACCAGGAGAGAGGATGCTCAGCCATGCTCACCAGGAGAGAGGGTGCTCAGCCATGCTCAGCAGGAGAGAGGATGCTCAGCCATGCTCACCAGGAGATAGGATACTCAGCCATGCTCACCAGGAGAGAGGATGCTCAGCCATGCTCACCAGGAGAGAGGATGCTCAGCCATGCTCAGCAGGAGAGAGGGTGCTCAGCCATGCTCAGCAGGAGAGAGG
Source organism: Orientallactaga sibirica (assembly GCA_036365145.1). NCBI lineage: Eukaryota > Metazoa > Chordata > Mammalia > Rodentia > Dipodidae > Orientallactaga > Orientallactaga sibirica. The sequence continues at coordinate 8,044,449 of JAEOAD010000054.1, read as the reverse complement.
ATGCTCAGCCATGCTCACCAGGAGAGAGGGTGCTCAGCCATGCTCAGCAGGAGAGAGGATGCTCAGCCATGCTCACCAGGAGATAGGATACTCAGCCATGCTCAGCAGGAGAGAGGATGCTCAGCCATGCTCAGCAGGAGAGAGGATGCTCAGCCATGCTCAGCAGGAGAGAGGATGCTCAGCCATGCTCAGCAGGAGAGAGGATGCTCAGCCATGCTCACCAGGAGAGAGGATGCTCAGCCATGCTCAGCAGGAGAGAGGATGCTCAGCCATGCTCACCAGGAGAGAGGGTGCTCAGCCATGCTCACCAGGAGAGAGGATGCTCAGCAACACTCACCAGGAGAGAGGATGCTCAGCCATGTTCACCAGGAGAGAGGATGCTCAGCCATGCTCACCAGGAGAGAGGGTGCTCACCCATGCTCAGCAGGAGAGAGGATGCTCAGCCATGCTCACCAGGAGATAGGATACTCAGCCATGCTCAGCAGGAGAGAGGATGCTCAGCCATGCTCAGCAGGAGAGAGGATGCTCAGCCATGCTCACCAGGAGAGAGGATGCTCAGCAACACTCACCAGGAGAGAGGATGCTCAGCCATGCTCACCAGGAGAGAGGATGCTCAGCCATGCTCACCAGGAGAGAGGATGCTCAGCCATGCTCACCAGGAGAGAGGGTGCTCACCCATGCTCAGCAGGAGAGAGGATGCTCAGCCATGCTCACCAGGAGATAGGATACTCAGCCATGCTCAGCAGGAGAGAGGATGCTCAGCCATGCTCAGCAGGAGAGAGGATGCTCAGCCATGCTCACCAGGAGAGAGGATGCTCAGCAACACTCACCAGGAGAGAGGATGCTCAGCCATGCTCAGCAGGAGAGAGGGTGCTCAGCCATGCTCAGCAGGAGAGAGGATGCTCAGCCATGCTCACCAGGAGATAGGATGCTGAGCCATGCTCAGCAGGAGAGAGGATGCTCAGCCATGCTCACCAGGAGCGAGGATGCTCAGCCATGCTCACCAGGAGAGAGGGTGCTCACCCATGCTCAGCAGGAGAGAGGATGCTCAGCCATGCTCACCAGGAGATAGGATGCTCAGCCATGCACAGCAGGAGAGAGGGTGCTCAGCCATGCTCACCAGGAGAGAGGATGCTCAGCCATGCTCACCAGGAGAGAGGATGCTCAGCCATGCTCACCAGGAGAGAGGATGCTCAGCCATGCTCACCAGGAGAGAGGATGCTCAGCCATGCTCACCAGGAGAGAGGATGCTCAGCCATGCTCACCAGGAGAGAGGATGCTCAGCCATGCTCACCAGGAGAGAGGATACTCAGCCATGCACAGCAGGAGAGGGGATGCTCAGCCATGCTCACCAGGAGAGAGGATGCTCAGCCATGCTCACCAGGAGAGAGGATACTCAGCCATGCTCACCAGGAGAGAGGATGCTCAGCCATGCTCACCAGGAGAGAGGATGCTCAGCAACGCTCACCAGGAGAGAGGATACTCAGCCATGCACAGCAGGAGAGGGGATCCTCAGCCATGCTCAGCAGGAGAGAGGATGCTCAGCCATGCTCACCAGGAGAGAGGATGCTCAGCAACACTCACCAGCAGAGAGGATGCTCAGCCATGCTCAGCAGGAGAGAGGATGCTCAGCCATGCTCACCAGGAGAGAGGATGCTCAGCAACACTCACCAGGAGAGAGGATGCTCAGCCATGCTCACCAGGAGAGAGGATACTCAGCCATGCTCACCAGGAGAGAGGATGCTCAGCCATGCTCAGCAGGAGAGAAGATGCTCAGCCATGCTCACCAGGAGAGAGGATACTCAGTGATGCTCAGCCATGCTCACCAGGAGAGAGGATGCTCAGCCATGCTCACCAGGAGAGGATACTCAGCCATGCACAGCAGGAGAGAGGATGCTCAGCCAGGCTCACCAGGAGAGAGGATGCTCAGCCATGCTCACCAGGAGAGAGGATGCTCAGCCATGCTCACCAGGAGAGAGGATGCTCAGCCATGCTCACCAGGAGAGAGCATACTCAGCAATACTCACCAGGAGAGAGGGTGCTCAGCCATGCTCACCAGGAGAGAGGATGCTCAGCCATGCTCACCAGGAGAGAGGATGCTCAGCCAGGCTCACCAGGAGAGAGGATACCCAGCAATACTCAGCGATGCTCAGCAGGAGAGAGGATGCTCAGCCAAGCTCAGCAGGAGAGAGGATGCTCAGCCATTCTCACCAGGAGAGAGGAGGCTCAGCGATGCTCAGCAGGAGAGAGGATGCTCGACCATGCTCACCAGGGGAGAGGACACTCCCCCGTGCTCACCAGGGGAGAGGACACTCAACAATGCTCACCAGGGGAGATGACACTCAACAATGCTCACCAGGGGAGAGGACACTCAACAATGTTCACCAGGGGAGAGGACACTCCACCATGCTCACCAGGGGAGAGGACACTCCACCGTGCTCTCCAGGGGAGATGACACTCCACCGTGCTCACCAGGGAGAGGACACTCCACCATACTCACCAGGGGAGAGGACACTCCACCATACTCACCAGGGGAGAGGACACTCCCCCGTGCTCACCAGGGGAGAGGACACTCCACCGTGCTCACCAGGGGAGAGGATACTCCACCATGCTCACCAGGGGAGAGGACACTCAACAAAGCTTACCAGGGGAGAGGACACTCCACCATACTCACCAGGGGAGAGAACACTCCCCCGTGCTCACCAGGGGAGAGGACACTCCACCGTGCTCACCAGGGGAGAGGACACTCCACCATGCTCACCAGGGGAGAGGACACTCCACCGTGCTCACCAGGGGAGAGGACACTCCCCCGTGCTCACCAGGGGAGAGGACACTCCACCGTGCTCACCAGGGGAGAGGACACTCCACCGTGCTCACCAGGGGAGAGGACACTCCACCGTGCTCACCAGGGGAGAGGACACTCAACAATGCTCACCAGGGGAGAGGACACTCCACCATGCTCACCAGGGGAGAGGACACTCCACCATACTCACCAGGGGAGAGGACACTCCACCATACTCACCAGGGGAGAGGACACTCCACCATGCTCACCAGGGGAGAGGACACTCCACCGTGCTCACCAGGGGAGAGGATACTCCACCATGCTCACCAGGGGAGAGGATACTCAACAATGCTCACCAGGGGAGAGGACACTCCACCGTGCTCACCAGGGGAGAGGACACTCCACCATGCTCACCAGGGGAGAGGACACTCCACCGTGCTCACCAGGGGAGAGGATACTCAACAATGCTCACCAGGGGAGAGGACACTCCACCATGCTCACCAGGGGAGATGACACTCCACCATGCTCACCAGGGGAGAGGACACTCCACCATTGCTCACCAGGGGAGATGACACTCCACCATGCTCACCAGGGGAGAGGACACTCCACCGTGCTCACCAGGGGAGAGGACACTCCACCGTGCTCACCAGGGGAGAGGACACTCCACCGTGCTCACCAGGGGAGAGGACACTCCACCATACTCACCAGGGGAGAGGACACTCCACCATGCTCACCAGGGGAGAGGATACTCAACAATGCTCACCAGGGGAGAGAACACTCAACAACGCTCACCAGGGGAGAGGACACTCCACCGTGCTCACCAGGGGAGAGGACACTCCCCTGTGCTCACCAGGGGAGAGGACACTCCACCATGCTCACCAGGGGAGAGGACACTCCACCATGCTCACCAGGGGAGAGGACACTCACCGTGCTCACCAGGGGAGAGGACACTCAACAACGCTCACCAGGGGAGAGGACACTCCACCATACTCACCAGGGGAGAGGACACTCAACAGTGCTCACCAGGGGAGAGGACACTCCACCGTGCTCACCAGGGGAGAGGACACTCCACCATACTCACCAGGGGAGAGGACACTCCACCATACTCACCAGGGGAGAGGACACTCCACCATGCTCACCAGGGGAGAGGACACTCAACAACGCTCACCAGGGGAGAGGACACTCCACCGTGCTCACCAGGGGAGAGGACACTCAACAATGCTCACCAGGGGAGAGGACACTCCACCGTGCTCACCAGGGGAGAGGACACTCCACCGTGCTCACCAGGGGAGAGGACACTCCCCGTGCTCACCAGGGGAGAGGACACTCCACCATGCTCACCAGGGGAGAGGACACTCAACAATGCTCACCAGGGGAGAGGACACTCCACCGTGCTCTCCAGGGGAGAGGACACTCCCCCGTGCTCACCAGGGGAGAGGACACTCCACCAGGCTCACCAGGGGAGGACACTCCACCATGCTCACCAGGGGAGAGGACACTCCACCATGCTCACCAGGGAGAGGACACTCCACCAATGCTCACCAGGGGAGAGGACACTCCCCGTGCTCACCAGGGGAGAGGACACTCCACCATGCTCACCAGGGGAGAGGACACTCCACCGTGCTCACCAGGGGAGAGGACACTCCCCCGTGCTCACCAGGGGAGAGGACACTCCACCGTGCTCACCAGGGGAGAGGACACTCCACCATGCTCACCAGGGGAGAGGACACTCAACAATGCTCACCAGGGGAGAGGACACTCCACCGTGCTCACCAGGGGAGAGGACACTCCACCATGCTCACCAGGGGAGAGGACACTCCACCATGCTCACCAGGGGAGAGGATACTCAACAATGCTCACCAGGGGAGAGGACACTCCACCATGCTCACCAGGGGAGAGGACACTCCACCGTGCTCTCCAGGGGAGAGGACACTCCACCATACTCACCAGGGGAGAGGATACTCAACAATGTTCACCAGGGGAGAGGACACTCCACCGTGCTCACCAGGGGAGAGAACACTCCACCATGCTCACCAGGGGAGAGGATACTCAACAATGTTCACCAGGGGAGAGGACACTCCACCAGGGGAGAGGACACTCAACAATGCTCACCAGGGGAGAGGACACTCCACCTCACCACACTCAACAATGCTCACCAGGGGAGAGAGACACTCCACCATGCTCACCAGGGGAGAGGACACTCCACCATGCTCACCCAGGAGAGGACACTCCCCCGTGCTCACCAGGGGAGAGGATACTCAACAATGCTCACCAGGGGAGAGGACACTCCCCCGTGCTCACCAGGGGAGAGGACACTCAACAATGCTCACCAGGGGAGAGGACACTCAACAATGCTCACCAGGGGAGAGGACACTCCCCCGTGCTCACCAGGGGAGAGGACACTCAACAATGCTCACCAGGGGAGAGGACACTCCACCATACTCACCAGGGGAGAGGACACTCCACCATGCTCACCAGGGGAGAGGACACTCCACCGTGCTCTCCAGGGGAGAGGATACTCAACAATGCTTACCAGGGGAGAGGACACTCCACCATGCTCACCAGGGGAGAGGACACTCCACCATGATCACCAGGGGAGAGGACACTCCCCCGTGCTCACCAGGGGAGAGGACACTCAACAATGCTCACCAGGGGAGAGGATACTCAACAATGCTCACCAGGGGAGAGGACGCTCCTCTGTGCTCACCAGGGCCGAGGACACTCAATAATGCTAGCTAGGGATATTCAATAATACTCGCTAAGGTAGAGAATGATGGCCTAATGCTCACTTTATTTCCTCTCCTTCGCAGTACATGCTGTGCAAGCACTCTGTCTCTGACATCTTGTGTCTAGTATTTGCTCTTATAAATATTTCTCGTAAAGATTAATCCAGTTTCCTTTGAACACCACATGCTTTACACAAGAGTGTGAAGTGCGAACCTACAAAAGCTTCCTGAAGGAGCTGGACAGCTTCCAGGCATCCTTACTCCACTTTCTTTTCTCCACACCTTCCCTGTTCCTAGTGCCCGCGCACCAGCAGCATCCCTCCTTGGAGTAACACCAAACACTTATGTAAACTTAACGCTCTTCAAACTAGAGAGAACTAAAGCTAACTATGTATTTTTCCTCCTTTTTTTCCCTGTGATTTTTTGAAGTAGGGTCTCACTCTGGTCGAGGCTGACCTGGAATATACTATGTAGTCTCAGGGTGGCCTCGAACTCACGAAGGTCCTCCTACCTCTGCTTCCCGAGTGCTGGGATTAAAGGCGTGCACCACCATGCCCGGCCCCTGTGAGCTTTTTAAAAGGATACAGTACAATAAATACACCACTAGGACTGGAGGATGGCTTACCGGTTAAGGCGTTTGCCTGCAAAGCCAAAGGATCCCAGTTCGATTCTCCAGGACCCACGTAAGCCAGATGCACAAGGTGGCGCAGGTATCTGGTGTTCATTTGCACTGTCTGTGTCCGTTCTCACCCTCTTTCTCTCTCTCTGCCTCTTTCTCTCTCTCAAATAAATAAATACATCACTAAGCTGGAATGTGTAGCTCAGTGGCAGAACTCTTGCCTAGCATGTGGAACCGGGTTCCATCCCCAGCACTACAACAAGAAAAAAAAAAAACACTCGGGCTGGAGAAATGGCTTAGCGGTTAAGGTGCTTGCTTGCAAAGCCTAAGGACCCATATGTGACTCTCCAGATCCCACGTAAGCTAGACACACAAAGGTGAGGCAAGTGCAAGGTCGCACATGTCCACTAGGTGGCGCAAACGTCTGGAGTTTGATTACACTGGCTGAAGCCCTGGTGTGCCAATTCTCTCTCTCTCTCTCTCTCTTGCTCGCTCTGTCTCTAAAAATAAATAAACACTTAAAAGCAACACAGAATTCTGAGCCTTATGCTGACCTTTTTGTTCTTCATATGTATGGTGTGGTGCATGTACAGGTAAAGCTGAAAGAGAATGTCAGATTTCTCCCGTACTGCTCTTCCAACTCCCAGACCTGGAGCTGCTGCTTTTCCAACCAGTCTAGCTGGGGGCGAGCCCCAGCAAGTCTTCAGTGTTTGCTCTCCACAGGACCAGGGTTCCACGTGTGCATGGCCCACACCCACGTTTGTAGGACGTGTGCTGGAGAACAGAACTCAGGGAAGATCAGGCCCTCCTGACTGTGCAGCATTCTAACTCACGGAGCCACCTCCCTGGCCCCTGAATTTTATTTTGATGCTGCTGTTGTTGGTTGTTTTTTTTTTTAATCTTAGCCAAAGTAAAGGCTTCAAATCTTGACCATGATATGCAGTAGAAAGTAATTCAAAGGGATAAACATCTTATTCTTAAGGTAAATGCAAAAGCAAGGAGTTATAAGAGACTATGGTTTTCAAGGGAAGCCTGCGTGAAAGTGAATCGTGAGAATCAGAAATAAGAAAAGCATGATGAGAAACATTTCAAGTCACAAGAGACCTGAAAAGAGATGACTAATGGAGAAAACTTGAGTCCCATCTTCTGTGAAAAAGAACTTCTAATAACTCACTGTATTTGAAGGCAGCTTGAGTCAGGCAGAAAAAAAAAATGAGGTCAGGAAATCATAAAATCAAGTTAAAGATAAATACACTGAAAGATGGTTACCAGGGTAGGAGTTCCTGAGAGAATTCAAAATAATATGAACTAAATGAAATTTTTAATCCAGTCAAAGATGGCCTCCTTTCTAAGTAAAGGGTCGCTCGCAGAAGTCAGTTAACTTACTGTCTCCTCTGACTCTCCTCTTATTTCTCTCTTTTCAGACAAGGTCTTGCTAGAGAGGTCAAACTGGCTTCCAACTTGAGATTCTCCCCTCCCCCCCCCCATCCCCTTGGCCTCCTATGTGCTGGAATGGCAGCTATGTAGCACCACACCTGGCTCTACTCTAATTTGTTAAAAACCAGCATTCACAACAAAAGTCCTTTTTCCAACCAAACTATAGTATTTATGCATGTACACCCCCATAGACTCACCTGCATACAATGTAGCACATAAGCCTAGGGTTTCAATGACCACTCTCCTCTCAGCTTATTAAAATTCAACAAAATCCAAACCTGTCTCTAACTCCCCAATTCTATTCCCTCCACTATGGTATAAAATTTTTTTGGCTCTGAGTTTCAAGCTTGGCTTTCTCACAAACTGTCTGAATGGCCTTTGGAAAGGAAAGGCCTCACTAAACCACAGTTTATAAGGTGCAAGAACGAAGTTGGGTGATCTGTACATTTCATTCCAGGTTCGAAAACGTGTTCCTTACATCTGCACAGCCAGGAGCAAGGACTGTCTTCCAAAATCAAAGCAGAGTGTTGATGTGCAGAGCTGGGGCTGAGTCTCCTCTCTCCCTCCTGAGATGAGAGGGCTAAGCAGCTCTTACAGCAGCTGCAACATGCTCACAGCACTCTGGAATCCTGCCTGAGACAAACTGCCTCAGAGCTCCCTCCAGTGGGCAACTTCTATTTGGTGTGGTAAATGTTAGTAATTGAATCCTCATATTTAATCATGGAATCTGGGGTGAGAAAGCCTGCCAGAGATGATCTAAAATGCCACACTTCCGCATATCTGAAGCTGTAAGTCCAGGATAGGAAAGCAACTTATTAAAAGTCTAAAACAAGGACTGGAGATGGCTTAGTGGTTCAAGCACCTGCCTGCAAAGGACCCTGGTTGGATTCTCCAGTACCCATGTAAAGCCAGATGCACAAAGTGGCGCATGTGTCTGGAGTTTGTGTGCAATGGCTAGAAGCTCTGGCACACTCATTTTCTCCTTCTCTTTCTCGAATAAATAAAATAATTTTTATTTTAAATTTTGAGTGGGGTGTGGTGGCACACGCCTTTAATCCTAGCACTCGGGAGGCAGAGGTAGGAGGATCACCATGAGTTTAAGACCACCCTGAGACTACATAGTGAATTTCAGGTCAGCCTGGACTAGAGTGAAACCCTAAATTGAAAAAAAAAATTTTTTTTTAAGTCTCACATCAAACTATCTGAGATAGTAAAACATTTTTCTCAATAGATTTATAAACCTTTCTCCAAGTGTACTGGTATCATTCTAGCCCAAGAAAGTTTAGGGCCAGCTGGCCTACATACTGAAAGCTTATCCCAAATTTAAAACAAAAAAGATTTGCAAGCCCTTTATAAAAGCTTATTGATAGCTGAAGAGATGGCTTAGTGGTTAAGGCACTTGCCTGTGAAGCCCAAGGACCAGGGTTCAACTCCCCATGTAAGCCAGATGCACAAGGTGGCAATGTGTCTGGAGTTCATTTGCAGTGGCTGGAGGCCCTGGAGTGTCCATTCTCTCTCTGTCTAACCCCCTCTCTGTTTCTCTCACTCTCAAATAAATAAATAAATAAATAAATAAACAAACAAACAAACTATTAAAAGAAAAGCTTAGGTATTAAAGAACTAGGGCTTAGCAGTTAAGGTGCCTGCCTGCGAAGCCTAGGGCCCCAGGTGTGACTCCCCAGAATGCACGGACACCAGATGCGCAAGGTGCCGCACAAGGTGGTGTACTTCTCAGCCCCCTTGCGTCTAGGTGGCCCCTCCCACTGCTTTAATGGGTAATAGATGGCGGAAGCACTAGCTCCTCGGTCTGGGCCTCTCTCCTAGCGCTTGTTCTCCATGCGCTTCCTCTGAAAACCCAGCCATCAGAGACCACCATGTTGTGAGAACTCACGTGCCACAAAGAGACACTGGAATGTGAGATGGAAAGAAACTGAGTCAAGGAACTGGCCAAAGGTCCAGATTTATGAACCCCCAGCTGACGCCTCCCCATTTACACAGTATTGAAATGGGGATGAGAATTGCAACGCTCTAATCCCGGTCATTTGGCCCCATATGAGGCCACATTCCAGCCGAGACCTGAGTAGCTCAGTGACACAAACTCAGTATAATCAGGGAACGCTCCATTATGAATCAAGATAAGGAAATAAGGGGTTTAGGAGCTCTGGCAGGAATATTTCATATTATACCACAGTTGTCTAGGAATCTCAAGGATACTACAGCTCATGGCCGACTTTTAAGTATCTCAGGACAGAAAAGAAGCTGTATCAAAGGGATTTGTGAATGCGGCTAGGTCTAGTGGAACAAATCCTGCCATAAGATTCATCAGAAGCTGGGCGTGGTGGCGCATGCCTTTAATCCCAGCACTTGGGAGGCAGAGGTAGGAGGATCACCGTGAGTTCAAGGCCACCCTGAGACTACATAGTGAATTCTAGGTCAGCCTGAGCTGGAGTGAGACCCTACTTCGAAAAACCAAAAACAGCCGGGCATGGTGGCACACGCCTTTAATCCCAGCACCCGGGAGGCAGAAGTAGGAGGATCACCATGAGTTTGAGGCCACGCTGAGACTACATAGTGAGTTCCAGGTCAACATGGGCTAGAGTGAGACCTAACCTCAAAAAAAAAAAACAACAACAACAACAAAAAAAAAAACATTCATATGAAAACTCAAGATCAGGCTAGGTGTGATGGTGCACACCTTTAATCCCAGCACTCGAGAGGCAGAGGTAGGAGGATCACCAAGAGTTCGAGGCCACCCTGAGAATACATAATGAATTCCAGGTCAGCCTGAGCTAGAGTGAGACCCTACCTCAAAAAGCCAATAAATAAAAAAATAGAAAGAGCCGGCTGTGGTGGTGCACACCTTTAATCCCAGCACCACTTGGGAAGCAGAGATAGGAGGATCTCCGAGAGTTCAAGGCCATCCTGAGACTACATAGTGAATTCCTGGTCAGCCTGAGCTAGGGTGAGACCCTACCTCAAAAAAAAAAAAAAGAAAGAAAGAAAGAAAGAAAGAAAGAAAGAAAAAGAAAAGAAAAGAAAATTCAAGATCCTTAAGGCAACAGACTGGCAGAATCACCACCCACTTGTATAGTTCAGTTGAAAATGAAAGTCATATCTACTTAAGCTTTTCCAAATGAAACGAGCAGTCAAAGCTCTCAACCTTCACTACGCAGGAAGTATCTGAGAAAGACACTTCATCGCAAACACAGGCAGTTTGTTATGACGGGACGGTGAGCTGAAGGAGGGCAGGGACCAACACAGAATCCCAAAAAAGCAAAAGGAATGGCGGATGTATGTCCAATTCCATTTCAAAAGTGCTACAGGGCTGGAGAGATGGCTTAGTGGTTAAGGCACTTGCCTGCAAAGCCTAAGGACCCATGCTCGACTACCCAGGTCCCACATAAGCCAGATGCAAAAGGTGAGGCAAGCAAGCACGGTTGCACATGTGTGCTAGTACAGTGGCTGGAGGCCCTGGTATGCCAATTCTCTCTCTCTCATGCATAAAAATAAAATAAAATAAAATAAAATAAAATAAAATAAAATAAAATAAAATAAAATAAAATAAAATAAAATAAAATAACGTAAAATATTTTAAAGTGCTACACACCAGCGATCAGTGTGTGTGAGATCACAATGGAAAGCTCGGTAGTCTCGTTGGGGAGGGTGAATATAGTTGCAAAGGAAAGAAATGTGGTTACAGTCAGAGGCAAACGATGACAGATTGTATTTTCCAAGGACGGACACAACATTCTCTCCCGTCCCATATGCTCTTGCCATCCTGTCGCATGTGCTCTTCCTATCCTGTATGTGACTTTGACACTTCCCCATCAATAGCAAGAGACTGTTTCTGTACCCTCAGCCCTAACGTGAGTGGGTCATGTGACCACTGTGACACACAGAATACAGCAGAAGCATGCGATGCCAAATTGCGGGCCCATAAACTTGTGTGTTCTGAATGTGGCAATTTTGAAGGTGAAGCCTTGCTGGAGGAGGTATGTTGCTGGTGGGTTTGGGGGTGTTACGGCCAGCTCCCCCTTGCCAGAGTTCACTCTCTCACTGCTGGTTTCCACCTACTGCAGAAGAACTGATGCCCAGCTCTGCTCACGCCACACTCTCCTTTGCCATGATGAAGCTTCCTCCTGAGACTGTAAGCCAAAACAAATTCTTTCCCTCCCATCGGCCGCTTTGGGTCGGGTGCTCTGTTCCAGAAGCACAGAGGTAAACACAACAACCCTGCAGGACACACAGCCACGGAGATGCCCAGTGGAGCCTCACGAAGAAACAGAGGAGGGCTGGAGAGATGGCTTAGTGGTTAAGGCGCTTGCCTGCAAAGACTAAGGACCTACGTTACACTCTCCAGATCCCACGTTAGCCAGACGCACAAAGGCGAAGCAAGCGTAAGGTTGCACGTGCCCACTAGGTGGCACAAGTGTCTGGAGTTTGATTGCAGTAGCTGAGGCCCTGACGTGCCAATTCTTGCCTGCCCCCCACCCCACCTTCTGTCTCTCGCTCCAAAAATAAATAAATAAATTAATTAATTAATTAATAGTAGAAACAAACGAACAGGCAACCACAACGGACAAAGACACCACAGTGCATGAGTAGCCCAAATGATTCCTTGTGGGTTAAGGTGCAGCCTGCCAGTTGACTGCATTTGCTAAGTTCCTGACACAAAAACCCTGAGCAAGCTGGATGTCGTGATACAGGCATCTCAGTGTTCAGGAGGCTAAGGCATGAGGACTGGGAGTTTGAGGACAGCGTGAGAGACAACAGTCCTTTGACCTTCACACTTGTGTTAATGGCATACACACATGTGCACACACGCCATACAGAGAGAGACAGGAAATATCTCTGACCTTGGGTAATGAAGAATCTTTTGAAATAAGGTATTAAAACCAGACACGGGGCATGGGGAGATGAATCAGACCACAAGCAGGTTTCCTGCACCAGCACGAGGGTGGAGTTCAATCCCTAGCACCCACACATGCCTTAACCCCAGGACTGAGGTAAGCAGAGAATGTAGAGGAAGGAGACATAGAAGAGGGGCAGACCGAAGGAAGGAAGGGAGGGAGGGAGGAAGGGAGGGAGGGAGGGAGGGAGGGAGGAAGTAGAAGGGGAGGGAAAAGGAGAGGGGGAGGTGATACAGGGGAGGAGAGGAGAGGAAAGAGGGGAGGGGAGGAAAAGAGAAGGGAGGAGAGGAGGGAAGAAGAAAGAAACAGGGAAAAAACTGAGGGTATAGCCCAGTGGGGGCCGCTTCCCTAGCTCAGCATTAACGCTGTGTTTGATCCCTAGTACTGCCAAAGAGAGAGAGAATGAGAGCTCTTCACCACCTTACAACTGACAGAAGCTGATCACTCAGAAGGGACTGATTTACCTGTCAGAGAACCAGGAGGTGGTATACAGGCCGCTGGGGGAGAAAAGGGGTCTTGCTCAGTCGTGGACCCTGAACTCTACGATGCTGACCTGCTAAGCAAGATGTGCCCACTCCACAGAGGGGAAGTTACGCCTGATACCGTACACCTGGTCAAAAGCCCATACTAAGGTCTTAGGCCCTGGGGGTGAGGGGGATGGACATCTACTCCTGCTCTTTTGCTAAATGAACGTGTAGCCAAACTGCTTTCTAAACATTTATGCTTATGCACATAGCTTACGGCTGCTCTCAGCCTCGGTCGGCGGCGCTCCCTTCTGCACTGGGCGGTGGTTAATGCAGAGACCCCTGACTGGCAGAGGGCTGAGAAGGAGCAACTGTGGACTGCTCAGCTCTACACGGAACATCGGTATCACCCCTCCCAGCATCAGGGAATTAAAGTCTGGGCGAGCTGGAAGACGGAAGGAAAGGAGTGCTATGCAACGCAGTCTTCTGGACATGACATGGCCAGCCCCTGCACTCATGAACTCAGAGCCGCTGCACGTTCCCAGCACAAGGCCTGCTTACAATTTGGGCAGGCCAATATTCCATCACAAGTGGGAGAGGGGCTCGAGAGGACCCAGCCCTCTCGGAGGGGCCATTGGCTGTGAATGGTTGCTAGGAGAGAGGGAAACATTCTCTCCAGTAGTATGGTCACCGCACTGATGAAGCTGTCCAGGCTCCAGTAAATAAGCCCTGGCCCAGGCTCATGGAAGCCGCCCTAACTAAATTCAGTGATCAAAGGACAGAACGGGGCTGGAGGGATGGCTTGGCCGTTAAGGCACTTGCCTGCAAAGCCGAAGGACCCAGGTTCGATTCCCCAGGACCCACGTAAGCCAAATGCACAAGGGAGGGCATGCACCTGGAGTTTATTAGCAATGGCTAGAGACCCTGGTGCACCCATTCTCTCTCTCTCTCTACCTCTTTCTCAGATAAATAAATAAATAAATAATTTTTTTTAAAGATAGGAAAGGGCTAGATAGATGGCTTAACAGTTAAGGCACTTGCCTGCAAAGCCGAAGGACCCAGGCTTGATTCCCCAGGACCCACACAAGCCAGATGTACAAGGTGACGCACACATCTGGCATTTGTTTGCAGTGGCTGGAGGCCCTAAAGCACCCATTCTCTCTCTCTTTCTCTCTCTCTCTAATAAATAAATAAATAAAAATAAAAAACATTTTTTTAAAAAGATAGGAAGGTCAAAAGGAGAGGGAGAGAGAAAAGGAGGGTTAGACAGACATGAACTAGTTGAAAAAGCAGTTCAGTGGGGGGTAGGAGAAGGATAAGAAAAAGGAAGGGGAAGTGAATGGGATCAAAATGTACTATATACATATACGGAATTGTCAAAACAAATTATTTTTAAAAGAATATTGTTTAATACTAATAAAAAAATCTATGAGGAGTTGGGGGAGATGGCACAGTGGTTAAAGATGCTTACTCTGAAAGCCCTGCCAGCCAGAGTTCAAATCCCCAAGACCCATGTAAAGCTGAATGGAAAGAGATATATTTGTTGATAATCTCAACATGGCTATGGCAATGAGAGGCAGAGCCAAGAGAAACTTAAAGCTCGTGGGGCTGACCAGACTGGCCTTCCCCGCAGCGAAAACACAAGAGCGACCCTGTCTCAAAAACAAGTGAGAGTCTCCCTCTTCCCCACCCTAATAAATAAATAAAAATAAAATAAAATAATGTTTTTTTTAAAAAAGGCTAGACAGATGGCTTAGCGGTTTAAGGCACTTGCCTATGAAGCCTAAGGACCCGGGTGTGACTCCCCAACCCACGTAAGCCAGATGCGTAAGATGGTGCATGCATATGGAGTTGGTTTGCCATGGCTGGAGACTCTGGTGAACCCATTCTCTCCTCTCTAATAAATAAATAAAAATAAAAATTAAATTAAATTTTTAAAAGCCAAACAGGCAAAAGGAGGGTACCAATACCCTGAGGTTGTCCTTTGACCTTCATGTACATGCAGTGCCATGCACGCACGCGCACACACATACCTACACACACACACACACACACACACACACAAAAAAATAACTTTTAAAAATTAAAATTTTCACAAAAACAATATGTAAGAAAAAAATTCTGGGCTGGAGAGATGACTTGGTAATTAAAGCCACTTACTTGCAAAACCTAAGGCCTGGGTTCAATTACCCAGTACCCATATAAAGCCAGATACACAGAGTGGCACATGTGTCTAGAGTTTATTTGCACGAGGTCCTGGTTCACCCATTCTCTCTACTTGCAAAAAAAAATAATAATTAGGGGGCTGGAGAGATGGCTTAGCAGTTAAGACGCATGCCTGTGAAGCCTAAGAAACCAGGTTCAATTCTCCAGGACCCATGTAAGCCAGATGCATGTGCCACATGCATCTGGAGTTTGTTTGCAGTGGCTAGAGGCCCTGGCATGCCCATTCTCTCTCTCTCTCTTTCTCTAATAAATAAATAAAAATAAAATCTTTTTAAAAATTAAAAACAAAAAAAAGAAATAAAATTCTAGGGCTGGAGACATGGCTCAGTGGTTAAGGCACTTGCCTGAAAAGACAAAGGACCCAGGTTCAATTCCCCAGGACCCACGTAAGCCAGATGAACAAGGTGGCACATGTGTGTGGAGTTCTTTACAGTGACTAGTGCCCATTCTCTCCCTCTGTCTGCCTCCTTCTCTCATTCTTTCTCAAATAAATAAATAAAAAGCCGGGGGGGGGGATGGGGAGAAGCTAGGTGTGGTGGTGCATGCCTTAACAGAAAAAAAAAAAAAAAGTAAAAGCACAACCAAGCATTTCTAGATGTGGAGTCAGGAAAGATAAAACATACAAAATTATATTTAGTCTCACCAGTAATCAATGAACTTTGAAATAATACCACAATAAGATAATATTTCATACAAACCAGCAGCATAAATAAGTAAATATGAAATATCTTTATATTCTTCAAAAATAAAAGCATATCTACCATGGAAATTGGTGTCACCTATTAAAATGAACATGTACACACCCTCTAAATGAATGGTACTTCTGGGTAAATGGTATCCTGAAGTAACCCTCGCATGCGCAGATAGAAACATGACCACAAACATTCACTGCTGTGCTATTTTTTTGTTCTGTTTTGTTTTTATTAACGATTTCAGGGAGAGAGAGAGAAAGAAAGAAAGAGGTAGATACAGAGAGAGAGAATGGGCATACCACAGCCTCCAGCCACTGCAAAACTCCAGATGCATGCCTTCCTTGTGCATCTGGCTTATGTGGGTCCTGGGGAATCAAACCTGAGTCCTTTGGCTTCACAGGCAAATGCCGTAACCTCTAAGCCATCTCTCCAGCCCTTGTTTTGTTTTTGACGTAGGGTCTCACTCTAGCCCATGCTGACCTGAAATTCACTGATATAGTCTCAGGCTAGCCTTGAACTCACAGCAATCCTCCTACCCCAGCCTTCCGAGTGCTGGGATTAAAGGCATGTGCCACCATACCTGGCTGTGCCATTTTTACAATAGCAAAAAACGTGGATGTAACCCAAATATCTACTGTCAGGACAAAAGACAGAAGAGTGTTGAAAGAATATAAATTGCCATGAGAGTTCAGTGAACTATAATTACACACATAAATATGAAATCTCAAAAAACACAAGTGGGCTGCAGAGATGACTTAGCAATTAAGGCACATGCCTTCGAAGCCTAAGGACCCAGGTTCGACTCCCCAGGACCCATATAAACCAGATATACAAGGTGGCACATGCACCTAAAGTTCATTTGCAATGGGTAGAGGCCCTGGTGTGCCCATTCTCTCTATGTGCCTCTTTCTCTCTCTCTCTCTCTCTCTCTCTCTCTCTCTGTCTCTAATAAATAAATAATAAATGTTTTTTAGGCTGGAGAAATGGCTTAGCGGTTAAGCCATTTACTTACAAAGCCTAAGGACCCAGGTTCAATTCCCTAGGACCCACGTAAGCCAGCTGCACAGGGGACGCATGCATCTGGAGTTCGTTTGCAGTGGCTGGAGGCCCTGGGGCATTCATTCTCTCTCTCTCTCTCTCAAATAAATAAGTGAATAAAAGAAAAACCAAAAAAAAATTTTTAATAAATAAATATTTTTTAAAAAGAAACATAAAAAGTTCATTCTTTTTTAAAAAACGTCACGATAGCACTTATACATGTCTTTTTTGAACTGATGGACAAAGACTTAAAGACAAGTTCAAAAATCTCTTTTGTAGCCCAGAGCTCATGGTTAAGTAATTGTTTTGATGCATATTAGGAAGGAATATGATTTTAAAAAGCCACAAGAAGCAAAGGGCAAGTCAGAGGACACAGACTCAAATATGTTTTATTCATATAATGGTTCAAAACAGAAAATATTTCAGAAATAAAAACAGTGCATTGTTTAGTGATATAAGCATAAGGGCTTGGGAGGTGGCCCAGCACGTAAAGAGCTGGTCAGACAAGCACGAGGATCAATACCCTCAGGGCCCACAGAGAACTAGACATAGCAGTGTGCATCTCTAAGTCCAGCCCTCCTGAGGCGAGTGCGAGGTGAGGTAGGAGAACGCCCCAGGAGCTCACAGGTAGTTCAGCTAGCCTAGCGAGCACAGTGCTGAGCAATAAGAGGCCCTGCTTCAAACAAGGTGGAAGGTAAGGACCTGCACGCCAGACTGTCCTCTGACCACCACACGTGACATGGAACGTGCAGACCTGCACTCACACACTCATATTCACGGGAATGAACACACACACACACACACACACACACACACACACACATACACATTGCACACATGCACAAAAATCTTCATTAAAAGATGCATGCATAAATAATTAAGAAAAAAATAAGCCAGAAGCAATGGGAAAATTAACAACTAAGCCAAGATACTGATGAGCTCTCAGCAGAAGGTGACAAAATTTGTGGATCAGGGCTGGGGAAATGGCTCAGCAGTTAAGACATTTGCCTGCAAAGTCTAAGGATCCTGGTTCAATTCCCCAGGAACCATGTAAACCAGATGCGCAAGGGGCACATGCGTCTGGAGTTTGTTTGCAGTGGCTGGAGGCCTTGGTGTGCTCATTCTCTCTCTCTCTTAAATAAATAAATAAATACATAAAATATTTTTTAATTGTGGATTAACCAGGACCTGATTTGTTGTCATGATATACGTTATCCAGACATATAAGCTCCTGCACAGAAGATTACATCTCTACCAAAGACCCTACTGAGGAGAACACTCAGGGTAATGGAGGCCGGGGGTGAGGGTTTACAAGACAATAAGCCAGGTAAATAAAAATTTATATTTGTAAATTTAAAAAAAATGACTTCTAAGTAAAATATTGTGGGAAGAAAAAAAAAAGACTTAGTGCTCAATGATTGAGAGTATCATAAAGAGCAGAGCGCCCTCTGCTGGACAACCTGGACGTCTGCATTAAAAATTAATCCTAAAATGACCATGGATTTCAGAATTACAAAGTCCCCTTGAAAATATTTCAAATTCCACTTTGGAAGAAACCAAGAGCAGAAGAAATCAACCACATACAGCTGTCCAACAAAGTAACCCTGGCACCTCTATTTCCAAATAGTGATCAAAGAAAAATATAACCATAGGGGGATATGACTTTTTAAAGTTTTATTTATTTATTGAGAGAAAGAGAGAGAGAGAGAATGGGTACACCAGGGCCTCCAGCCACTGCAAATGAACTCCAGATTCATACACCACCATGTACATTTGGCTTGCATGGGTTCTGGGGAATTGAACCTGGGTCCTTAGGCTTCTCAGACAAGCACCTTAACCGCTAAGCCATCTCTATAGCTCCTGATTTTTTTTTTCTTTTTGTTTTTTTCAAGGTAGGGTCTCACTCTAGCCCAGGCTAACGTGGAATTTACTATGTAGTTCCAGGGTGGCCTCGAACTCATGGCACTCCTCCTACCTCTGCCTTCCGAGTGCTGGGATTAAAGGCGTGTGCCACTACACCCGGCTCCCTGAATTATTTTTTAATGTTCAATATACAATACATACTTGCATGAAAATATCTCCATGTAACACAATACCTTGTACAATAAAAACATACAATGAAAACATTTTTAAATGCATACCAGAATTACCACCCTTTGGTGAATTTACTTGAAATTGTGTCTTATTATTTAAGCAACTGATTTTAAAAAATCTTATAGGAGACATCTAAACCAAAGGGGAAGCACAATTTAAATACCTCTGTACACCTGACTGGTAAATGACTTTAAAATCCCTTCCCTGACATAGGTTAAAACTTTCTCTGATGTCCACAGAAACATACAGCATCAACGGCTTCCATCAGCCTGTCTCTGGCTAAGCAACCTAAGCTTTTGACCGTAACAAAATAAATCTCGACAATGAAAACTAGCCAGAGAGCAATTACTATGGGCACTGTCCTCTCTGAAGCTGCTTCTTCCCAGAAGCCCATGGGCTAGGGAAATCTAGCAATGTGACGGGTCTCACCTTGCTCTGTCAACCCATTCAACATAGCTTGGAGCACACAATATCCTTGTCTCCAAAACACGGAGAACCCGCTATGATCACATGTCATAGTGCTGCTTGAAGGTGTGTCAGGAGCATGTAACCACTCACGATAGCATCAGAAACAGCAACTACTTAGAGTGAAATCGAATAAAACAAGTTCAAGGTCTACTGAGCTAACACATAAAGCACAGCTAGAAGATAAATACAAAGACTTATGCCATGTTCATGATTTGGAAAACTCAACTTTGTTAAGTTAAATTTTGGGCTAGTTACTGATTTCACACAATTTCACTCAAAAGTCTCAAAACATTTTTTTTTTATTTAGACAGAGAGAGAAAGAGAGAGAATTGGCATGCCAAGGCTTTAGCCACTGCAATCCAACTCCAGATGCCTGCACCACCTAGTGGGCATGTGCGACCTTGTGCTTGCCTCCCCTTTGTGCATCTGGCTTACGTGGGATCTGAAGAGTTGAACATGGGTCCTTATGCTTCATAGGCAGGTGCCTTACCCGACAAGCCATCTCTCCAGCCCTCAACTGAAATTTTTATAGTAGCAAATGCTGATTCAAAAACATAAATTGAGGGCTGGAGAGATGGCTTAGTGGTTAAGGTGCCTATCTACGAAGCCTAAGAACCCCCATTTGATTCTCCAGGTCCCACATTTAGCCAGATGTAAAGTGATACAAGGGCGCAATGTTGCACATGCCCACAAGGGGGCGCACATGTCTGGAGTTTGTTCACAGCAGTTAAGAGGCCACTGGCGCACCCATTCTCTGTCTCTGTCTCTCTCTGTCTCTCTCAAAAAAATAAATAGCCGGGCGTGGTGGCTCACGCCTTTAATCCCAGCACTTGGGAGGCAGAGGTAGGAGGATCACCGTGAGTTCAAGGCCACCCTGAGACTACATAGTGAATTCCAGGTCAGCCTGAGCTAGAGTGAGACCCTACCTTGGAAAAAAAACAAACAAACAAATAAATAAATAAATAAAAACATATATTGAAAGGTCAAAAACATTAGAATAACCAAAATAATTCTGGAAAAGAACCAAGTTGGAGGAGTGACACTACCTGATTTAAAATATTTATTTATAAACCTGCCATGATCAAGCTGAGTTGGAGACAAAGTATTACAGAGAAGGGAACCATGTGTGAATTCAGTCTCAGGACTATGCGCTCTGTGGTGCCATATCCCCCTAGGAAAACACACACACCACACAAACCAGGGGGCGGGGGCAAGAGCTACGCTGCTTACACCTACGGCACCTGCCACTTCCTTGCCCCACTGTAACTACAAGCGGACCAATGTAGAAACCGTCTAGGAAGTACACGACAATCAAGGGACCAGACCCTCAGGAATGAACTTCCGGGTCACTTGACCAGGTCATAGCCTATCAAGGTGATGGCTGAAAGAAGGGGGGTTCACAATGGCAAAAGGAGGGCAGGGATGAGCACTAGCTGAGGCCAAGGGAACCAGCCACATCAGGAGCCGTCCTGGTACCGTAACCTGTCTTCCAGGGGTCCCCTTGCAGAGGGTCCCGCAGACGTGCACGGGAGGGCGTACACAAGGCACGGAAGCGCAGGGCCATCTCTGCCTTCAATGGACAACAACCCCAGCTGCTTATGTGTCCCCCTTTCTCCAGGCAGAGTGGGCAATGAAGCCAGTTCATTGCTGCCAAAAGATGCGACAACCTTGGCCTGGGACTCCCCATCAGCTCGGCCTCAGCTTGCTCTCAACCAGTGTCCTGGACTCCTGCGGGACAGTTCTTTCCTCTCAGGTCAGACCTGCATCAGTGAGCATGTTTGCTCCAGCCCCTCTTCTGAGTCCCCTTTACCTACAGCATTAAAGATCCTGCAGTTCTTGTACCTTCTCTACCGGAAGGACCTGAACTATTAGATTCCTGGTTTTGCAGTTGTCCATTTGTAATGACTTCAGATGGATACAAGAAGTATCCTCTACACATCAGGTGCCACTGGAGTGCTGGCTCTTGAGAAACTGAAGAGTCCAGCCACAATGGCCTGCAGGTCGAATCCCATTACTTCCTTTATTAAGTAGTTTTTCTGGGCTGAAGAGATGGCTCAGAGGTGAAGGCGCTTGCCTGCAAAGCCTAAGGACCCAGATTCAATTCCCCAGGACCCACATAAAGCCAGATGCACAAGGTAGCGCATGCATCTGCAGTCTGTTGGCAGTGGCTAAAGACCCTGGCATGCCCATTCTTTCTCCCCACCCCACCTGTGTCAACTCTCTCTCTCTCTTCTCTCTCTTTTTCTCTCACTTTTTCACTCTCACAAATAAATAAATAATAAAACTAAATTGAAATAAAGTTTTACTGACACATGCCATGCCTGTATATTTATGTACTGCTTATAGCCACTGTGCCATTTCACGGCAGAGTCAGACATTTCCACCAGAGGCTGTATGACCCACTGTGTGGCTCTGTATAAAATAAACCTGCTGAACCCTGGTCTCTGGTAAGAGAGACGTGACGGCATTTCCTTGCTTGTTGTACGAGCAACACCAAGACAAAGAACATCTACCTTTTCTCCACAAGTCTGAACACTACAAGGTGCAGAAGAGCGGTTGAGTATCTGCATGTAAGCGTAGACTAAGACAGAAATGTTAGCATTCTTAGTTTGTAGGGGAGGCCACAGAAGCTCAGAGAGCATCAACGATTTGCTAAGGCCATATGGGTGATAAACACTAAGTAGCCGATAGCTGGGAGTACAGCCCAGGCTTGCCTCGCGCCAAGCCCTGCGTTTGTTGCATTCCGTTCATCTATGAGCTCACATTATTCTCCCGTGATGTGGAAAGGGCTCAGCCACCATATCTGTGAGTCAGGAGCGGGGTGATAGGGCTGAAGAGATGGCTTAGTGGTTAAGGCGCTTGCCTGCAAAGCCAAAGGACCTGGGTTCAATTACCCAGGGCCCATGTAAGCCAGATGCACAAGGAGGCTCATGCATCTGGAGTTCGTTTGCAGTGGCTGGAAGCCCCGGCACACCCATTCTCTCTCTCTCTCTCTATCTATCTCCTTCTTTCCCTCTCTCAAGGAAATAAATAAAAATACTTTTTTTTTTTTTTTTTTTTTTTGGTTTTTCAAGGTAGGGTCTCACTCTGGTCCAGGCTGACCTGGAATTAACTATGTAGTCTCAGGGTGGCCTTGAACTCACGGCGATCCTCCTACCTCTGCCTCCCAAGTGCTGGGATTAAAGGCGTGCGCCACCACACCCAGCTTAAAAATACTTTAAAAAAAAGAAGTGGGGTGATAACTGTCTGAACACTGTAAGAAAGAGAAATGGTTCTTCAGTGATCCACCTTTGAGCTTTTTTCTCCATGAACACTAGATATTATGCTATGTGAAGGGAATACAGGTAAAGAGAAAATTTCCCACAGCCTTATCTCCCACCACTCCCTGCATAATGACTCCCGACTAATTTACTGGCTTCCTCATTTGGGCAAGCACCTGTGGCAGATTCAAGACCCACGTGTCACCTCAAGGGGCAAGCCCCCTCCAACTGACTCAAGCACAGCTAACCCCATGGCACTCAAGTCACAGCCTCTGGACAGTCTGTGACCGTGACTTAAGTGCAGGAAGGGGTCCCCCTCGATGGCATTCACCGCTAAGCCTGGAGACAGTGTGCACTCCAGGCTGCTTGAGGACAGAGGAGGAGGAGGAAATGGAAGAAGAGGGTAAGGGTGAAGCTGCCTAGGTGGGGACCTCATAAGCAGAAACCCCAAAACACAAGGTGGCTGAAATGCTGAGGTGACACTAGCTGCATTTAAAAAAAAGCGTGAGGGGAGGACTAGAGGGATGGCTTAGCCATTAAGGTACTTGCCTGCAAAGCCAAAGGACCCAGGTTCGATTTCCCAGGACCCACATAAGCCAGATGCACAAGGTGGTGCATACATCTGGAAACGCGTTTCCAGCAGCTGGAGGCCCTGGTGCGCCCATTCTCTCTTTCTCTCTCTCTCTCCCTTTCTCTCATAAATAAATAAATAGAAACCTCCACTCCACTGTGCTTCCTGAAACTCGCAGGAAGCACCTGTCTAGCCGTCCCAGTTCTAGTTTATGAGCCTGTCAACTCCTCGTGCTCACAGTGTGTGCCCTGTTTTCCAGCAGCTTCCATAAACCTGGCCTTACACTGTGCATATCAAGGCAAAGTCCCACTCTCCAGAGAGCCACGGCTTAGAATTACCTGAGAAAAACTGACTCGGGCCCTTTGTTGTTGCTTTTCTGTCAATAAACATTTTTATTGATTTGAGAAAGAGAGAGAAAGGGAGAGAAAGGGAGAGAGAGAAAGAGGCAGATAAAGAGAAAGAGAATGGGTACACCAGGACCTCCAGCCACTGCAAACAAACTCCAGACACACGTGCCCCCTTGTGCATCTGGTGCTCTTGTTCTGTGACCCTCTGCTCAAAAGAGCTTTCTCAAGCCAGGTGTGGTGGCGCACGCCTTTAATCCTAGCACTGGGGAGGTAGAGGTAGGAGGGCTGCTGTGAGTTAGAGGCCACCTTGAGACTACATAGCAAATTCCAGGTCAGCCTGAGCTAGAGTGAGACCCTCCCTCAAAAAAAAAAAAAAAAAAAACAACAACAAAAAAAAAAAAAAACACAAAAAGAGCTTTCTCTGATGTCTAAAATGGGAGTGACAGGGAGCTCTTTGGTAGTTCTGGATCCCAGCTCCATTCTTTATAACTGAAGCTCGTGGATGAAAACGAGGCATTGTGGGTTCACAGGAAGGAAGTGTGCGTAGAAAGGACAAGTTGGTGGTGAGTCAGAGATTAAAGAAAACAAATACAAAGGGTCGGGACAGAAAGACAAGTCCTGGGCTTCACATGAGCACGAATACAATCACCCACTCACCAACAAAGAGGCTACAAGAGTATCCATCGGGAGTTACCCGTGTGACTCAGAACTTACATTTCAACATCCTTGTAACACACCCAGGGGGAGATGGCAGTGATGGGGTACATGTGCCCACAGCCAGGCTGATTGGACCTGCCGCTTGGAACCTTCATGTCTGTCATGACTACACACCATTGTGATTCACTGTTTTGCTTTCAGGTAGTGCGCCACACACACACACACACACACACACACATGCACACACATGTAACAATCATACTTCCAGTTCCTTTCCTAGGCCCCAAATGTCCCCATTTTACTCTGTCTACTGGAATTGCTTGTTCCATTCATCTAAATTCTTAATTGTACTTGTCAGCAACAGAACACAATCCTAGCAAATTTAACTGGAAAAAAAAACTGAAGTATCAAATAGATCTCACACACACACACACACACACACACACACACATGAATCAATAGAACTAGAGAACTCCAATGAGAGAAGTAAAAAGAAGCTGAGGGCTGGAGAGATGGCTCAGCAATTGAGGCGCTTGCCTGCAAAGCCTAATGAACCAGGTTTGATTCCCCAATACTTACATAAAGCTGGATTCACAATGAAGCACATGTATCTGGTGTTTGCAGCAGCTGGTGGCCCTGGCCCTGGTATACCCATTCCCTCTGTCTCTCTTCTATCTCTCTGTTCTTGCAAACAATAAATAAAAAAATTTTTAATGGGAGGACTGCAGAGATGGCTTAACGGTTAAGGTGTTTGCCTGCAAAGCCAAAGGACCCAGGTTTGATTCCCCAGGACCCACATAAGCCAGATGCACAAGGTAGCACATGCCTCTGGAGTTGTTTGCAGCAGCTGGAGGCCCTGACGCACTCACACTCTCTCTCTCAAATAAATAAATAAAAATAAATTATTAAATAAAGAAGCTCAGACAAAAACAAACAAAAAAGAAGCCGTGTGACACACACAGAAGGAACTACGTTGGGCTGACGCCTCAGTCCTAAAGCCAGTGCTGGCACAGTAGCCTCTGTGTACTTCGGCCCTGCTGCTACCAGCCACCGCTTCTGTCAGAAGCTCTATGCTGTCCTTTCCCATTGCCCCGCTTGCTGAACATTCAAAGTCCTTGGTGAGGACATTGCAGTAGCCGAGAACAGGCCATGCGCCTGCGTCCTCAATGCTAGCACTTCAGTCTTCCACTGTGGGATACGGGGTCCTCCCTCCAAGGCTCACACAAACAGGGACTCCAGCAAAATAGGAAAGACTGGGGCTTAGAATGCTTGGAGGAGCAAGAACAGAGTTAAACGCCTGTATGTTCACCTGGCTCTGGTGGCTCTGCACTCCTTGACACGTGACATCGGAAGAAGCCGTCGCAAAGACTTGTCTACTGAATGCAGATGCCTTTGAAAAGTGGCTCTCAGGGCGGCCTCGAACTCTCGGTGATCCTCCTACCTCTTCCCCCCGAGTGCTGGGATTTAAGAAGTGCGCCACCACGCCTGGCTCCTGAGATTATTCTAACAGACTCCATCCCTGATCAACTCAAGCTTACTCAGGGACCACTGCAGAAGATGGGGTGGGAAGAATGTAAGAGCCCAAAGACTAGCCACACGGATAATATAATCGTGATACAATCTGGTCTATTATTAGGGAGAGAAATCCCCAATAATAGGGAATTTTCCCAGGGAAATAGCAGATACTGTAGCCACAAGAGTGTGCCCTATATAAAGCCTTTACACTCATTGTAAATATACATATGTATGTGTACACACACACACACACACACACACACACAAAAATGGGTCTCATTATGTGGCCCAAGCTGGTCTTGAACCTCTGAACCCAAGTGATCCTCCTGCCACAGATTATCATGTGGTTAGAACTCCCCAAATTTAATTGATGAACTTAATTTTGAAAATTTTTCTCCCAACATGACTTCTATCAAGTAATGAAAGGAACTCCTCTTGTTTCCAGCCTGCCCTCTACTGGCCTCGGTGGCCCGGGTATTTAAATGGAGTGCCATGGTTATTACGTTAGTGCCAACCGTGATGCCAGCTGAACCATGACAACTTGAAAATGTCGCGTGCTTTGCTATAAATGGTAGTTGCGGTGATTTTTCATATGCCAAACAATTTTACAATGCTTTCAGGACTTGAGGAAACAAGAAACAAAAGGAAAACAAGGTCCACATTTTGCTTTCCTATTTGAAAAGAAGTGTCCACTAGAGGGAGTGAACAGTCCACTCATTTAAATTTGGGAGTGGTACAAGGATTTCCCCCAGGGTCACAAAAACTTCCAAGGGGGCTGTGTATCTTAAAATCACTGACTGTCACACTTCCCTCACCAGCCATACGAATGGGAAGCATTTCCAGATCTGGACCTTCTCAGCTTGCAGGAGAGTCAACTGGGAAGAGGCGGCACCAGAATGTTATAGGCCTATCAACGTTTTAACACATGTACACACCACAAGAAAGAGTCTCATTACTGGGCTGGAGAGATGGCTTAGCAGTTAAGGCACATGCCTGTGAAACCTAAGGACCCTGGTTCGATTCCCCAGGACCCACGTAAGCCAGATGCACAAGGTGGCACATATATCTGGAGTTGTCTGTTTGCAGTGGCTGGAGGCCCTGGTGTGCCCATTCTCACTCTCTCTCTCTTCCTCTGTCTCAAATAGATAAAAATAAACTTTTTTTTTTTTTTTTTTTCAAGGTAGGGTCTCACTCTGGCCCAGCCTGACCTGGGAATTCACTATATAGTCTCAGGGTGGCCTCGAACTCTTGGCAATCCTCCTACCTCTGCCTCCCGAGTGCTGGGATTAAAGGCGTGCGCCACCATGCCTGGCTGAAAAAAAAAATAAACTCTTAAAAAAAAAAGTCTTGGGCTGGAGAGATGGCTTAGCGGTTAAGGCGCCTGCCTCCTAAGCCTAAAGAACACTGGTTCCAATCTCCAGGTCCCACGTTTAGCCAGATGCAAAGTGACGCAAGGGCGCAATGCCGCACTTGCCCACAAGGGGGAGCATGCATCTGGATTTTGTTCATAGCAGCTGAGAGACTGCTGGTGTGCCCATCTCTATCTGTCTCCCTCTCCCTCTCTGTCTATCTCTCTCTGTCTCTCTCTCCAAAAATAAATGAAATAAATAAAACAAAACAAAATAAAATAAAATAAAATAAAGTCTTGCTGGGCACACGCCTTTAATCCCAGCACTCGGGAGGCAGAGGTAGGAGGATCGCCAGGAGTTCGAGGCTACCCTGAGACTACATAGTGAATTCCCAGGTCAGCCTGGGCCAGAGTGAGACCCTACCTCGAAAAACCAAAAAAAAAAAAAAAAAGTCTCATTACTCCCCAAACACTCGTCCCTCTTCTCTCCACCTCCTCCACCAGCAGTACTCCACTGTACGCATGAATCACAGTTGCCCCACTGCACCATGGGACATTTAGGTTCTTTCCAGCCCCTGGCAATTATTAACAATACGCACTTAGGAGTTTTCCTCTGAACCCTAGGTTTGCATTGCTCTAGGGTAAAAATCCAGGAGTAGGAATGATGGGTAGTACAGTCTATGTACTTATTAACTCTACATGAAACTATCAACGTGTTTTCTAAACAGACTGCCAAGCTAGGTGCCCCATCAGTAATGGGCGAGATTCTGTTCCCTGCGTATTTTATCCATTCCAACACTCAGTAACACTCTGCCAGGATCACTTCAATTTACATTTTCCTAAGGTTTTACTCTGTTAAACATCTTTGGGAATCCTCATCTGTTATCTGTATTTTTTTAAAAAAAAAAATCTGTATATTTTAAAAATATTTTATTTTTATTTGTTTGTTTATTTATTTATTTGACAAAGAGAAAGAGGGAGAGAATGGGCGTGCCAGGGCCTCCAGCCACTGCAAACAAACTCCAGTTAAGGTGCATGCTTTGAAGCCTAAGGACCCCAGTTCAACTCTCCAGGTCTCATGTAAGCCAGATGTACATGGTGGCTCATGCGTCTGGAGTTTGTTTGCTGTGGTGTGCCCATTCTCACTCTTTCTCCCCCGCACCATCTCTAATAAATAAATAAATAAATAAATAAATAAATATCTTTTTTTTTTAATTTTATTAGCTGGGTGTGGTGGTGCACGCCTTTAATCCCAGCACTTGGGAGGCAGAGGTAGGAGGAGTGCCGTGAGTTTGAGGCCACCCTAAGACTAGTGCATTCCAGGTAAGCCTGGGCTAGCGTGAAACGCTACCTTGAAAAAAAAAATTATTAGCCAGGCATGGTGGTGCACGCCTTTAATCCCAGCACTCGGGAGGCAGCGGTAGGAGAATCGCTGTGATTTCGAGGCCACCTTGAGACTACAGAGTGAATTCCAGGTCAGCCTGAGCTAGAGTGAGACCCTATCTCAAAAAAACAAATATTTATTTATTATTTATTTGCATACAGATGGGGGGGGAGAAAGGCACCAGGGCCTCTAACCACTGTACATGAAGCCTAGATGCATGCATCTGTGTATCTGTCTTAACGTGTTTACTGCAGAATCAAACCCAGGTCATTAGGCATTTCAGGCAAGCACCTTAAGCACTGAGCCATCTCTCCAGCCCTTCTCCTATTTTTCTAAAAGCTCTCTGTATTTAAGTCTGCGGTCCACTTTGAATTGATTCTCGTGTACTTTATGGGCTTCAGTTGAGATTGGTTGACTTTTACATATGGCTACGATACCTGGAAGTTCCAAAATCACCTGCGAGGGCGGGGGAAGTGCAGCGGTCCAGGGACTGCATAGCAGATACAAACCCGGGAAACCACCCCCAGCTCCACCTGCTGATGAGCGTGACCTTGTTTCAGCAGCTGGCCCTCCCTGTACATGTCTGGCTGTGGACATCTATTCTGCTCCACT
The DNA here is from genome assembly GCA_036365145.1 of Orientallactaga sibirica. NCBI lineage: Eukaryota > Metazoa > Chordata > Mammalia > Rodentia > Dipodidae > Orientallactaga > Orientallactaga sibirica. The sequence continues at coordinate 8,015,299 of JAEOAD010000054.1, read as the reverse complement.
GCTGGGTGTCTATCCCATCCCCAATTTAAGCTGAGTGGGTAAGCTAGTCCAAAATACTTGGGACCAGAAATGATTCGGAAGTCAGCATTTTCCAGATTACCTGCATAGATTTAAACTGAAAAACCCTGACCCAAAATAAATTGAAATTTCAAAACCAAATGACAACATACTCTAAAATACTTTCTTTTGTGTATATGTATTTATGTATCTGTGTACACACACACACACACACATATGTGTGTGTGTATATATATATATATTTTTTTTTTGATGTAAGGTCTCACTCTTGCTCAGGCTGACCTGGAATTCACTATGTAGTCTCAGGGTGGCCTTGAATTCACAGCAATCCTCCTACCATGGCCTCCCGAGTGCTGGGATTAAAGGTGTGTGCCTGGCTGGAGAGATGGCTTAGAGGTTAAGGGGTTTGCCTGCAAAGCCAAAGGACCCCAATTCAACTCTCCACTACCCGCGTAAGCCAGATGCACAAGAGTGCGCACGCATCTGGAGTTCATTTGCAATGGATGGAGGCCCTGGCATGCCCATTCTCTCTCTCTCTCTCTCTCTCTCTCTCTTTCAAATAAATAATATTTTTTTAAAAAAAGAGTTCATAAGGTATGCACCACCACACCTGGTTCATCTTACTTTTAAAAAAAAGTATTTTAAAGACATTATACATACACACACACACATAAAAATATATATAATTTTTTTATTTGAGAGCGAGAAAGAGGGGGAGAGAGAGAGAATGGGCACTCCATGGCCTCCAGCACTGCAAACAAACTCCAGATGCATGCGCCCCCTTGTGCATCTGGCTTACGTGGTACCTGGAGAATCGAACTGGGATCCTTTGGCTTTGCAGGCAAACACCTTAACCACTAAGCCAGCTCTCCAGCCCCTCATCTTCCTTCTTGAGACAGGGTCTTACTGATCGGACTAGACAAGCGAGCTAGCAAACCTCAGGGGTCCTCCCAGCACTCAGTTTACAGGCACATGTCCCCATGCCCAGCTTTTACGTAGGTGCTGAGGAGCCAAACCCACGTTCTCATGCTACATGGCAAGCACTTAACCCACTGAGCTGTCTCCCCTGCCCTCCTCGGCTTTGCAAAGGAACTGTGGAGGAGCATTATTCAGCAAATCGGATAAGTACGTGGCAGAGGTTCGTCTCAAATGAAAACAGACACTGTGAAAATAGGACAAAAGAAAAGAAAGTCTGAAGAAAAAGATGAAAAAAGAGAGAGGTGAAGAGGAAGAAAAAGAAAGGGGGGAATAAGGATGGCGGCCATAAAGGAAGGAACAAGACAAGAAAAAGCAAAGGAGGAAGGGGAATGTGGAGACAGAAGCAGCAGAATGAGAGGAAGATGGTGCCCACGTTAGACCTCCACCATCTCAGACAACGAATGCCTATCTAAAGCCCTAGATCCTTCTCACCCACAGCGAAGCACTGGAGCTGGGGCTGCTAATGAGAGCAAGTCACGGTCAGCCAGGCTGACTCACAGATCGACAACGAGCCAAACACTCTTCTCATTAAAAGGCACAAAGCAAATGACCATCATGGGACACTTCACCTTCATAGGACCCGTTATGTTAGGCTTAAATAATACCACGTAATTACCTGCTCACACGCACAGAGGGGCGAACACAGTGACAAACATGAATTGTCTTTAAATACAAGATTCCTGCTGTTTTGCTCAGATATTTTGAAGTGGCCCTCGAGGTATGGAAACAGCCACAAAGCCCACACCGTGGGATTCTTGTGAAGATGAAATGAGACGTGGGCACTGGAATTACTTCATCAACAACAACAAAAATCTATGTGTGTGTATGTGTGCCAGGATTCAAACCCAGGGCTTTGCATGTGGCCAACAGGCATTCTACCAGAGGTACCTCCCCGGCAGCATTATGTTTTATGTTCTGAGACAGGGTCTTATATAGTCCAGAGAAGCCTTGAACTTGAGATCCTTCCACTCTCAGCCTCTCACATGCTGAGATCACTGGTGTGCACTACTAAGCCTGGCGTGAAATTTCTACTTGGGGCTGGAGAGATGGCTTAGTGGTTAAGGCGCTTACCTACAAAGCCAAAGGACCCAGGTTCGACTCCCCAGTACCCAAGTAAGCCAGATGCACAAGGGGGCTCATGCATCTGGAGTTCATTTGCAGTGGCTGGAGGCCCTGGTATGCCCATTCTCTCTCTCTCCCCCCGACTATCTCTCTCTCTCAAATAAATAAAGAAAAATTTAATTAAAAAAAAAAATACAGTGTAGGGTTGGAAAGACAGCTTAGCAGTTAAGCCAAAGGACCCATGTTCAACTCTCCAGATCCCACGTTAGCCAGATGCACAAAGGTAAGGCAAGCACAAGGTCGCACATGCCCACTAGGTGGCGCAAGCATTTGAAGGCCAATTTAAGTGGCTGAAGGCCTGGAGCATCAATTTTCTCTCTCTCTCTCTCTCTCTCTCTCTCTCTCTCTCTCAAATAAAAATAACAAAATTTTGGGCTGGAGAGATAGCTTCACGGTTAAGGCACTTGCTTGCAAAGCCTAAGGACCCCAGTTCGATTCTCCAGGTTCCACGTAAGCCATATGCACAGGGGGGCACATGCATCTGGATTCATTTGCAGTGTCTGGAGGCCCTGGTGTGCCCATTCTCACTCTCTCTCTTTCCCTCTGTCTTAAATAAATTAAGAAAGAAAGAAAGGAAGGAAGAAAGATCTTAAAAAAAAAACAAAAATTTAAAAATGTTTTTTAAGCTGAGTGTGGTGGCACATGCCTTTAATCCCAGCACTTGGGAGGCAGAGGTAAGAGGATCGCTGTGAGTTCAAGGCCACCCTGAGACTACATAGTGAATTCCAGGTCAGCCTGAGCTACAGTGAGACCCTACCTCAAAAAACCAACCCCAAAAAAAATGTTTTTTAAACATACAGTGTAGTGTAACTGGCGGTCTTTTTCCATCAACTCTAAGGGCATAAAACTGTTTAATTCTTCAAAACCAAAAAAAAAAAAAAAAATTCATGGCTAACAAATTTAAATGCATCCACAAAAAAAATTGACAGGCACCACTTTAAAATCTAGAGATCATTTTTGACCCATTCCAAAAGGAGGGCTTTATTCATCATCTTTGTTAAAAAATTATCCAAAATATTTATATACTTTGGCTCTTAAAATACACACACACACACACACACACACACACACACACACATACATATATATATATATATATATATATATATATATATATATATTTATCTGCAGAGAAATGGATGGATCCAGAAAGGATTATACTTAGTGAGGTAACCCCGGCCCAGAAAGCCAAACATCACATGTTCTCTCTCATAGCTACAAATTATTGGAGTTCTGTGTGAGTAGGAATAAAACTCAGTAGCAGAGGCCAGTAAGCTAGAAAGGGGATATAAAAGGAATAGAAAGGGAGAGGGGACTTAATAGGATGGTATTGTATATTATAAGTAGAAGAGCAGGTTAATGAGGGTGGAAAGGCCCAAGTGAGGTCAGGGGAAGAGATTGAGTAAAGGAAAGGTGGAGGGAGGGCTAATCAAAATCTAAGAGGATATAAATAAGTCATATGGAAACTTACTTTTCTGGACAATGGAATACTCAGAAGCCATAGATTGTTACTAGAAAATTTTCAGTACCAGGGATGGGATACCTTCCAGTGAGTTGTTGGCCAGGGAGGTCACAGATACCCCCAAAACATTATAGGCCATTGCCGAGGTCCTTGGTTTCCCTCCAGGAATAGATGGTAAGACCCTATTGCTGAAGACCCCATATATTTGGGCTGCAAGGTCACTGAGAAATCCTGCTGGAGCTGAGCTGAAAGCCTCCTCCATGAGGACCAGCTGACAGAAAGCTGGAAATAGCTATGCTGCATGCAGTTCAATGGGAGAGAGAAAACACCAGTGAAGGTACTCAACAGTGAACACTGCAAGCTTTAAATTTGGCCAGCCAGGCCAAATGAGCCAACAGTACAATAGTGGCTGGAACCTTGCTCCATGGGAGGGAACACATCCCTGATACCGAAAACCTACAACAGGGGTAGTCATGAGCCCTAGGGGATGTAACGTCTGCTGGTGTCTGGCTGAATGTATATACTATGCTCACCAAACCGCCCAGTAAGCACTTCTTTTAAATGTTCATACCCATATATTAATGCTACTCTCACTTTTAGTTAGAGAAGCTTCTCTTTTCAGATGGTGGTGACCATGGGATGACTCACTCAGAAGGCACCATGGTGCTGAGAAGAAGGGACAGAGGAGTGCTCAGCACTGATATATCTTTATCACACCTTCCAAGGCTCAGGGTCCATTGCGGACAAGGTGGTAGAAAGAATGTAAGAGCCAAAGGATGGGTAGGACTCCTTACAACATGCTCCTCCAGACACAAAATGGCCTGGATATCCATGACCTCACAGTGCCTGACACGACCTACACAAGACCATCATAATAGGAGGAAAAGATGATGACATCAAAATAAGACTGATTGAGAGGGGGAGGGGATATGATGGAGGGTGCTGTTTCAAAGGGAAAAGTGGGAGGAGGGAGGGAATTACCATGGGATGTTGTCCACAATTATGGACGTTGTCAATAAAAAAAATTAAATAAAAAAAAAACATATATATATATGGCTGGAGAGATGGCTTAGTGGTTAAGGCGCCTGCCTCCCAAGCCTAAGAACACTGGTTCCAATCTTCAGCAGTTCCAATCTCCAGGTCCCACGTTTAGCCAGATGCAAAGTGAGGCAAGGGCACAATGCCGCACTTGACCACAAGGGGGCGCACGCATCTAGATTTCGATCGCAGCAGCTGAGAGGCTGCTGGCGCACCCATCTCTGTCTCCCTCTCCCTCTGTCTGTCTCTCTCTGTCTCTCTCCAAAAAAAATAAATAAATAAATAATATATATATATGTATGTATGTATGTATGTGTATATATATATTTTTACAAGCAGTGGAGACATATGTCAGAGTTAATACATTTATCAAGCATATGCAAGGACCCAGCACCACAATAAACAAGCAAAGCTGCCATCAGAGTGTTTACATTCCCTAACTTCACAGACCCTGGCTATATTTATATTTAGATTGATTATGTTGCCTATGGCTCTTTTACCTGAGATCTTTCTGAAGAAGATGGCGTGTCATTCACTATGCATTACCCAGGGCATAATAACACAAAACAAGAATCTGTAGGGCTGCAGAGATGGCTCAGCAGTTATGGCACTTGTCTGCAGAGCCTAAGGACCCAGGTTCAGTTCTCCAGTACCCACGTAAAGCCAGATGCACTAGGTAGAGCATGTATCTGGAGTTCATTTGCAGTGGCCAGAGGCCCTGGTGCACCCACCCACACACTCTCTCTCTAAAAAATAAATAAAATAATTTAAAAAAACCAAAACAATCTGTGACTATAAACACGTGCTGGTTATCCCAAGTGTTTCTTTTTCTGTGTTTAGTCACCACTAACTAACTTATCTGTGTAGCTATGCCAACCTCATCTTACGGAAATTAAGACAGCCTGATATAGCCCAGGAATACAGACTTCAGAGAGAGCCCTCAATTCAATTATGACTCCTCCGCTGCTACCCGGATGACGTTAGACACATTTGTATGTTTAATTTCATTAACTTCCTTATCTTTAAAATTAGGAAACTCAGGGCTGGAGAGATGGCTTAGCGGTTAAGGCACTTGCCTGAAAAGCCAAACAACTCAGGTTCAATTTCCCCAGTTCCCACAAAGAGCCAAATGCACAAAGAGACACGTACAACTGATATTCCGTCTGCAGCAGCTGCAGGCCCTGGCGTGCCCACTCTCTCTGGTGGACTCTCTTCTCTCGGTCCTTTCAAATAAGCAAGCAAACAAACAAACAAACAAAAATAGAAAAGTCAAACATGGTAGCTCACAGCTGCAATCTCAGCACCCAGAAAAAAGACTGTCCTAAGTTCAAGGCTATCCAGGCCTGCACAGTGAGATTCTGTTTCAAAAGAAGAGAAAACAAACAACAACAACAACAAAAAACTAAATCACTACTACCTAACTTAAATGACAAACTGTGTAATGAGTGTGAAACATCATAGAAACACTAGAAAATTCGTTTCTTTTGGTCAAGAACTCCTCTTGGGCTGGGGAAATGGCTTAGCAGTTAAGGTGTTCGCCTGCGAAGCCTAAGGACTCTGGATTGATTCCCCAGGACCCACATAAGCCAGATGCACAAGGGGGCACATGCTTCTGGAGTTTGTTTGCAGTAGCTGGAGGCCCTAGCAGGCCCATTCTTTTTCCCTCTATCTGCTTCTTTCTCTCTCTCTCTAATAAAAAAAATTTTTTTTAATGATCTCCTCTCCTGGCCTTTCCACTTTGTGATGGCTGGAATGAGAAAGCACCCCCCATGGCCTCAAGTATTTGTGAGTAAACTTCCTACTTACGTCTCCAGCTGGTGGAGCCTTGGGAGGCAGAACCTTGCTGGAGGTGGTGTGTCCCTGGCTGAAGGCCTGCTCTACCATACTTTTCCACCATGATGAAAGTTCCCCTCGAAACCATAAGCCAAAATAAACCTTTTCCTCCCATTGGCTGCTTCTCATCAGGTGTTTTGTCCCAGCAACAAAAAGGTAACTGCTACAATTCTTTTTTAAATTATTATTCTATTTATTTGAGAGAAAGAAACAGAGAAAGAGAGAGGATGGGTGTGCCAGGGCCTTAGCCACTGTACATGGACTCCAGATACATGTGCCACCTTGTGCATCTGGCTTACATGGGTCCTGGGGAATCAAACCTGGTTCCTTTGGCTTCACAGGCAAGTGCCTTAACTGCTAAGCCATCTCTGCAGCCCTGCTACAATTCTTAAGACTACTTATAACAGGCCCTCTTCCGCAAAACATGATCTTCTGAAGTATGTTCTTCCGTTCTATCAGCTCTATCTGTGTTCCAATCTAACCCGCCTCAGCTCACTCTCTTCTCGTTGGCCTCTGGGATGACCTGGGAGTTGCTCTTTGCCTGAGGAAAAGTAGCTGGAGGCACAGCAGTTGGGGCAGCAAAAGCCTCTCTCCAGAGCACCAGCATGTGCATCTTGAGCCTGGGCTGGAGAGGTGGCTCAGAGGTTAAAGCATTTGCCTGTGAAGCCTAAGGACCTAGGTTCAATTCCCCAGTACCCACATAAGCCAGATACACAAGGTGGCACACACGTCTGGAGTGAGTTTGCGGTGGCTAGAAGCCTTGCTGTGCCCATTCTCTCTTGCATATAATAAAATGAAAATTCTTGAGCACCAGTCACAGAAGCCTGCGTGTGTGCAACAGCTGGCCACACACTCATTAATTAGGTTTCACTCAGTGCAAGTGAGGGGCACCTTCACAAATGATTTACATGTCTAAAAAGACTTTGTCCCTGACTAACCTAGGCAACTGGCAAAAGTCAGTGGTTAACCACTTTCTGCTTGGGAAAATAAAAAGCTGTAATGAATTTTCTTTTATGACTCACATTTTTCTTTTATAACACAAGCCCTCTGTTACAAAAAAACAGGGAAAACCATTACTGCTAGCCCTCCATATCCATAAATTCAGTGTCCCTCAGATTCAACCAATCATGGATCAAAAATGTTTGGGAAGAAAAAATTTCCAATCAAGCACAGTGGCACATACCTGTAGCCCCAGCTCTGGGAAAAAAAAAAAAAAAAAGATGAGATGGGAGGATTGTGCTTGAGCCTAGGGATTCAAGGCCAGCTTGAGCAACAACACAGCAAGACTCATGTCAAAAGGGAAAAAAATCCAAAAGCAAAACTTTAACTCATCACATGATCCCACAGAAATGTTTTCACTTATTTCGCTGAGAGAGAGAGAGAAGAAGAAAGAGAAAGAAAGAATAAGTATGGGCACACCAGGGCTTCCTGCCACTACAAACTCCAGATGCACAAGCCACTTTGTGCATCCAGTTTTATGTAAGTACTGGGGAATTGAACCCAGGCTATAAGGCTTTGCAAGCCAACACTTTTAACCACTAAGCCATCTCTCCAGCCCCAAATTTAATTTTGTGTTGTCATTGTTTTTAAATGTTTTCTAGTCATTTATTTGCAAGGAGAGAGAATGGGCACACCAGGGCCTCCTGCCACTGCAAATGAAATCCAGATGCAGGTGCCACTTTGTGTATCTGACTTATGTGGGTACTGGGGAAATGAACCAGGGCCACCAGGCTTTGCAAGCAAGCAAGCAAGCAAGCAAGCAAGCAAGCATCTTTTAACCACTGAGCCATCTCTCCAGCCTCTTGTTTTTTTTTCTGAGTCAAGATCTCATCTAAACCAGGCTAGCCTTGAACTCAAGAGTGATTCTCCTACCTCAGCCTCCCAAGTGCTGGGATTGAAGGCGTGTGCCACCACATCTGGCTCAGATTAATTCTTAATGCTTAAATAAAACATTCTAGTAGTCAATGCTGAGTGGCCAGTTCCTAGAATATGCCCCTATGTTATTCTGAGGACTCACAAACCCACACGGGACTCAATGGGAGGAGTGAAATTTAAGGTCACAACAGAACAGACTGGAAGTTACTCATCCAGAGAAACCTTTCAGAAGTATTCTAGCTATGGGCTGGAGAGATGGTTTAAGGCATCTGCCTGTGAAGCCTAAGGACCAGGTCCCATGTAAAACAGATGCGCAAGATGGTGCCTGCATATGGAGTTTGTTTGCAGTGTCTGGAAGCCCCAAGTGTATCCATTCTCTCTCTCTCTCTCTCTCTCTCTCTCTCTCTCTCTCTCATTCAAATAAATAAAATACTTAGGGAAAAAAAAAGAGGGCTGGAGAAATAGCTTAGCAGTTAAGGCACTTGCCTGCAAAGCCAAAGGATCAAAGTTCAATTCTCCAGAACTCAAGTAAGCCAGATGCACAAAGGGGTGCATACATCTGGAGTTCGTTTGCAGTGGCTGAAAGCCCTGGCATGCCCATTTTCTCTCTCTCTCTCCTCCTTCTTCCTCTCTGTCTTTCTCAAATAAATAAAAATGGGAAAAAAATTTTAAAAAATAAATAAATAAAAGAGAAGTTTTCTAGCTAAAACTTGATGGAGTAAAAGCAAATGGAGTCTCCCAAGAAAATCATCGTTTAAGAATCCCCAACCAGGAGTGGCATGTGGAACTAGGACTAGAAAGGCCACCACCTGACGGTGGCCTGACGAGTCCTCAGGTGAAGCTGAGGTCATCCCGGACTCTAATTAAAGCTGGATCACCAAAGCCAGAAATAACTGTCCAATAGAGAGACAGTAAGCGTCCTGCAACAACATCGACATCTGGACGTGGGGGACTGCTGATGACACACCATGAGGTCTGGCAAGAATTGCGCAGAAACGGCTGATTGTGACCTCATGCGCCTGTGACCACCCTCACCCTGCTCTGCCTTTCTCAGCAAGTGGTCTAAGAGAGAAAAAAAGAAATAGCTCAGGGACAAAGCACTTACTCAGTATGTTTTAAAGACATTCCTCTGTCATCAGCTGGAGTAAAGTAAAGCAAATGTTAAGGGTCTATAATCTATATTTCTGTTTGTTTTAATTTTCTTAACTTATTTATTTTGAGAGAGATAGCAAGAGAAAGGCAGAGAGAGAGAGAAAATGGGCTTCACAGACATGCACCTTAACTGCTAAACCATCTCTCCAGCCCTTTTTTTTTTTAATGAAAGAAAAAGAGCGAGAGAGAGAACTGGCATGCCAGCCAAGCCTCCAGTCAGTGCAATCAAACTCTAGATATGTGTGCCATCTTGTACGCATGTGCAACCTTGTGTGCATGTGCCACCTTGTGCATCTGGCTTACATGGGTCCTGGGGAATCGAACCTAGGTCCTTTGGCTTGGCAGGCAGGTGCCTTAACCGCTAAGCCTAATCTTTCTCACATTCACTTTGATAAGCTTTTGCAGATAGTGAAACAGTTCCTCTTTAGGACTTCTGTGACTTCAGCCCTCCCATAACCTGTAACCCTTCTCTCATAACCCAGAGCTTTGGAAGGTCCCCTCCATCTCCGTCAATAAACATCCCATGTGCAGTGCAAAAGAACTGTAAGGAGGGATGGAGAGATGGTTTAGTGGTCAAGGTGCTTCCCTTTGAAGCCTCCAGGTCCCATGCAATCCAGATGCACAGGTGATGCAAGCACACAAGGTCACACATGCGTACAAGATGGCACTCACATTTAGAGTTTGATTGCAGTGTTTGGAGGGTTGGCATGCCAATTCTCTCTCTCTCTCTCTCATTAAAAAACAAAACAAAAGGCTGGAGAGATGGCTTAGCAGTTAAGCTGCATGCCTATGAAGCCTAAAGACCCTGGTTTGATTCTCCAGATCCCATGTAAGCAGATGCACACGGTGGCACATGCGTCTGTAGTTTGTTTGCAGTGGCTGGATGTCCTGGCATGCTCATTCTCACTCTGTCTGTCTCCAATAAATAAATAAATAAATAAATAAATAAATAAATAAATAAATAAATAAATAAATAAATGAATGAATGAATAAAAATAAAAATAAGTAAAAATCTTAGCCGGGCGTGGTGGTGCATGCCTTTAATCCCAGCACTCGGGAGGCAGAGGTAGGAGGATCGCCGAGAGTTCGAGGCCATCCTGAGACTACATAGTGAATTCCAGGTCAGCCTGGACCAGAATGAGACCCTACCTCGCAAAACCAAAAAAAAAATAATAATAATAATAATAAGTAAAAATCTTAAAAAAAAAAAAAAAAAGAACCATGAAGGAGAGAGGTCTCCATTTTCCCCTGGATCATCTGGTGGTGAGCTGCATGTGTCTGGAGTTTGCTTGCAGTGGCTGGAGGCCCTGATGTGCCCATTCTCTCCCTGTCTCTCCCTCTCTATCAAATAAATAAATAAAAATAAAATATTTTTAAAAAAAGAAGTGTTTCACTCCTTCAGTTATTCTCACAGTACTAAGTTACTGCAACCACCCTCCCAAGCAAGCCAGAGGCATGAAAACTTTTCCTTACTGAAGATTATGACGACAAGACTGCTCTGGGATAGTCAGAAGGACGAAGATGGACCAAGCTGTTGCTTTAGTATGACAGCACATTCAGTTCTGCGCTTAGCACCCAGCGAACAGAACCACTGCTCCAACGGACGAGGTCACCTCTTGCCCACCGGGCAGCTTCCACAGTGACCAGCTTCACCCATTCACCCTGCAGGCTTGCCTCCAGGCTTGCCTCATCGCTCTTACCTGTACAGGTGGCGGTTGTCTTCGAAATCTTCTTGGCCCCATCTCCCCTTGATGTCTTCGATGACGTGGTTCTTCAGGAACTTTCTCAGCAGCTGCACGGTTTGTTTGCGGGTCACCTCTGGGCCAAAGTTCTGACTGTTCCTCAGCAGCTCGTGCAGCCAGTCCACGGCCTCGGCCGCTGTGAAGCAATGCTCGTAGCTCTTGAAACGACAGCGGTGCTTCCGCAAGGGCATCCTGGCACGGAAGAGCTCCACCGTCTCGTTCCACTGGGGCAAAAGAAGAGACAACAGCCTCCGATCAGCATCTGACGTTTTCAAAGAAGTTGCATCCCAAACAGTGAAAGGCAATGAGCACATGTTTTTCCATCTTGAGAACTGCTTGCAGGCTAGGGATGTAGCAAGGTGCTAGAGCACGTGCTTAGCATGTGCAAGGCCTTCAGTTGGAGCAATAGCTGAGACAGATATACTGATGATTGAGAGAGAGGGAGAAAGAAAAGAGAAGAGGAAATTTATTTCTTCATTAAAATCTGAAGGCTGGGCTGGAGAGATGGCTTAGCGGTTAAGCGCTTGCCTGTGAGGCCTAAGGACCCTGGGTTCGAGACTCGATTCTCCAGGACCCACGTAAGCCAGATGCACAAGGTGGTACATGCATTTGGAGTTCGTTTACAGTGGCCTGAGGCCCTGGCGCACCCATTCTCCCTCTCTCTCAAATAAATAAATAATAAAATATTTTAAAATCTGAAGGCTTAGGGAGATGGCTCAGCAGTAAAAGGCATTTGGCTGGAAAGCCCACTGGCCTAAGTTCAATTCCTCATTGCCCACGTAAAGCCACTTGCACAAAGTGGTACATACACCTGGAATTTATTTGCACTGTGGCAACAGGACATAGAATGGCTGCACACACACTCTCCACCCACACACACTCTCTCTCTGCTCACAAATAAATAATAAAATATATTTTTATTTTTTTCATTTTTTTTAATGAGAGAGAGAATTGGCACACCAGAGCCTCAGCCACTGCAATTGAACTTCAGACGCGTGAACTACCTTGTGCACCTGTGTGAGTTTGTGCTTGCATCACCTTGTGAGTCTGGCTTATGTGGGATCTGGAGAGTTGAACATGGGTCCTAAGGCTTTGTAGGCAAGCACCTTAACTGCTAAGCCATCTCTCCAGCACTAATAAAAGATTTTTTACTTTTAATTTATTAATTTTTTATAAAAAGGTTGTACACATAGACTCTCCCCCCACCCCAATTCTGCTGAGGGTCTTCAGTGGGGTTATTGGTAATAACTGTGGGGAACAGGAGACTCCAGCCAGTCTCTCCAGGGGTGGGGGACACATGGTGTCTCAGGCTATCGCCACCCACCTTGACGCTCTTACAGTCTTTCTGCCCCTTCTTCCACGATGCTCCTTGAGCCTTGGTGGGCAAGATAGAGAATTTATTTTTAATCTGCTTGAATAGCAGGTGGAGCCTTAAATGTGTTTTTTTTTTTTTTTTTTTTTTCAGCCTACAAATTCTGTAAGTTCTAGAGAATGGACAGTTGCTATAGTTGTGAAATAGTGTGAACATAATTAATGGCACTGAACTCTATATCTATAGATGGTTAAAACAATTTTATATCGTGTATATTTTATCCCAATTGAAGCAAAAACAGAACCCACCTACAGAAAGAAAATCTAAACTAAATGCAGCTTTGCAAGGGTAGTTTATCATTCATTTATTGAACTATTTATTGAGGAGATTGTAGGTTGTCTTATTAATGACCTATGTATACATGGAAAGTGTGATAATAAATAATGGAAAAAACAGGGCTGACGAAATGACTTAGCAGTTAAGCACTTGCCTGTGAAACCTAAGGAGCCCGGTTCAAGGCTCGATTCCCCAGGACCCATGTAAACCAGATGCACAAGGTGGTGCATGCATCTGCAGTTTGTTTGCAGTGGCTGGAGGTCCTGGTGTGCACCCATTCTCTTTCTCTCTCTCTCTCTCTCCTCTTTCTCTCTCTCTCTCAAATAAATAAAAATTAAAAAAAAAATAAACTAAGTAAGTAATAATGGAAAACAAAGATGTCTAGGTAGACAGGGTGTCTTAAGAGATGTCACAGAGAAACTGAGGCATATGTAGGCAGAGCTCAGGCTTCTGAAGCCCAGCAGGAAACAGCTCCGGGTCACTTCTAGCTACATGGCATTATTACCCACAGCAGGGTTGTTACAAAGACTGGACGTAATGCCAAAGAAGCCTATGGAAACGCCTGTCCTGTAATAGGTACTTAATAGACTTTAGCCATCATAATTCATTGTTGGTGAAATGATCATCAGAGTGGGTGTGGCCATTAGAGCTGAGCAATATACAAAGAGCCCTGAACAGTCTCTGCTTGCCAGGGTTTAGACCTACTTCTGTCAGTAAACATGTGCCATTGGTACAGTTAGCACTATTCTGCAGAAACGTGCAGCAAATAAAAACAAAGACCCTGAGCTGGACAGGTGGCTCAGCGGTTAAGGTGCTTGCCTGCAAAGCCTACCAACCTGGGTTCAATTCCCCAGTACCGAGGTAAAGCCAGATGCAAAGTGGCGCATGCAATCTGGAGTTCGTTTGCAGAGGCTAGAGGCCCTAGCATGCCCATATTCAGTCTCTCCCTCTCTCTCTTTCCCTCCTTCCCTCCCCCTCTTGAAAATAAATAAAATAAGGCATGGAAACTCAAAAAAAGTTAAGTGTTTGGAATTTGAAAAATAATGGAAATTTGCTGTGGTGATGGTATCCAACTAAAATACCAGTGCTCAGGAGGGTGAGACAGAAGGGTCATAAAACTGTGTCTCAAGAAAAACAACAAAAGGGGCGGGGGGGGATGGCTTAGCAGTTAAGGCGCTTGCCTACAAAGCCTAAGGACCCAGGTTTGATTCTCCAGGTCCCATGTAAGCCAGATGCACATGGTGATGCATGCATCTGGAATCGTTTGCAATGGCTAGAGGCCCTGGCGCACCCATTCTCTCTCTCTCTCTCTGTCTCTAATAAATAAAAATTTAAAAATTTTAAAAAAGGTAAATCATAGAAATGAAAATAGGAGGTGTGTGTTGTCGTGCACACTCGGTCTGCTAAAAAACTGTGTCGTGCACTGATTCAATCCACCCTTGTCATATCAAGGGGCTGTATCCTACCATTTACACACTAGGGCAGTGCATTCCAACCCTCGACTTGAGATAATACACCACTTCAATAGAACAAAATCAATTTCTGAAAATCAGGTGAAACACAAGGCATGGGATCAGACCCAGGTTCAAATCCGAGTTCTGCTACTCATTACTCCAAAATGTCACTGAGCAGATTGCATGGGCTACTGTGTCACATAGCATTCTTTTTATTATTATTATTATTATTTGAGAGCGCGAGCGAGGGAAAGAGGCAGAGAGAGAGAGAGAGAGAGAGAGAATGGGTGTGCCAGGCCCTCTAGCCTCTGCAAACGAACTCCAGACACATGCACCACCTTGTGCGTCTGACTTATGTGGGTGCTGGGGAATTGAACCAAGGTCCTTTGGCTTGCAGGCAAACACCTTAACTGCTAATCCATCTCTCCAGCCCACATAGCATTCTTTTTTTGTTTGTTTGTTTGTTTGTTTTTCGAAATAGGGTCTCAGTCTAGCCCAGGCTGACTTAGAATTCACTATGTAGTCTCAGGGTAGCTTCAAACTCATGGCGATCCTCCTACCTCTGCCTCCCGAGTACTGGGATTAAAGGCGTGTGCCACCATGCTTGACCCCCACATAGCTTTTTTTTTTTTTTTTTTTTTTTTTTTTTTTTTGATTTTCCGAGGTAGGGTCTCACTCTAGCTCAGGCTGACCTGGAATTCACTCTGTAGTCTCAGGGTGGCCTCGAACTCATGGCGATCCTCCTACCTCTGCCTCCCGAGTCCTGGGATTAAAGGCGTGCGCCACCATGCCCGGCTCCCACATAGCATTCTTAAAGACAAAACCCAGATGTCTCCCTTAGATGTCACTGTCAAATAACTTCATAAAAAGTCAGCTTGTTGATGTGTGATATCATACCAGTGGCAGGAAAGCCAGAAGTGTAAAGGCCTAGAATAAGAAGTTGCACAGTGAGGTCATACAGGAAACTCTGTGGAAATGGCATTGACCTAGTCACAAGCTGAAACTACTTAGTTACCTCAGAACCAGGAGACCACTATGTGAAGATGCCTGAGCTGTTTAGTGTATGTAGCCCAACCAACAGCCAGAACCAAGAGGTCATTTTACCCCACCCCGACCTGCTCAAATCACCAGATTACCGCACACAAGTCCTTCCCCAGACCCCGCAGAACCACCAACACAGGTCCAGCCCAGATTGCTGGCCCTCAGAATCCTAAGCAAATAGAGGCTGGAGAGATGGTTTAGTGGTTAAGGGGCTTGCCTGCAAAGCCAAAGGACCCAAGTTCAATTCCCCAGTACCCACATAGTCAGACGCACAGATGTCCCATGCGTCTGGAGTTCGTTTGCAGCAGCTGGAGGCCCTGGCACCCTTCCTTCCTTCCTTCCTTCCTTCCTTTCTTCTTTCTTTCTTTCTTTCTTTCTTCTCTCTCTCTCTCTCTCTCTCTCTCTCTCTTTTTCTCTCAAATAACACAAACTCTTTAATAAAGAATGCTAAGCAAATAGTAGGTTCTCATTTTCAACCTAATTAAATGCTGTCACAAGCTCCCTCAAATCCCTTGAAATCTCAGGTAAAATTTCATATATGGTATGTGCACTGCTTTTGTTGTTGTTGTTGTTTTGAGGTAGGGTCTCCCTGCAGCCCAGGCTGACCTGAAATTCACTATGGAGTCTCAGGGTGGCCTTGAACTCACAGCGATCCTCCTACCTCAGCCTCCCAAGTGCTGGGATTAAAGGTGTGTGCCACCAAGCCTGGCAACATGTGCACTTTTTTGAAGAGCTTCTGTAATTTTTATTTAGATTCTCAAACACTTGTGAGCCTAACTTTTTTTTTTAAAAAAGGAGGAGGCTGGCGAGATGGCTTAGCTGTTAAGGTGCTTGCCTGAAAAGTCAAAGGACCTAGGATCCACATAAAGCCAGATGCATAAGGTGGCACATGTGTCTGGAGTTCGTTTGCAGTGGCTAGAGGCCCTGGTGCACTCATTCTCTCTATCTGGCTCTTTTCTCCCTTTCTCTCTCTTGAATTAATTTTTTTATAAAAAAGTAAAGGTCAGCTGTAACCCTAACTTCTTTGCTATGGCTTGACCCATTAAACACAAAGTGGATGCCTCTGGGAAGAAAAGGAACCCCAATTTTCTATTTCCATTTTCATTACTAGCATTCTCACCTCTTCCATATACATACATAATAAGTCCAATATATAGTTAAGTGTTTGGATACCAGCCCCCACCTTTTCCTGGATATTTCCTAAGAGTACTGAAAGAGGGATGGAGAAATGGCTTAGTGGTTAAGGTGCTTGCCTGCGAAGCCTAAGGACCCAGGTTCGAATTCCCAGTACCCACGTAAGCCAGATGCACAAGGTGGCACATACATCTGGAATTGTTTGTTTGCAGTGGCTGGAGGCCCTGGTGCACCCATAAAAAAAAAAAAAAAAAAAGAAAGAAAAAGAAAAAAAGTACTGAAAGCAAAGCAAATGGGCTCCTTCTATTCCAACTTAGAAGCAGCCTAGTGGTTCACAGAACAAGTCAATTATCTTCCTCCCAAATTACCATTAAACAGTCATTAAAAACCTTATTAAACAACAAACAAAAAAAAAAACTTGCCATGGGCATCCCTATTCCATTGTACCCCTTTGAGGCAGAAGTCAGTCAAACTGCTTTCTCCAGGTCACAGAATAACAAAAGTCAATTCCAGGAGAAAAGCCATCACCCTGGTCCATCAGGGTCTGCAAAAGCTCTATGGCCCACACCCATCCCTCAGTTAGATGGGTGCTGACAGAAACAGAAACGCAACCCTGGCCAGGGCAACGCACCCGGGGGGCTAATATTAGGCACCTTAGGAAGAGCTCTGTGGCACAGTATTCACAAGTGTCACTCAGGAAGTTGACACGCCCAGCCTGATTCTGGCAAAGGGTTACATTTGAGAGGGGTGGGGTGACCTTAAGGTTCCCTGATGCAGGTATGAAGTCCTGACAAGACAAAAGGCAGGAGTGGGGGGACTCACCTGGTCATCTGGTCCAGGCTGCAATCACCCCCATGGGAGTGGACTCGGGGCTTCAGAAAGTCCATTTATTTTATATTATTTCTTAGAGACAGAGAAGCGGGGGAAGAATGAGTGTGCCAGGGTCTCTAGGCACTGCAAACAAACTCCAGACACATGCGCCACCTTGTGCATCTGGCTTAGGTGGGACCTGGAGAATCGAACCTGGATCCTTAGGCTTCTCAGGCAAGCGCCTTAACCGCTGAGCCATCTTTCCAAGCCCATGAAGTCCTTTTTTAAGAAATTTATATTTGTATTTGAGACAGAGAGGGAGGGAGAAAGAGAATGGGTGTGCTAGGGCCTCCAGACACTACAGAGGAACTGCAGACAGGTTGTGCCCCCTTGTGCATCTGGCTTACGTAGGTCCTGGGGAATCGAACCTGGGTCCTTTGGCTTTGCAGGCAAGCGCCTTAACCACTAAACCATCCCTCCAACTCCCCACCGCCCGCCTTTTTTTAATGGAACCCAGGTGCAAAACCCACTCCTAAAGCCGTGCATCTGCACTCACCAGCTTGGTGGCCCGGTACGGCCCGGGACCCACGATGCGATGCTCCATAGGCCGTGGCTGCGACCCAGGCGGGCGCTGTTGTCCCCCGCCCCGCGCAAGCTCCGCCGAGCCGCAGTTTGAATCGCGAGCCTGCAGGTTCCGGGCGCTGATTGGACGGCGCGGCGGCACGTGACCGGAAGTGCGTGGTGGGCGAGGCGCGCTTCTCCCACGCGCGCTGGTGCTGCAGACCCTGAGTGCTGGCCGAGCGCGGGTGTCCCTGGCCGGCCCCCGTAGAGCCTTCACCTCGTGCGCACATTCTCCGCGAAGAGCCCACGGAGATGTGTGATCCAGCGAGTGCGTGGAGGATCCCTGCCAGCCGCATCCGGACGTTAAAAAAAAAAACAGAAAAACAACTCACTGCATGAAGGGGAAAGATGGCTTAGTGGTTAAGGCGTTTGCCTGCAAAGCCAAAGACCCAAGTTCGATCCCCCAGGACCCACGTAAGCCAGATGCACAAGGGGGCGCATGCATCTGGAGTTCCTTTGCAGTGGCTGGAGGCCCCGGTTCGCCCATTGTCTCTCTCTGTCTCTCTGTCTCTCTCTCTCTCTCTCTCTCTCTCTAAAATAAATAAATAAAAATAAACATTAAAAAAAAAAAAACTAGATGAAGGGGAGAGATGGCTTAGTGGTTAAGGCGTTTGCCTGGGAAGCCTAAGGACCCAAGTTCTATCCCCCACAAAGCCAGATGCACACAAGGTGGTGCATGGGTCTGCAGTGGTTATGGGCCCTGGCGCTCCCATTCTCTATATATATCTGCCTCTTTTCTACTTCTCTCTCTCTGACAAGTAAATAAAAATAAAAACTAAATGAAAACCCAAGACCACAAGGAGTGTAGACTGTGTGTCAGAGCTGTCAGGAGCTGGAAAAGAGGCCCTGGTCAGCTCTGTGGTGTATTTTTTTTTTTTAAGATTTTATTTGTATTTATTCATTACGGTCAGAGAGAGTGAGAATGGGCGCGCCAGGGCTTCCAACCACTGCAAAGGTACTCCAGACACATGTCCCACCATGTGCATCTGGCTTACATGGGACCTGAAAAATTGAACCTGGGTCTTTAGGCTTTGCAGGCAAGCGCCTTAACCACTAAGCCATCTCTCCAGCCCTGTGGTGTCTTCTTGATAGAATAAACAATGGTTATTCCTACACCCCACCAACCCGCCCCTTTAACTTGACTTCTCTGATGTTCTCTTTCATTTTTATTTATTTATTTATTTATTTATTTTATTTATTTATTTATTTATTTATTTATTTATTTATTTATTTATTTATTTATTTTGGTTTTTCAAGGTAGGGTTTTACTGCAGCCCACACTGACCTGGAATTCACTATTAGTCTCAGGGTGGCCTCAAACTCACAGTAATCCTCCTACCTCTGCCTCCTGAGTGCTGGGATTAAAGGCGCATGCGCCACCACTCCCAGCTCTGATGTTCTCTTCATAGAGTACAATGGTCATTTCTCCCCTTGAACTTGACTTCTCTGATTTTTTATTATTTTTATTTTTATTTTATTTATTTATTTATTTATTTATTTATTTATTTTTTTGGTTTTTCAAGGTAGGGTCTCACTCTAACCCAGGCTGACCTGAAATTAACTATGTAGTCTCAGGGTGGCCTCGAACTCACAGCCATCCTCCTACCTCTGCCTCCCCAGTGGTGGGATTAAAGGCGTGCACCACCACGCCAGGCCTCTGATGTTTATTTGATAGAGTACAATGGTCATTCCCTGCCTTGAACTTGACTTCTTTGATGTTCTCTTGATAAAGTACAATGCTTAGTCCCCCACCCCACCACTTTGCAGCTTTGGGTATGTATTTATTCTCATTTAGAAAACCTCCCCTGCAAAGTTTCTCAAATGACACGTGTATTACTAACTTTATTTAATTTTTTTTTTTTTTTTTTTTTGGTGCACACACACACTCTTCTTCTCCAGAGAGTAGTGAGGGCTTTCTTTTCTGATATCTGAATTTCCAGACCATGGGATTCTGACTTGGTTTCCAGTACCAGATATGAGTTCTCGCCCAGTGAGTGGGCCTCTTGTCCAATCAGAGAAGAGGTGGTCACCCACAGGGGCTGCGCAAACTTCTTGACTGGTTGATTGATTTCATAGTCTGTAGGGTCTCCTGCTTATTAACACTGTGGGTGACCGTTTTCCTCCAGTGGCTCCCATAGGGCTCTCCATCACTAAGAGGGCTAGCCAGGAGGGAGCTAGTTGCCCTTTCAGTTCCTGTAATGATATTCCAACATCCTGTGGGTGCAGCCTGTGATGTCTTCAGCAATAAGGTCTTACCTCTTAGCTGTGGCAGGTAACCAAGTGTTTTGGCAATGGCTACATTGTTTTGGGGACCTCATGGATGTCCCTGGTTAACAGTTCACTATGGTGGGGGCCAACCCAATTTTGGAACTGGGATCTACCAACCAGAGTCCATAGTTTTTCTTCTCTCTCTTTTTTTAAAAATATATTTTTTTTAATTTATTAGAGAGAGAGAGAATGGGTGCACCAGGGCCTCCAGCCACTGCAAACAAGCTCCAGATTCCTGTTCATGTGGCTTATGTGGGTCCTGGAGAATCGAACCAGGATCCTTTGGCTTTACAGGCAAATGCCTTAACCGCTAAGCCATCTCTCCAGCCCTCTTCTTTTTTTTCAAGGTAGGTTTTCACTCTAGCCCAGGCTGACCTGGAATTCACTATGGAGTCTCAGGGTGGCCTCAAACTCACCCCATCCTCCTACCTCTGCCTCTCAAGTGCTAGGATTAAAGGTGCCGCCACCACACCCAGCTAATTTTTTTTTTTGTTTTTGAGGCAAACCCAACAGACTGTGCCCCCAATTTTTAATGAAAGGAAGTGAGAGTGAGAGAGAGAATTGGCACGCTAGGGCCTTCAGCCACTGTAATCGAACTCCAGAAGCATGCGTCAACTTGTGAACATGTACGACCTTATGCGCCTGTGTCCACCTTGTGTCACTGGCTTACATGGTACCTGGAGAGTCAAACATGGGTCCTTAGGCTTCACAGGCAAGCACCTTATCCACTAAACCATCCCTCCAGCCCAAGTCCAAGTTTTTTCCACCTTCTGTCTGGACTGTCCCCCTCTGTTTATTGGTGGTTATGTCCCGTAGAATGCTAGTCAGAATAAGGGTTTCTGTGAAACTGATTCATGTTGTCTCAACTTTTATGTAATTCCCCTTCGCACCCTCCAAGCCCCCTCCCACTTCCAAAGTTTTTTTTTCAAATTATTTGATATTTACAATTGATCGGATATGTAAATAATAGAAGCTCCTTTTTATTGTTGAGGAAACTAAGCTTCAAAGAAATTAACCAACTTACTGACGGTCCCTGTTGCCGTCAGCTTCGTGTTGCTGTCAGAAAGCACCTGACCAAGAGCAGCTTACGGGAGGAAAGGGTTTATTTTGGCTTCCAGACTCGAGGGGAAGCTCCATGATGGCTGAGGAAAATGATGGCTTGAGCAGAGCGTGGACATCACCTCTTGGCCAATATCAGGTGGACAACAGCAACAGGAGAGTGTGCCAAACACTGGCAAGGGGAAGCTGGTTATAACATCAAGAAGCCTGCCTCCAATAATACACTGCCTCTGGGAGGCGCCAATTCCCAAATTTCCACCAGCTGAGGACCTAGCAGTCAGAAGTTAAGTTTATGGAGGACCCATGAATTAAACCGCCATAGTCCCGAATATAGTAATAACTACAGCTTGGGCCTAAGCCTGTACCTTCTTCCATGAACGCTGTATGAAGGTTGGTTTCACTTGATAACTCGGTTTGACTTGTTTTTCCTAATGCCTTTAAGAGTGAATGCCGAGCATGGTGGTACATGCCTCTAGTCCCAGATTAAAGGCAGAGGTAGGTAGATTGTTGTGAGTTTGAGGCCACCCTGAGACTATATAGTGAATTCCAGGTCAGCATAGGCTAGAAAGAAAGACCCTACCTCAAAAAAAAAAAAAAAAAAAAAGACAATGAAAACTAGAATTTCATACATATTTCATACTGATTCATGCAAAAACATTTCAAGAACGAGAAAAGAAGGCGATGGAAACCTGTCAGAAATTTATACCAATAAAAACTCATACTTAAAAAGTAAATAAAAAACCCACACACTCCCACCTTTCAGCCATCCAATTATGGTATGGATTGATATTGTTATTTTCACAATAACTGGGATTTATTGCATATGAAGTATGCATTGAATCACAGTTTAATTCCGAGGTATGTCTCAATTAAACCATTGCATCCATTTCCACACTCTTGAGTATAGACGTTTTAGTGAGTCACTGGGCATACTCCAGCACAATTAAGTGTGAGGCTGAGATGCTATAGAAACTGACAGTCTGCAAACATCTTCAGAGGGTGAGTGTCAGGACACTGGGAACTGGCTGTGGCACTTGTCACTGTCATTTTGAAATTTCAGGCTGGCTAGCAGAAAGCAGTTGGCCTCAAGTACCCTGCTTGCTGCGTTGGAAGGTTTTTTTCAAATCATTCCAAGAAGGGGTGGAGCTGTGAGCTGTACCTGATTCCCCAGAGGATTCCTCAGTGCCACCTCAGTCCTGCTGCTGCCCAAGGCCCCCCTAGCTGGTTGGATGGGTCATTTTGAAAGAACTCCCCAAGTCACTCACTGCTTACATGAGACTGGCTCTTCACAAGGCTCTGAGGTGCTATTGGGTTGTGGAGTCTTTTAAGCAAAAGACTTCGATTTCCTAGTAGCCATGAAAAGCTGGATGCACACGGTGGCGCATGTATCTGGAGTTCATTTGCAGGGACTAGAGGCTCTGGCGTGCCATTCTCTGTCTCTCACTCACTCTCTCTCTCTGATTCTCCCTCTCTCCTCTCCACCTTGGGCATGGTGGTGCACACCTTTAATCCCAACATTTGGAAGGCAGAAGGTAGGAGGGTCACTGTAAGTTCAGGGCCAGCCTGAGACTACATAGTGAATTCCAGGTCAGTCTGGGCTACAGCAAGACCCTACCTCCAAAAAGAAAGAGAGAAAGAGAAAGAAAGAAAGAAAGAAAGAAAGAAAGAAAGAAAGAAAGAAAGAAAGAAAGAAAGAAAGAAAGAAAGAGGGAGGAGGGAGGAGGGAGGAGGGAAGGAAGGAAGGAAGGAAGGAAGGAAGGAAGGAAGGAAGGAAGGAAGGAAGGAAGGAAGGAAGGAAGGGAGGGAGGGGAAGGAAGGGGAAGGAAGGAAGGGGAGGAAGAAGCTAGGTGTGGCAGCACGCGCCTTTAATCCCAGCACTTGGGAGGCAGAGGTAGGAGGATCACCATGAGTTCAAGGTCACCCTGAGACTACATAGTGAATTCCAGGTCAGCCTGGGCTAGAGAGAGACCCTACCTTGAAAAAAAAAAAAAAGAAAAAGAAAGAAAAGAAAAGAAAAGAAAGAAAGAAAAGAAAGAAAGGCATCCATTAAGCTTCCCATGTCATTACTAAGAATAAAGGGCCTGTCACTATTTAGTGAGTAATTAGCTATAAAGAATGAGGGGGCGGGAATCAAAGATGGCTCCAAACACCACCTGGAAGGCTGGCAGAAAGGTTGCACCATAAGTTACAATCACAGCCAAGAAGGAAGACTTGCAGTGCTTAACAATCACCAGTTTAAAGATTCAATTTCATTAGTTCTACACACCAGAGGTACCTGGAGGTTCCATAGATGATTGCTGGTTTTGGCTATTGCTGGCAATTTTAAATTTTATTTTTTAATATTTATTTGAGACCCAGAAAGGGGGAGAGAGAGAGAGAATGGACGCACCAGGGCTGCCAACCACTGCAAACAAACTCCAGATGCATGAGCTATCACCTTGTGCATCTGCCTTATGTGGGTCCTGGGGAATCGAACCTGGGTCCTTTGGCTTTGCAGGCAAGTGCCTTAACTGCTAAGCCATCCTTCCAGCCCTATTGCTAGCAATTTTAAAGATCTATGACGTGCACTGGTTTCTAATCTTGCTGAAACAAAAACTTGAAACTCGGGCTGGAGAGCTGGTTTAGTGGTTAAGGCGCCTGCCTGCAAAGCCTAAGAGTGCCCGTTTGAATCTCCAGGTCCCACATTTAGCCAGACACAAAAAGTAGCCGGGCGTGGTGGCGCACGCCTTTAATCCCAGCACTCGGGAGGCAGAGGTAGGAGGATCACCATGAGTTCAAGGCCACCCTGAGACTACAT
This sequence comes from Orientallactaga sibirica, assembly GCA_036365145.1. NCBI lineage: Eukaryota > Metazoa > Chordata > Mammalia > Rodentia > Dipodidae > Orientallactaga > Orientallactaga sibirica. The sequence goes on along the minus strand of JAEOAD010000054.1, from coordinate 7,991,247 downwards.
AGTGAATTCCAGGTCAGCCTGAGCTAGAGTGAGACCCTACCTCAAAAAATCAAACAAACAAACAAACAACAACAAAAAAAGTGACACAAGCACCCAATGTCACACATACGCACACGGGGGGGCACGTGTCTGGAGTTCATTCATGGTGGCTGAAAAGCCCTGGCGTGCCCATTCTCTCTCTCTCTCTCTCTCTCTCTCTCGCTCGCTCGCTCGCTCTCTCTCTCTCTGTCTCTCTGAAATTAAAAAAAAAAAACAACCTGAAACTCTCACGTTAGCAGCCGAGTGTAAGATAATATCACTCAGCTTGTGATTTCAGCCACACATCTGAGATTCCAACAAAGATGACCTTGCTGTTTTTCTCTAGTCTTCGTGGTTGGGTATGCAGTGAGCAAAACAATATGTGTGCTGGCAATGGAAAAGTCACCTATAATACATAAAATGACATATATAAATAACTACATGAAATGTCATCATATAAAAGCCAAAAGCAGCTGGACTTTGGCCATAAAGTAGTCTGTTTACAGTAAAGCATCCAAACAGCGATAAACTGTGGTTGAATATGTTAGATTAAGAGGAGTAAAATGAGGAAGTAAATGAGGAAAAGCAAAGACGAGGTCCCTTCCAAATGGAGGTCCCACTCCATTTTGATTTGCTGCTGCCCTGACTCAATTCCCTTGTCCTCAGCCCTACTGCTTCACCCCGTGTCTAGGTTTGTCTGCCTATCCCTGGCTCTCGATTTCCAGCTGTCCCTCACCTTGCCCTGGGTCTGTGACAGCTGTAGAAACCGACTGTCCCATTCTTGAGTAAGTCCCTTGAAGCTTAAACTCTAGAAGCTATCAAAGACCCTCTCCTCGAACTCATTCTTAAAGGCACAGATTCAAACTTTTGCCTTCACAGAATTACAAATCATGACCTAGCTTTTAACTTTCTGATCGCTGACAGATAATAAAGTTCAGTGTGAGTAGACCAGTTCCCTAAGCCATAGCAACTAAACCCAGGATTAAGGGAAATCTTAAAAGCTGATTAAAATCTGATCTGTAGAGATGGCCGGCAGGTAAAGCGTGCTTTCCAGGCAAGCACAAGCACAAGGAAGTGAGTTCAGACCTACAGCACCCACATAAATGCCAGGCTGGTATGACAACCTGTCTGCAAGCCTGCCTGTAATCCCCAGGGCAAGCTTGCTAGTAGACTGGCCCAGTAAGCGAGTTCAGGGTTCAAGAAAGAAACTCTAGCTTGGTATGGTGGCACATTCCTTTAATGCCAGCACTCGGGAAGCAGAGGTCGGAGGATCACTGTGAGTTCAAGGCCACCCTGAGACTACATAGTGAATTCCAGGTCAGCCTGGGTGAGAGCGAGACCCTACCAGGGAAAATATGAGAGGGAAGCCGAGAGACGGCTCAGTAATTAAGGTGCTAGCCTGCAAAGCCTAATGGCTAGGGTTTTGATTTTCCTTAGCACCCACGTTAAAGCTGCATGCACAGTGAGGCATGCACCTGGAGTTCATTTACTGTGGCTGCAAGCCCTGGCACACCCATTCTTCTCTGTGAGACTCTGTTTCTGTCTCTCTCCTAAAAATAAAAAGAAATGAAAAAGAGAGCCAGGCGTGGTGGCGCATACCTTTAATCCCAGCACTCAGGAGGCAGAGATAGCAAGATCACTGTGAGTTCAAGGCCAGCTTGAGATACATAGTGAATTCCAGGTCAGCCTGGGATAGAGAAAGACCCTACCTTGGAAAAAAACAACAAAAACAAAAGGGGGGGTGCTGGAGAGATGGCTTAGTGTTTAAGGCATTTGTCTATGAAGCCAAAGGACCCAGGTTCAATTCTCGAGAACCCAAGTGAGCCAGATGCACAAGGTGGTGCATGTGTCTGGAGTATGTTTACAGCAGCTGAAAGGCCCTGCTGTGTCCATGTGCTCTCTCTCTCTCTCTCTCAAATAAATAAATATTTTAAAAATATTTAAAAGGCCGGGTATGGTGGTGTGCACCTTTAATCCCAGCACTCGGGAGGCAGAGGTAGGAGGATCAAAGTGAGTTTGAGGACACCCTGAGACTACACAGTGAATTCCAGGTCAGCCTGAGCTACAGTGAGACCCTACCTCAGAAAAAAAATTTTATACACACACACACACACACATAAAGAGATAGAGAGAGAAAGAGAAACCCTGCTTCAGTAAAGCAGAGAGCATTGAAAAAGATACAGAGCATTACCCTGAGGCCTCAACATGTACATGCATGTGCACCTGTGCACACACACATGCAACCCATGCACCCACACATAAACATGTACACCCCATGCATGAACACCACACACATTCACATGCAAAAAAAATACATATTTTGGGGCTGGAGAGATGGCTTAGCAGTTAAGACACTTTCCAGAAAAGCCAAAGGACCCAGGTTCAATTCCCCAGGATCCACACAAGCCAGATGCACAAGATGGTGCACACGTCTGGAGTTCAGTTACGGTGGCTGAAGGCCCTGGTGTGCCCATTCATTCTCTCTCTCTCTCTCTCTCTCTCTCTCCATATATATATATATATATATATATATATATATGTCTGCCTCGCTCTCAAATAAATAAAATAAAAAATATATATATTTTAAAACTTGGTTAATGATTGAAATGATTCATCACAAATAGTCCATGAATAGCCAGTATAGGCTGGAGAGATGGCTTAGCGGTTAAGGCATATGCCTTCAAAGCCTAAAAACCCTGGTTCGATTCTCCAGGTCCCACGTAAGCAGATACACATGATGTCGCATGTGTCTGGAGTTCGTTTACAGTGGCTAGAGGCCCTGGCATGCCCATTCTCACTCTCTCTCTCTCCCCCTACTCTCTGTCTCAAATAAATAAATAAATAAATAAAATCCTTAAAAAAAAAGCCAGTATAGCTGGAAAGTTCCTTTCATATAAAGAAAACGTCAACAACTGGAATGCATTCTGAGAAATGTGTTGTTAGGCAGTTTCATCGCTGCGTGAACATCAGAGCGTGTCCTGGCATCGCCAGCTGCATACAAGGAATTCATGGTGCAGTGTATTGCTTGTAGGCACAAGCCCATAGTGAACCTGGGATAATTGCAAATCAATAACAATGGTAAGAATGGTGTCACTGGGTGATGGGAATGTTCAACTGCTTTGAATCTTGTGGCACCACCCTGATGTGGGCTCATCACTGACCGAATGTCATTGTGTAGGACACGGCCATGGGGAGGAAAGCGGACAGAGTATCTGTGTGTCATTAGTGAACTCAAAAAAACTATTTATTTATTCATTTATTTGAGAGAGACAGAAAGAGAAACAGAGAAAGCGAGTTTGGGTGCGCCAGAGCCTCCTGCCACTGTAAACGAACCCCACATGCGTTCACCACTTTGTGCATCTGGTTTTACTTGGGTAATGGGAACTCGAACCCCGGCCATCAGGCTTTGCAAGTAAGTACCTTTAACTGCCGAGTCATCTCTCCAGCCCTCATTCAGTGTTCCTTTTTTTTTTTCAGGTAGGGTCTCATTCTATCCCAGGCTGCCCTGGAAGCACCTTAACTGCTCTGAGCCATTTGTCCAGCCCCTAGTAACTTAATTTTGAAATAATTTTTTAAAAATATTTATTTTTATTTTTTTTATTTATTTGAGAGAGAGATACAGAAATAGACAGGGAGAGAAAGAGAGAGAGAGAATGGGAGGGCCAGGGCTTCCAGACACTGCAAACAAACTCCAGATGCATGTGCCCCCTTGTGCATCTGGCTTATGTGGGTCCTGGAGAATAGAGCCTTGAACCGGGGTCCTTAGGCTTCACAGGCAAGCGTTTAACTGCTAAGCTATCTCTCCAGACCTGAAATAATTTTTTAGAATTATTTTTGATACAGGGTTTCATGTAGCCCAGACTAGTTAAGCCATATTTCCAGCCCGAGACTTCTTTAAATCAGTGACTGTCAATCATATTCGCACAATGCTATCAGCTAGGGAGCTTCAAACTTACTGATGCCTGCCTTCCACCTCCACAGCTTATGATGCAATTATCTTGAGATGTGTTCTAGGTTTAGGGAAAGGTGAGTATATTGACTGAGTTTAGAATCCCAAATGAGTTTAATATTCCATCTAGTCTGAGAATGAGTGCCCTACAACAGGGCTTCTTAAACTTTGCTTATTTTTGACTGTGTTTTTTTTTTTTTTTTTGAGGTAGGGTCTCGCTGTAGCCCAGGCTAACCTGGAGTTCACTATGTAGTCTCAGGATGGCCTCGAACTCATGGCGATCCTCCTACCTCTGCCTCTGCCTCCCGAGTGCTGGGATTGGCATGTGCCACCATGCCCAGCTCTTTTTGACTGTTTTTTGCCCAATAATGTTTTCAACATTTTATTGAGAATTTTAGTATATGACATACTGTAATTTGACCATAATCCACTCCTATTACCCTCTTTTGTCCCCCACCCGACCCCTCAAGTAGTACTTCCATTTGTTAAAAAAAAATTGTTTAAGAGAGAGAAAGAGGAGAGTGAGAATGGGCACCCCAAGGTTTCCAGCCACTGGGAACGAACTCCAGACACATGGACAACCTTGTGCATCTGGCTTACCCGGGTATCATGGATCAAACCTGAGTCCTTAGGCTTTGCAGGCAAGCACCTTAACAGCTAAGCCATCTCTCCAGCCCTGACATCTCAGTCTTCCATATGAAAATGTTAATGGGCTCCCTCTTGTGAGGGTCGTGTGGTGGTAACAACAGCCACCGTGAGTTCATGCACCAGTCAGTTCATGTCCAGAGACAGTGCCACAAAGTGCTCCTCCCCGCCCTGTGGCTCTTGCACTCTTACATTGCCTTCAATGTTCCCTGAGCCCCGAAGGGGGTGATAGAGATGTCTCATTCTGGGGTGAGCACTCAGCTGTCACTTCTCATCACCCTGATGAACCTTGAGTTTTCCAGTAGTCGCTGCCATTTACAGCACCACCGATTCACCAGGCACCCAGGCTTAGCCCAAGAAATATCAACACTACCCCTGGGGTGTATATGTATGCAAATGAGTTGTTGAAAGTACGTAATAGAGAAATTCATTTTGAACTAATTCTTTGGCATACACATTAATTCTACAACTTATTAAAGACAAAAACGAGTTTGCATACTAAGGAAATGGATATGCTTATTACATCGTGGCTAAATCGTTTATACTGAAGGACAAAGACCATCGTCAAAGTTCTCAGTGCTCCTCACATGGACATATAATGTATAATGTATGTTTAGGGCTATTACAGAAATTTTTAGAAATTCTGTTCTAATTCTAAACCAGAATTCATATACATATATATTTAATATTTTTATTTTTAATTATTTATTTGAGAGAGAGAACGGGCATGCCAGGGCCTCCAGCCACTGCAAACAAACTCCAGATGCGTGCACCCCCTTGTGCTTCTGGGTGCTTATGTGGGTCCTGGGGAATCAGACCTGGGGCCTTCGGCTTTGCAGGCACACACTTTAACTGCTAAGCCATTTCCCCAGCCTCATTTATATATAATTTTAAAAAATATTTTATTTTTATTTATTTATTCATTTGAGAGAGAAAGAGATACAGAAATAGGCAAGTAGAGAGAGAGAGAGAGAGAGAGAATGGGCGTGCCATGGCCTCTAGCCACTGCAAACGAACTCCAGATACATGCACCCCTTTATGCATCTGGCTTACGTGGGTCCTGGAGAATCAAACCTCGAACCAGGATCCTTAGGCTTCACAGGCAAGCGTTTAACCACTAAGCCATCTCTCCAGCCCCTATATATAATTTTTAATAAATTTTTTTATTGACAACTTCTACAATTATAGACAATAAACCATGGTAATTCCCTCCCCCACCACTTTGCTCTTCACAGCTCCACCCTCCATCATCTCCCCTCCCCCTCTCAATCAGTCTTTTATTGTGATGTCATCATCTTTTCCTCCTATTATGATGGTCTTATGTAGGTAGTGTCAGGCACTGAGAGGTCATGGATATCCGGGTCATTTTGTGTCTGGAAGAGTGCATTGTAAGGAGTCCTACGCTTCTTTTTAATGAAATTTGTCAGGAAACAAGCAACAATTTTTCAATTTTACTTTTTATTTGAGAGAGAGTAAGTGTGTATGTGTGTGTGTGTGTGTGTGGGCACACTAGGACCTCTTGCTTCCACTAACAAACTCCAGATACATGTAGCACTCAATGCATTGTGCTCCTCATGGGCACTGGGGAATCAAACTGGGGCCAGCAGGCCTTGCAGACAATGTGTCCAACCCCTATGCCATCTCCCCGACCCCCCAGCAGCAATTTTATTGATTGATTGACTGATTTGCAAGCAGAGACAGAAAGAGAGGGAGAGAGAAAGAGAGAGGAAGGAGGGGGGAGGGAGAGAGGGATGGGGAGAGAGAGAGAGAATGGGCATGTCAGGGCCTCTAAGCCACTGCAAAGGAACTCCAGACACATGCACCACCTTGTGCATATGGCTTACATGGGTACTGGAGAATCGAACGTAGGTCCTTAGGCTTCACAGGCAAGCACCTTAACTGCTAAACCATCTCTCTAGCCTTCAAGCAGGAACTTTTAAAATCAAATATTCTAACAAAATGTGACTCAAAGATATGCGAATTTGATGGTTACATGTGGAAGAATGAAGAAAATATTGTGTTTTCTATAATTAAATCATTCTTTTCTACATAAACAGAAAACTTTGTGTATATAGTAAAAATCACTGCAATTCATAAAAAAACAGTCTTGAGTCTGAGACCAGGTGGTTCAGGCAGTGTTCACTGATGTCACATGACGTGACAGTGTGCACAGTGTAAAGTGTGCGTGTTGTGTGTTCAGGAGCAAGACAGTGCACTGAACACCGTGGACTCAATACATGTTTGATTTTGAATTAATTTCTGGTCATTGTGCATTCAGAATCCGTTTACTGTTGCCAAATGATCCACGACCCTCACGCTGAGTTCCATGACCCCACGCTGAGTTCCAGGACCCCCACATGGAGTCACAACCCACAAGTTAAGAAGCTACAGGAATACACCTGGACTTGTAACTTCTCTGAATAGAGTTTAAGAAGTAAAACTGCACAGTCATGGCTCAGATCCATCTGTGTTCTCTGAGATCTGCCTCCCTGCAGATCTGTTCTGCTGAGCTGAGCCATAAATTTTATAAGGATTGGCCTGTGCAAGGGACAGAGGGATCAGGAAATGGGGGGAGTCTATGGGCTAGGAGTGACAAGATAATTTAGGTAACCAGGACTCTCAACAAGCCCACTTAGTCATAGCTCTAAAAGCATCTTCTCCAACCACTCACTTATCCAACTTTGTATTTGAAAAAAAAAAATCAAACCTACAGGGCCAGGGCTGTAGCTCACTTAGCAGAGTGCTTGTCTAGCATGCACAAAGTCCTGGGTTCAATTCCCAGTACCACATAAATCAGGCACGGTGGTATGCACCTGTAATCCCAGGACTCAGGAAGTGCATGTAGGGAGATCAGAAGTTCAAGTTCATCCTTGGCTACATAGTGAGTTCAAGACCAACTTGGACTATAGGAGACCCTGCCCACCAAAAAATAAAAAAAAATCGCTGGGCGTGGTGGCACACACCTTTAATCCCAGCACTTGGGAGGATCGCCGTGAGTTCGAGGCCACCCTGAGACTACAGAGTGAATTCCAGGTCAGCCTGAGCTAGAGTGAGACCCTACCTTGAAAAACAAAACAAAATAAAAAAAAATAAAAATAAAACCTTCAGCAAACTTCAATGAATAATTGAGAGATTTGCAAATGTATAAATAAATAAGTAAATAAGTAAGTAAGTAAGTAAATAAATGAAATTACTGTTTGAGGGTTGGGGAGATGACATAGGGGTTGGAGGCACTTGTCTGCAAGCCAGGTATGGTGGCGCACGCCTTTAATCCCAGCACTCTGGAGGCAGAGGTAAGAGGATCTCTGTGAGTTTGAGGCCAGCCTGAGACTACATAGTGAATTCCAGGTCTGCCTGGACTACAGCGAGACCCTACCTCGAAAAATAAATAAATAAATACCTGGGTGCACGCCTTTAATGCCAGCACTTGGGAGGCAGAGGTAGGAGGATCACTGTGAGTTCGAGGCCACCCTGAGAATACAGAGTGAATTCCAGGTCAGCCTGAGCTAGAGCAAGACCCTACCTCGAAAAATCGAAAAACCAATAAATAAATAAATAATAACCTGAATAAATTATATAAAGGCTGCAGATAGCTCATGAGGTCCTAGTACTACAACAAATGAAAACAATCCCGACAGGTGAGATGGCTTAGTGGTCAAGGCGTTTGCCTGCGAAGCCTAAGGACCCTGGTTTGATTCCCCAGGACCCACATAAGCCACATGCATAAGGTGACACATGCATCTGGAGTTCGTTTGCAGTGGCTAGAGGCCCTGGCATGCCCATTCTCTCTCTCTTTCTACCTGCCTCTTTCTCTGTCTCTCTCTTAAATAAGTAAATAAAATAAAATATTTTTTTAAAAGAACAATTCAATGAGAACACGTCTATTCGTCAATTGCTAACATTTTAGTGATCTTTACACAGAAATACTTCGTGTCTTCTCCTTTGGTTGACTCTCTATATATGAACAGGTTTTTTTTCGGGGTGGGTGGGTTTCGAGGTAGGGTCTCACTCTAGCCAGGCTGACCTGGAATTCACTATGTAGTCTCAGGATGGCCTCAAACTCACAGCGATCCTCCTACCTCTGCCTCCTGAGTGCTGGGATTAAAGGCGTGCGCCACCACTCCCCACCAGGGTGACCATGTACCTTTTAAGAACAAGGACACTTCTCTATTTAACCATGGCACTACTTTTACATTTATTTATACTTTAACATTAATATGATAATGTTACCTAATATACAATCCATAGTTACTTCTTGTTGTTGTTTGCAGCACGCAGCACAGTCTAGGGTGGTGGTTTGAAGAGTCACCATCACTTCCTGTCACTGAGCAAGCACACACCCATTTTGTGGCTTCTTACAGATTTGGACAGAGCATCAGACATCTGGTTGATCAACACTGTACTAAGCTCTCTATCCTAGCCCCAACTCTCTCTGTTCCCTTCTCTATTTATAAGTGAGAGAACAAGGGAGAAAGAGACACAGAGAGAATTGGTGCCCCAGAGCCTCTAGCCACTGCAATTGAACTCCAGACTCATGTGTGACCTTCCACATGCATCACCTTATACGTCTGGCTTACATGGGATCTGGGGAGTCGGACATAGGTCCTTAGGCTTTGCAGGCAAGCACCTTAACCACTAAGCAATCTCTCCAGCCCCCCCTTTTTTTTTCTCTTTTAAATATATTTTCATTTATTTATTTGAGAAAGAGGCAGAGAGAGAGAGAATGGGTGTGCCAGGGCCTCCGGTCACTGCAAACAAACTCCAGATGCATGCACCCCCTTGTGCATCTGGCTTACATGGCTCCTGGAGAGTCGAACTGGGATCCTTTGGCTTTGCAGGCAAATGCCTTAACTGCTAAGCCATCTCTCCAGCCCCCTCCTCTCTCTTTTTCTTTTCTTTTCTTTTCTTTTCTTTTCTTTTCTTTTCTTTTCTTTTCTTTTCTTTTTTTTCTTTTCTTTCTTTCTTTCTTTCTTTCTTTCTTTCTTTCTTTCTTTTTTTTTTTGTATGCCAATCAGGGAAATACTGTGTTAAGATCTGAGTTGATCATGAGAGTTTAGGAACACAAACCTGAAAGCTTTCACAAGCAGGGTGGAAATGTGGGTGGAGAAGAAAGAGAGGATGAGGAAGCTTGAAATGTATTTGAATTTTTTAAAAGATTTTTTTAAGACTAATATTTATTTATTTATTTATTTATTTATTTATTTGAGACAAAGAGAAGGGTGGGGAGAGAGAGAGAGAGAGAGATAATGGGCGGGCCAGGTTCTCTAGTCACTGCAAATGAACTCCAGATGCATGTGCCACCTTGTGCATCTGGCTTACGTGGAACCTGGAGAATTGAACCTGGATCCTTAGGCTTCGTAGTAGGTAAACACCTTAATTGCTAAGCCATCTCTCCAGCCCAGACTTTTATTCTTATTTATTTATTTATTTATTAGAGAGGGAGAAAGAGAGACAGAGTGAGAATGGGTGCACCAGGGCCTCTAGCCACTGCAAACAAACTCCAGGCTCATGTGTCACCATGTGCATCTGGCTTACATGGGACCTGGAGAATTGAACTGGGGTCTTTAGGCTTTGCAGGCATGCGCCTTAACCACTAAGCCATCTCTCCAGCCCTTATTTGAATTTCTGGAGGGGAGGAAGAGAGGGTGGGAGAAGGGGCCAGTGTCTGAGCACAGGATTTACCATTTTTCTTCCCTCACCACAAAGAATCTGCTTCTTTGCGGCCACACAACATACACCTGGAAAGACTGTGAAACAGGGAGACCAGGGAGCAGCTGTCACGGTCAATGCTGCGGGAAGGACTGTGAGCTGCAATGACGTGCCGCAGATGTGGGTGAGACTAAAATTTCAGCAATGACAGCTGGGACACAGTCCAGAAAGGAGGCCAAGTGTTTCCTTGAAAGTATGTATGTGGCAAGCCATGGTGGCACATGCCTTTACTCCTAGCACTCGGGATGCAGAGGTAGGAGGATCGCTGTGAGTTCAAGGCCAGCCTGAGACTACAGGGTGAATTCCAGCTAAGCCTGAGCTAGCGTGAAACTCTATCTTTAAACCAACCCCCCCAGCAAAAAAAGAAAGGTATATATGTGGTGACTCACACCTGTAATCCCAGCACTTGGGAGCTGAGACAGAATAATCTTGCTATACTTTGAATCAGATGTCCCTAGACTCACGTGTTCTGAATGCTTGGTCCCCAGCTGGAGGCAATTTGGGTAGCAGGCCTGGCTGATGGAGGCGTGTCCCTCTTGATAATAATTCTATTGGCCATGACATTTCAACACCTGAATTTTGGAAGAACACATTCCAATCATAGAAGTGGAAACAAAGGTAAAATATGACCTGGTTCAGTTAGTGTTAACTTATAACCCATGTGGCTTCATGTAGAGCCTCACCGGCTTTCCCACACCCCAGCTTAGAGGTCCCTGAAAAATGGTAATGCCTCTATCCCGCTGTGGCTTCTAAACCCACTGCGTGAAAGGGACCCACCCAGGACCTACTGCTGAAGCCAAACCAGCAGGATCCAGCCAATTTCCGTCCAACCAACCTACTAAGCCACGAGTAGAAAAATAAACACTTATTGTAAAACTACTGGGAGTCTGAGGTATTATTGATCGTGTAGCATTCTTTTGTCAATCACTAGCATCTAAAAATAGTTAACCATGATAGGCTGGGGAGAAGGCTCAGCAGTTAAAAAGAGTGCTACTCAAGCATGAAGACCGCCCAGTCAAGACTGCCAAGTTGGACTCCCCAAAACCCATGTAAAAAGCGGACCATCAGGCTGGAGAGAGAGGTCAGCGGTTAAAGCACTTGCCTGCAAAGCCTAAGGACCCAGGTTCATGGGAACTGGAGATTTAAACATGAGTTCTTAGGTCTCGCAGACAAGTGCCTTAATTACTAAGATGTCTCTCCAGCTCTTTGCTGTTGTTGTTGTTTGGTTTTTTGAGGAAGAGTTAATTCACTCTATTCTCAGGGTGATCCTCCTACCTCTGCCTCCCAAGGGCTGGGATTAAAGGCATACACCACCATGCCTGGCTTCCAGCTCTATTTTTAAAATTTTTTTTTAAGTTTTATTTATTTATTTATTTAGAGACAGAGAGAGGAAGAGATAGAGTGAAAGTGTGAGAATGGGTGTGCCAGGGCTTCTAGCCCCTGCAAACGAACTCCAGATGCATGTGCCACCAGGTGCATCTGGCTTATGTGGGACCTGGAGAATTGAACCGGGGTCCTTAGGCTTTGCAGGCATGCGCCTTAACTGCTAAGCCATCTCTCCAGCCCCCAGGTCTATTTTTAAAAAAATATTTTATTTATTTGTGTGTGTGTGTGTGTGTGTGTGTGTGCGAGCGAGAGAGAGAGAGAGAGAGCATGGGCATGCCAGAGCTCTAGCCACTGCAAATGAACTCCAGATGCATGCACCACCTTGTGCATCTGACTTACGTGGGTTCTGGGGAATTGAACCTGGGTCCTTAGGCTTCACAGACAAATGCCTTAATCACTAAGCCATCTCTCCAGCTCCACATTTTTCGTTGTTTATCTTCAAACTTTGTTCTCTACATTGCCTCCTTTAACCTGTATTATCTCTTAAATGAGGATAAAAATACATTTTAAAGGAGAAAAAATACACTGCTCCCCACCAATGGAAATGATGTAGCTGTTTCCCCATCTCACCTGTACATACGCGTGATTCCCTGCAGTGCGTGGCAGATCACATTCCGTCCAGTTTCCACTTTGTAAATATTGTGAAAAGAAAGCACGCCGTCTGTACAACAGAAGCATCTGGGCCTCGCGGGCGATCTTGAAGGCAGCCAGAATTACACGGACACATCGAGAACCTTCTTCCTCCAATATCTTTGAAACACACAGACCACACACTGCTTTCTGTTTTATTCCCAAGGATCCGATTGCCAAAGTAGAAGAGGAGGCTGTGAAGGGTCAGCTGTTGAATCATCAGGTGAACAGAGGGTAGAGTGAAACTCAAATGTCATCTTCCAGGAGAATGCCACTCATCCGTGTGTGTGTGTGTGTGTGTGTGTGTGTGTGTGTGTGTGTGTTTGATTTTTCAAGGTAGGGTCTCACTCTAGCCCGGGCTGACCTGCAATTCACTCTGTAGTCTCAGGGTAGCCTTGAACTCATGGTGCTCCTCCTACCTCTGCCTCCCAAGTGCAGGGATTAAAGGCGTGCGCCACCATGCTCGGCTTCAGGGAGCTTTTTTTTTTTAAAAAAAAAAAAACTTTATTTTTATTTATTTATCTGAGAGAGAGATACAGAAATAGGCAGGTAGAGAGAGAGAGCGAGGATGGGCACATCAGAGCCTTCAGCCACTGCACATGAACTCTAGATGCATGTGCCCCTTTGTGCATCTGGCTTATGCGGGTCCTGGGGAGTTGAACCTGGGTCCTTTGACTTGGCAGAGGTAGGAGGCTCGCTGTGAGTTCAAGGCTACCCTAAGACTACAGAGTGAATTGCAGGTCAGCCCGGGCTAGAGTGAGACCCTACTTCAAAAAACCAAAAAAAAAAAAAAAAAAAAAAAAAAACCAAAAAACAAAACCTGACCTAGGGCTAGAGAGATGGCTTAGTGGTTTAAGGCACTTGCCTGCGAAGCCTAAGGTCCCAGGTTCCCAGGTTCGACATCGCAAAACCCACGTGAGCCAGATGCACAAAGGTGAGGCAAGCACAAGGTTGCGCATGTGTACACGGTGGTGGGTGCACCTGGGGTTTGATTGCAGTGGCCCTGGCACGCCGATTCATTCTCTCTCTCCTCATAAAAAAATATGAAAAAAAAAAAAAAGAGCTAGGCAAGCATGGTGATGCACACTTTTAATCCCAGTACTCAGGAAGCAGAAGTAGGAGGATTGCCATGAGTTCAAGGCTATCCTGAGGGAAAATAAAAAGAAAGAATAAAGAAAAAAAAGTATATATTTTTTAAAAATTGGCCTATTTGGCCATTATCGCCCTAGCTTTAGTCTGCGGAAGTGGGACTTCACCGTAAGTGACTCCATTTTGATTGTTAACCAAAGAATGAGCCCAAACAATGGCCTCCTGTCATTTTTATTTATCAATTCTTAGTCCACAAATTCATGACTCCAAAGAATAAATCTTCCTCAATTTCTGTACTGTACCTTAATTTCTGACCTCAAGGCCTTATTTCAGTGATTTGGCCCCTTTTAATAGATAAAAGTATACACGCAGTTTCTCCTGTGCTTTTTTTTTTTTTTTTTAAAGGCATGGGAAGGGAGTGAGAGCATGGCTCTTGTCCTTTAACCTTGGAGATAATTCTAAGAAATCCACTGCCCATCTCCCCCAACCTCAAATATGTCCATGGGCTCAGCAACTCCTTTCTACTTGGGACCATTCTCAAAGCCCAGAAATCTTTTCCAAGGGCTATGGTTTAATAAGGATTCCCCAAGGGTCCACGTGTCAAGGGCCTGGTCCCTGGGATATAGTGTTGAGGCACTGCGGACCTTTCAAAAGCGGTCACTGCAGACATGGCTTTGGAGAGAACCATGGGGCCCCAGTGTCCTTCTTTCCCTCCTCCCTCTCCCTCTCCCTTTCTCTTTCTCCTCCCTCTCTCTCCGCAGTCCCACTTCCTGCCCTCCTTGAGAACCATGGGGCCCCAGTGTCCTTCTTTCCCTCCTCCCTCCTCCCTCTTCCCTTTCCCTTTCTCTTTCTCTTTCTCCTCCCTCTCTTTCCGCAGTCCCACTTCCTGCCCTCCTTGATTCCTGATTTGAGCCCGACGTGGTTTTCCCTACCTTGCACTACTGTTGTGATGGGCTATCCTTGACAGAGCACCAAAGCAGAAAGTACATGATCATGGGATTAGACCCCTCAAAGCCATGAGCTAAAATACAACTTTTCTCTTTTCAAAAAACCATTTTTATTTTATTTATTTAATTTAGAGAGATAAAGATGGCGAGAGGGAGAATGGGCATACCAAGTCCTCTAGCTACTACAAACAAACCACATACACGTGCTGCCTTGTGTATCTGGCTTTACGTGGGTACTGGGGAATCGAACCTGGGTCCTCAGGCTTTGCAGGCAAATCTTTAACTGCTGAGCCATCTCTCCAGCCCAAAGAAACACACTTTTTTTTTCAAGGTACGGTCTCGCTCTACCCCAGGCTGACCTGGAATTCACTATGTAGTCTCAGGGTGGCCTCCAACTCACAGTGATCCTCCTACCTCTGCCTCCCGAGTGCTGGGGTCAAAGGCGTGCATGTACCACGCCTGACTAACCCTTTTCTGTGTAAGTGAATTGCCTCAGGTATTTTGAGGACTTCACTAGCTCACTAATCCACTGGGCCCTTTGATTCCTGTCTGGCTGAATGCCCCGTTCTTGGGGTAGTGACCTTTCCAAGGACTCTGCTGGAGAGACAGTGGAGGTCCCCTTTGCTCGGAGAAGCTGAAGGGATGTTTCATTATCTTCAGATGCTGCTTCTCCAGCTGCCCACACAAAGATAAAACACTGCTTGGGGGCTGGAGAGATGGTGTAGTGGTTGAGGCACTTGCCTGTGAAGCCAAAGGACCTCAGTTCGATTCCCCAGGACCCACGTAAGCCAGATGCACAAGGGGGCACATGCATATGGAGTTCATTTGCAGTGGCTGGAAGCCCTGGCGTGCCCATTCTCTCTCTCTCTCTCTCTCTCTCTCTCTGTCTCTCCCTCCCTCTTTCCGTAATTCTGTCTTAGTGACACAAAGTGTGTGGTATTCATGACCTCACAGTGGCTGACAAGACCTGCACAAGACCTGCATAATAGGAAGGGGAAATGATGATATCAAAATAGAAGAGACACTAGTTAGAAAGAAGAAGGGATTCAGTGGGGGGTGATTTGGAAGGAGGAAAGGGATTAGAATCATGGTCTATTACCTAAATGTACAGAGGTTGTCAATAAAACATTAAGAGTAAAGACAACCCTGAAACCTCTTGTAGTGCCAAGAAGGAAGCAAGGGTATGTCACAGAGCCAAAGATCAATGTTAAATAGCTAGTGATGGAGTCTGGAGAGATGGCTTAGAGGTTAAGGTGCTTGCCTGCGAAGCCTAAGGACACATGTTTGATTCCCCAATTCCCATGTAAGCCAGATGCACAAGGTGACACATGCACAAGGTGGCCCGTGTATCTGGAGTTCCATTACAGTGGTTGGAGACCCTGCCACACCAATTCTCTCCCTCTCTCTCTTATAAAAACAGGCCAGTCTATTGGGCTTTCCTAGAAAGAAAGAAAGAAAGAAAGAAAGAAAGAAAGAAAGAAAGAAAGAAAAAGGAAGGAAGGAAGGAAGGAAGGAAGGAAGGAAGGAAGGAAGGAAGGAAGGAAGGGAAGAGAGAGAAAGAAAAAAGAAGAAAGAAAGAAAGGAGAAAGAAAAAGAAAAATAGAAAAGAGAGAAAGAAAGAGGGAAAGGAAAGGAAAACTAGTAATGGGGCTGGAGAGATGGCTCAGTAGTTAAAGCACTCACCAGCAAAGCCTAAGAACCCAGGTTCAATTCCCCAGTACCCATGTAAAGCCAGATACACAAGGTGGCACATGCATCTGGAGTTCATTTGCAGTGGCTAGAAGCCCTTGTATGCTTTAGCATTCTCTCTATCTGCCTCTCACAAATAAAATAAAATAAAATAAAATAAAATAAAATAAAATAAAATAAAATAAAATAAAATAAAATAAAATAAAAAAATAATAAAATAAAAATAAAATAAAATAAAATAAAATAAAATAAAATAAAATAAAAAAAAAAATAAAATACCAGCAATGGCCAATGTTGGGAGAAGCTGAGTGATAGAGTAGTATTAGATTATAGTCCAAAGTATAAAATAGATATTCATGACTCTATATTGATATAAAAAGAACTTGAAATAAAAAAGAAGGGTGAATATGGGGCTGGAGAGATGGCTTAGTGGTTAGGTGCTTGCCTGTGAAGCCCAAGGACCCCAGTTCAAGGCTCCATTCCCTAGGACTTATGTAAGCCAGATGCACAAGGTGGCACGTAAGTCTGGAGTTCGTTTGCAGTGGCTGGAGGCCCTGGTGCATCCATTCTCTATCTCCCTCCTTCTCTCTCCCTCTCTCTCCATCTCTCTGCCTCTTTCTCTCTGTGTCACTCTCAAATAAATAAATAAAAATAAAAAATTATTCTAAAAGAAGGGGGAATAGGCAACAATTCTCATTCCAAAGAATTCTAACACAGTATGCAGAACACAGCAAGTGTACAATAAATGTGCACACTGCTTTGAGGAGTGAGAATTCACATTTAAACTTTTCTACTCAATGCAAACAAAAGTAGATAGATCTGCGGTGTGTGGTGGCGCACACCTTTAATCCCAGCACTCAGGAGGCCAAGGTAGATGGATCGCCGTGAGTTCAAGGCCATCCTGAGACTACACAGTGAATTTCAGGTCAGCCTGGGCTAGAGCGAGACTCTCCCTTGAGAAACTAAAAACAAATAAAAGGCTATAGATCCCGAAATGAAACACATATACATTTATGTAACACCACAAATTTATTATAATACCAGAGAAGAACAAACCCAAACTTTGACAATTTCCACAGTTTTCCAGTCTTTAAAAAGTTAACAGAAAGAAAGAAAGAAAATTGAGGGACATAATGTCATAATTTCATAAATTATAAAACAATGGTGTCTACTTAATCATTCTACACAATTAAGAATAAATTGGCAACATTTCATAGAATTTATATATAATTTGAATTTATATATAATATACCTACCATACAGGTCTTCAGAGATTCATAGAACTTTATGTAATAAACTATATTTAATAGCTTTGATTTTTTTTTCATTTGTTAGATAAGCAAATTCAGTGGCTTAGGGGCTGAAAGGTAGTCAGTCACGAATCCCCCATGGAAACTTCTTTTCACCACATTCAGCAGCCCACACATTCTACGCCCAGCAACGTCCCTCTTGACCACTCGTGTTTATACGAGGGTACTTCGGTCACCTGTGATCACGTGACACTCCACATCCCACATTCACCCATATAAGTGAGAATACGAGGCCGCCCCATGTTGCTGTTAGTTCACAGGCAGGTCAAAGGTTTGGAGATGATAGGAGAGTTGTATGGTGCAGGGCTGAAGGAAAACACATCCTCCTGTGTTTTACAAAACTTCTGTATTTGCCTCCTTTTGGTCTTTCCCCTACGTGAATCTTTGGGAAGTGTCTGCATTGTGGAACACCGTCTGCCGCCCTGTCTCACTATCACACAGGCTGGACACAAGAAAGCGTGAAAATAAAAGCCCTGAGACCTTTACAGTGACATGTGGGAGAGACTCTGGCTTTCACTGCTCCGCCCCTGGTACTTTGTATTTTCGTTTTCTTTTTGAAACAGTTGCTTCCTCCTACTTGGGATTCTTCATCTCATATTGTAAGCAAGTGAAATCACTAAAGGCCACTTCATGGTAAAGTTTGGGAATTCAGTAGATGTGGAGATTAAAGGCTATGCCGTATAGCAACAGATTCGAAGGATACAAAGCTCCACAGTCTACAAAATGAAAACTCAGCCTTTGCTGTACGGTAAGAATTACTCTGTGTTAGACCATAACCGGGGCCATCGGTACTAATTTTTGAAGTTGTTTTAAAAAATTATTTATTTATTTATTTATTTATATGAGAAACAGGGAGAGAGAAAGAGAGAGAGAAGGAGAGAGAGAATGGGTGTGCCAGGGTCTCTAGCCACTGTAAATGAACTCCAGACACATGTGCCACCTTGTGCATCTGGCTTAGGTGGGCACTGGGGAATTGAACCTGGGTCCTTAGGCTTCACAGGCAAGTGCCTTAACTGCCTAGCCATCTCTCCAGCCCCAGTTTTTGAAGTTCTTTACACATAAATAGTCCAAAGAAGACAAAGAAGCAAAATGGACAGTTTTACAAATGTCCAAACATTGCTGTTTCCTGGAAAATACTCTCTTGGTCCATAAATCTGGTTCTTCAACAAGAAAACGTGATGATGAGAAAATGAGAAAATTCTACACAGCATTTTCTAAAGAAAAACAATTATGGCACATGTATTTCAGCCCTTCATTGCATGGGTTATTGATCTGAAGAAGGAATCCTGGCAAATTCACGATTCTGAAGAATACCTTTTCATATAGTGTATCTGTAACACTAAATATACACAGCTAGGGCCTGGAGAGATGGATTAGCGTTTAAGCGCTTGCCTGTGAAGCCTAAAGACCCCGGTTCAAGGCTCGATTCCCTAGGATCCACGTAAGGCAGATGCACAAGGTGGTGCATGCATCTGGAGTTCGTTTGCAGTGGCCGGAGGCCCTGGAGCTTCCATTCTTCCTCTATCTGCCTCATTCTCTGTCTGTCGCTCTCAAATAAATAAATAAATAAAATAAGCAACAACAAATATACACAGCTAGTGGTCTGTCTGTCTCTCTCAAAGTAGATCAGCCCTTATTTAGGTAATCAAATATTCCCTCAAATACTCTATACCACCACTCTAGACACTTTGCATGATAGGTGGTCTAAAATCTCCGGATTTCGGGGAACTCAGAGCATGTTAATCATATGACCATGAAAGACATAACCAGCACCTGTTTAGGCAAGACACTCTTTCAAATCGTCACAATGTCTGAACGTGACAATGAACCACAACAGACGACCGATTGTTCCCTCTGAACTACACAGCACCTTTCTCATGAACGCTGTTCCTCCTTCCAGACAAACCCAAAGTGAACTGTAAACCGGGAACTGGCTAAGTGTTCACGAACCTACAAAAGCAAATCAGCTTGTTTCCAAAAATATTAACTTCACCTCAGTGTCAAGGGCACAGGAATCCCAAAAATATTGTGAGCGAGTCTTATCGGCAGAACTGTTGACAGCTGCTCAAAAAAAAAAAAAAAAATCCATGATAGCTTATCACCAGACATTTAGAATGAGAACTTATCAAAACTCCATCGGAAGGTCACCTATGTTGGCGCTTTCGGCTGAGAACCGAACTCTAATTTCTGGACCGGGTGACAGAGCCAAAGCCTACAGTTACAAGTTTCCAGACAGAAGGAATCTATTGTACTCAGAGATCTCTGTCCATGTTCAAAATAAACGAGTATTTTTCATCTATTACTGGACTTCCTTGAAGAGTACTATAAGACTTCATAGCCCGCTTTTGCTGTGGCAAGAAAAAAAAAAAAGTATTAACAAAACTTTTAGATTCGTTTTAAAAGCAGCTGGGAACTTTGTGGCTGTTCCAAGCTCTGTGATGAGAAGATTTTACAGAGAGCTTTGGACCGACACTCAAAGATCAGAAACCCGAATAACTTATCATAAAAATACAAGCTCTTGGTTTTGAAAAATATACAAAATACACTGCATAGGTAAATATCTCTTGATTGTCAAGGAAGACAGGATATCAGTTTCGATCGTAGATTCCACGTGGCATCTTAGTGATGCTTGTGTTTGGAATTTCCAGTTTTTGCAGTCTTGGGAAGCCGCTGACCCTTGGTGTAAGCTCGGTACCAAAAGTGGAGAAATAGCCCTAGAAAGATGCAGCCGTAGCTCATAATGACGTATAGAAAGATGGGATACTGGTACTTGCAGTCCTCCATAAAGAAGAATTGGCCTATGTGGATGGTAACGATGACAAACTGGAGCTGAAAAGGGGAAGAGTGGGAAAAAAATCAGATGTGAAAAGTTAATTCTTGTGTGTATGTGGGAAGGGGGTTATTTACAAGCAGAGATATAAGAGACGCAGACAGAGAGAATGGGCATGCCAGGGTCTTCAGCCACTGCAAATGAACTCAAGATGAATGTGCCCCTTGTGCATCTGCCTTATGTGGGTCCTGGAGAATCGAACCGGGATTCTTTGGCTTCACAGGCAAACACCTTAACCACTAAGCCATTTCTCCAGTCCCATGTTTGTGGGTTTTTTTTTTTTCGAGGTAGGGTCTCACTCTAGCCCAGGCTGACTTGGAACTCTGTAGCTCCAGGCTGCCCTTGAACTCATAGCAATCCTCCTACAGCTGCCTCCCAAGTGCTGGGATTAAAGGGATTGTGTCAGCACGTAAGTTTACAATTCTTTACCTACATGTTTGTGAGGTCTTTAACCATATCCAGGCTGGCAGGAAAATTCTTTAAATCTAGCCTCCACGGGAGTAAGAATGGTTAGGTATGGTATCAGACCTACACAAGTCCAAGAGGGCTTTTTAAATATTTATTTATTTATTTATTTATTTATTTATTTATTTATTTATTTTTTTTGAGGTAGGGTCTCACCCTAGCCCAGCCTGACCTGGAATTCACTCTGTATTCTCAGGGTGGCCTTGAACTCATGGCGATCCTACTATCTCTGCCTCCTGAGTGCTGGGATTAAAGGCATGTGCTACCACGCCAGGCTTCTCATGATATTTTTTTTTTTTGAGAGAGAGAGAGAGAGAGAAAACAGAGAGAGAGAGAGGCAGAGAGAGAATGGGCACGCCAGGGCCTTTTCAGGTGCAGTGAACGAACTCCAGACGTGTGCGCCCCCTTGTGGACATGTGTGACATTGCGTGCTTGCATCACTTTGCATCTGGTTAAATGTGGAACCTGGAGATTTGAACAAGCATTCTTAGCATTCACAGGCAGATGCCTGAACTGCCCTCACAATACTTTTTACTTCTGGGAGGAAACACAAACCAATCAATGAGGGGACTAAACAGGCAGGCACAAGAAAGCTCATTATTCCTTCAAAGTTGTACTGCTTTAAGGTGAGTTAGAGCTAGAGTATGGAATTTCTAACTTCTAATGCTTACTGATGGTCATGTGACTTTGAGGGCATCTTGGTGAAAAATGTATCTTTTATAAAATGCATATAATAGCATGCAGACCATGTAAAGATGTAGATGTGGGCGTGATTGGTTCCAGCTTATTATTCAACAAATATTCTGCTTTTAACAACGTTTCTGACAAGGTTCAAATAAAAAGAAAAGACAGGGCTGGAGAGATGGCTTAGTGGTTAAGGTGATTGCCTATGGAACCTAACTAAGGACCCAGGTTCAATTCCCCAGGACCCACGTAAGGCAGATGCACAAGGTGGCATATGCATCTGGAGTTCATTTGCAGTGGCTGGAAGCCCTGGCGCACCTATTCTGTCTCTCTATCTGCCTCTTCCTCTCTCTCTCTCTCTTTCCCTCTCTCAAGTAAATACAATATTTAAAAAAAAAAAAAAAAAAAAAGCCAGGTGTGGTGGTGCACACCTTTAATCCCAGCACTTGGGAGGCAGAGGTAGAAGGATTTCCATGAGTTTGAGGCCACCCTGAGACTACGTAGTGAAATCCAGGTCAGCCTGAGCTAGAATGAGACCCTACCTCGAAAAACAAACAAAAAAAACAAAGAAAGAAAGAAAGAAAGAAAGAAAGAAAGAAAGAAAGAAAGGAAGGAAGGGAGAGAGACAGAAAGAGAGAAAGAAAAAACGGTGATAACATGTCACGCCGAGGCAAGATACTACACGTCTATTTGTTTTTTAACAAACCGTGTTCTTTGTAGAAAATATATTTGAAGAAAATAAATTTACTCACAAGCTGTAAAGATGTCAAGTATTTTTTCCACCATAAATACTTCTGGTATGCTGGCCCCAGAGCACATAGTCCGTAGTAGGAATACATGACTACATGCACAGCTGTGTTCAGAAAGGCATGGAATGTTCCCAAACCACCTGCAGAGAAAAATGTCACCAGAATATGGGAGCATTGTTCCTTAAAATCAGACACATTTCTGTCCTACAAGTTTAGTCTAGTCAAGGAAAAAAATATATTGATCAACATATGAAATATGAGTTCTGTTAAGCAGCCATCAAATTCGAGAAAGCCGAATACTATATTTAGTAAAATGTAAGACAGAAGTCTTAGAAAATAAATTAGCATGCCATTATTTGGTATGCCTTAACCTTAAGATGGTCCTATGATTTGGGCTTTCTTTAATCAATTAAATTTAATTACCTCTTATACATGCTACATTGCTTAATAATACTCAGAATTTACTTTTAGTGAAGAATATATATATATATATGATACAAAGTGCATACATTAATCCCAATTTATAACTTAAGATTTTTCACATACACACAATATATTTAGTGACATACCACCACACCTGGCTTAAAATATAGAATATTCTTTACACCACTAAAGTTTCCCATGTACCCTTCCAGGAGCCTTTATTGAACTTCTATCATCACTTATTAATTAATTTTGCCTGTTTTATACTTAATATGACTGGCACCACCCAACATGACCTCTTTCGTATCTGCCTCCTTTCAGTCAGTATGAGGTTTTGAAGTTCCTTGCATGTTGGTGTCTGGACCTGCCTTTTTTCCTGTCATGTAGGATTAAGATGGCAGATGATACATCAATATTTATCTATGAAAGACGTTTGGGTTCTTTCCAATTTGGGCTATTATGAATAAAGCTACAAAGGATATTTTATGTCATTGTGTGGGATCAAATTCTCTTTACTCATTCTCAACAATTTGTATTGAATATTTTTATATGCCACAAACATTTTGGCAAGAAAACCACTGGCTTTCATTAGTAAATTATACTGATTTTGCTTTAATTAATTATAGTCTTTTTCTAAAATGTCCAGTTACTGTTAAACCATCCTTTTTTTAAAAAACTGTTTCCATTTGATTATGCTTTCCTCTGTTGGTTTTCTTCTTTTAATTTCACCATTAAGAAGAGCAGAGTCAGCCGGGCACGCGCCTTTAATCCCAGCACTCAGTAGGCAGAGTGGTAGGAGGATTGCTGTGATTTTGAGGCCAGCCTGGGACTACATAATAAGTTCTAGGTCAGCCTGGACTAGAGTAAGACCTCACAAAAATAAATATATAATAAATAAATAAATAAATAAATAAATAAATAAATAAATAAATAAATACCTCACAAAAAATAAAATAAAATAAGGGGCTGGAGAGATGGCTTAGCGGTTAAGACATTTGCCTGCAAAGCCAAAGGATCCTGGTTTGATTCTCCAGGACCCACGTAAGCCAGATGCACAAGAGGGTGCATGCGTCTGGAGTTTGTTTGCAGTGGCTGGAGGACCTGGCGCTCCCATTCTCTCTCTCTCTCTCTCTCTCTCTCTGCCTCTTTCTCTCTCAAATAAATAAATATATAAATAAAATATAGATTAAAGCTAAAATAAATAAATAAATAAATAAAGGGCTGGAGAGATGGCTCAGCAGTTGAGACGCTTGCCCAGTCCTCATGTAAAGCCAGACGCACATGGTGGCACATGCATCTGGAGTTCATTTGCAGTGGTTAGAGGCCCTGGCATGTCCATTCTCTATCTGCCTCTCTCTCTTTCTCAAATAAATATAAATGAATAAATAAATAAATAATAAATAAATGGAGCAAAGCACAATAATGTAAGACTAGATCACTGTTTTTAGCTGCACTGTCCTCAGTAGATAAGACCAGGGTGACAAACTTATGGTGGAGGAGCACCAAAACCACACTTTGTCCCTACGTCTCTTTCCTAACAGGAACAATTTAGAAAAATCGACATAAATACAACATGACTCAGTTTAGTAATTTAAATGTTTCTCCATAAAATTTCATTTTCTTTTTTTTTTTTTTTTGATGCCAGAAATAAGGCAAAACTTCCAACTAATGTTGATAGGGCTACTAAACTCATACAAACAAAACTTCACCCAGAGTGGCGGTTCATGCCTTTAATCCCAGCACTGGGGAGGATCGCTGTGAGTTCGAGGACAGCCTGAGACTACATAGTAAATTCCAGGTCAGCCTGGGGTAGAGTGAGACCCTACCTACCTTGAAAAACAAAATCTATGGAAAAATGTCATAAACAGGTGCACATTGGGACTACTTGTTAACAAGTATTCATAATTGTAACAATTCTAGATTTTCCTAGATACACCCACTGCTAGAGTATTCCCTTCAAAGAGCATACTTTAAATAATTCCTTTTAAGTCAATGCATACTTGCCCTGAGCTTATACTATTATGCCATGCTTCATAAACTTTTGACTTCTGAGTACATAACATTTCAGTTAATCCTTTATCACTAATTTCACAAGCAACCAAATTAATGGAGTTGATTAACATCCTCTCCAGCTTTGATTAATTCCATTTGCCTTAATCTTCCTGGACTACAGAAACTTAAATAAATAAATTATAGTGGCGTGGAAACATCCATTACAGGGTAATTTTAAAATAGAATAGCTATCTACTTTGAGTCAGATTCAAGCTGTTTCCCAGGGAAGACCTCTGTAAGCCCATTTGTGTCTCAGATAGCACACATCAGGAAACACAGGTCAGCTTTTATTTTTAATTTTTAAAATTTATTTATTAGCTGAGGAGAGAGAGAAAAAGAGAGAGAGAGAGAGAGCTTGATTCAGATAATGGACACACCAGGGCCTCCAGCCACTGCAAATGAACTCCATATGCATGCACCACCTTGTGCATCTGGCTTTACATGGGTACTGGGGAATTGAACCCAGGTTGTTAGGCTTTGCAGGCAAGCGCCTTAACCACTGAACCATCTCTCCAGACCCCTTGTTCGGCTTTTATGAGGGATTGCATCTGAACCTTTCCCACTACGACACCTCTTTCTCCCAGTGTCCAATATTCTCTTTTTCACCCCATCATTTAAATGTCCTCAAATGAGGGTCCTGTGACAGGGATTAACAAAGCACTAAGAGCATTTAATAAGGGTCACTGCTCAAAATCAGCTGTCAGATCAAATTAGCTTGCTTTATTTTCTCTACCTATGATGATTTTCTGCTCAGTTACTTTAATAAATTTGCTCACAGAACTGTTGCAATTCTCCCTGTCTCTCTAAGGGGGGCTACTTACATAATTAACATAAAAACTTGCCACAGAAAGATGTTCATCTCATTCTGAAGGAAAGCTGGATTGCTATCATCCCAGAAAAAGTACACAGGAGGTGACCGGAAATGAAACATTACATAGAGATCAGTTGTACCCGGGTTTTTGGACAGAACAGCTGAAAAAGGGCAGTCTTGTTCTGGGAATGGAAACCCGTGCCAAACAGCACTACTGCACTGACGGGGCTCAGGAAGGCTCGTGGGGGGAGCTCACTGGAACTCCACACTGAGGGCCGAGCA
Organism: Orientallactaga sibirica; assembly: GCA_036365145.1. Taxonomy (NCBI): domain Eukaryota; kingdom Metazoa; phylum Chordata; class Mammalia; order Rodentia; family Dipodidae; genus Orientallactaga; species Orientallactaga sibirica. The sequence continues at coordinate 7,965,579 of JAEOAD010000054.1, read as the reverse complement.
GCACCCCCAGCCCATGAAACACGCAGACAAGAACACGGGAGCTTCGACCTTGACCGTTCAGTAAAGGAAATGGGAGCTGGGAAGATGACTAAGAGGTGACCAACAGCCGCAGTCATGGGTTGGAGAGATGGCTTAGTGGTTAAGGCCCAGGTTCAATTCCCCAGTCCCCAAGTACAGCTAGATATACAGGGTGATGTATGTATCTGGAATTCATTTGCAGTGGTTAGGGCCCCTGATGTGCCTATTCTCTCTCTCTCTCTCTTTGTTTTTTTTGGGGGGTTGGTTTCGAGATAGGATCTCACTCTAGTCCAGGCTGACCTGGAATTCACTACGTAGTCTCATGGTGGATTCCTACTTGGACTCCACGCCTGGCTTCTCTGAGACCTGAAGAGTTGAACATGGGTCCTTAGGCTTTGCAGGCAATTGCCTTAACTGCTAAGCCATCTCTCCAGCCCAGATAAAATATTTTTAAAAAAATAAATAAATAGCATTAAAAAAATAAAGTTAGTTTTTCTCTGTAGGAATTGGAGTCAACCTGCTTAAGGGAGAAGGTGAAGTACACGCTTCTCAATATTGTTTCCATTTCATGATATGAAATGTATGAGAAATGACTCTATTAGCCAATGTTTAAGTATTTTCCATGTTTTCACCAACACATCTAAGGTATCAGTGGATATTAGTTAAGAGAACCACGAGTGACAGTATGTGAGAGAAAATGAAAGTAAGAAAGTACAGTTGAGAGAAATGATGAGCAGGGCTGGGGAGATGGCTTAGCAGTTAAGGCCTGCAAAGCCTAAGAACCCAGGTTCAATTCCCCAGGACCCACATAAGCCAGATGCACAAGGGGGCACATGCATCTGGAATTGGTTTGCAGCAGCTGGAGACCCTGGCGTGCCCATTCTTTCTCCTTCTCTCTCTCTCTCTCTCAAAAAATTAATTAATTAATTTAATTTAATAAAAAAATTTTTTTAAAGTAATGATGAGCATTAAATCCTGAAGCTATTTGGAGTTTTCAGAATGGGTACAACTGGCCATCTTGTTAGAATGTGAGCTAAATTTTCATGCTAACCTATGTCATACGCAAAAATAGTTACATTTTCTTTTAAAAAATATCCAAGGAGGCTAGCTTGTCAGGGGAGAACAAGGTCTCTGTGCTGCCTGACCTCTGCTGAATGTCCAGCTGGTGCTGAGTTCCTCCTTGGTTAGGCCCAGCTGAGCTGAGACAAGGGAAGATCCCCCCTAGCCCCTACTCTCCACATAGGCTCTTTACCCCCTGCAGCCCCCCACATGGCAGGAGCTCTTTGAATATTTTTTTTTTCTCTCCTTTTCGCAGTTTTTCCCCGCTCTCCACGTGGGCTCTCAAGCCACGTGGGCACCTTTCCTTGGTTCTGTACTTCCGTAAATAAATACAATAATTTAATAATTAAAACAAAATACTCAAGGGCTGGAGAGATGGTGTCGTGGTAAAGGTGCTTCCCTGCAAAGCCTAACGACCTGAGTTTGACTCCCCAGTACCCACGTAAAGCCAGATGTACAAAATGGTGCATGCATCTGGAGTTCATTTGCAGTGGCTAGAGGCCCATTCTCTCAGTCTCTCTTTTCTCTCTGCTTGTAAATAAAATAAAATGAAAACAAAAATGAACTGTAAAACTTACTCAATTAAAAATTAATAAATTGGGTCTGAAGAGATGGTTTAGCAGTTAAGGCATTTGCCTGCAAAGCCAAAGGATCCTGATTCAATTCTCTAGGACCCATGTAAGCCAGATGCACAAGGGGGTGCATGCATCTGGAGTTTGTTTGCAGTGGCTGGAGGCTCTGGCGCACCCATATTATCTCTTTCTCTCAAATAAATAAATAAATAAAATATATTTTTTAAAAAATCAATAAATTGCCAGGCGTGGTAGCACAAGCCTTTAATCCCAGCATGTGGGAGGCAGAGGTAGGAGGATCCCAGTGAGTTTGAGGCCACCCTGAAATTAGATATTTGAATTCCAGGTCAGCCTGGGCTAGAGACCTTACCTTGAAAAACCAAAAAAAAAAAAAAAAAATCAATAAATTAAAAAATATATTTTAAAAATCAATAAATTAATTTTTTAGATCAATAAATTTTAAAAAATTACATAATCAATAAATGCCAATTTGGGGGCTGGAGGGATGGCTTAACAGATAAGGCATTTACCTGAAAAGCCTAAGGATCCACGTTAGATTCCCCAGATCCCACATAAGCCAGATTCACAAGGTGATGCCTGTGTCTAGAGTTCATACGCAGTGCATGGAGGCCCCGGTGCACCCTTCTCTTTCTCTCTCTATCTGCCTCTTCCTCTCTCTCTGTGTTTAAATAAATAAAGCATTTTTCTTTTCTTTTTTTTTTTTTTTTTTTGAGAGAGACAGAGAGAGAGAGAGAGAGAGAGAGGAAGACAGAGATGGGGGCTCCAGCAGTCTCTCAGCTGCTGTGAACAAAATCCAGATGTTTCCGCCCCTTGTGGTCAAGTGTGGCATTGGGCCCTTACGTCACTTTGCATCTGGCTAAACGTGGGACCTGGAGATTGGAACCGCTGGAGATTGGAACCAGTGTTCTTGGGCTTAGGAGGCAGGCGCCTTAACAGCTAAGCCATCTCTCCAGCCCAGAATTTTTCTTTTTAAAAAGCCAATTTGAGGTATGTATGTGTATATATGGAAATCTCAAACCTGCAGGCCCTGTCAGAAACAACCCTTAGCCCCCATCTCTCAGTCTTGAGGCCTGAGCTGCTAGTACCTCCTTTGTGCTGCTGCTTGTCCGAGTCCTCTGTGACACGCACTTCCTGCCCCCGCCCACCTGGCCGCTCACAGGTAGCATCCCCATCACAAAGAAGAGTGCAGCAACTGGCTGTCTCTTTTCCTTGTAGTCTAACAGAGCGTGAGTGCCCATGTCAAAGCACTGGCTTACAGAGGAGCTACAGGAGGAGCCCATATTCTTTCCATACATCTTTTTAACTTGAAGAAACTAGAATAGAGGCTGGAGAGATGGCTTAATGGTTAAGGCACTTGCCTGCGAAGCCTAAGGACCGAGGATCGATTCCCCAGAACCCACATAAGCCAGATGCACATGGAGGCGCGTGCATCTAGAGTTCGTTTGCAGTGGCTAGAGGCTCTGGACCTGCTCATTCTCTCTCTCTCTCTAATAAATTAAATTAAATTAAAAATTTTTTTTTTTAAATGCCAGCACTCAGGAAGCAGAGGTAGGAGCATTGCCATGAGTTCAAGGCCACCCTGAGATCCATAGTGAATTCCAGGCTAGCCCTACCTCAAAAAACAAACAAATAAATAAATAAATAATAAATAAATAAAAATTTTTAAAAAAAGAATAAATACATCAACTAAGTAATCTATACATCCTTTTTAAAAATTTTATAGGTTTGTTAAATCCCAGCACTCAGGAGGCAGAGGTAGGAGGATTGCTGAGTTCGAGGCCACCCTGAGAATACAGGAATTCCAGGTCAGCCTGGACCAGAATGAGACCCTTAAAAAAAAAAAAAAAAAAAAAATTTTTATCAGGTGGGTTGCTGTGAGTTCAAGGACACCCTGAGACTGCATAGTGAATCCCAGGTCAGCCTGGGCTAGAGAGAGAGACCCTACCTCAAAAAAAAAACAACAACAAAAATTTATAATGTGGATATAATGTGGGGACACTAATTAAAACTTTAAGATAGGTTAAAAATGCTTTCCATTTTCTATTTTTGGTGTTCAGAAGCATGAAACCAAAAGGGACAAAGCCTGGGAGAGTCAGGCTCTTGATTTAACCGATGCTGGCCTAAAAAAACACAAGGTAGAATGCTTTGGGGAGTTTTAATGAATGCAGTCTGACACACCTTCAGCAACGTCAGGGCTGGTTTGTGCCAGAGTTTGAATAGGGTTCATTCACCAAAGGTTCATGTGCTAGAAGCTTTGTCCCCAGGGTAAACTGTCCTGTCCTTTAAGAAGTGGGGCCTCATGGGGAGTGAGAAGTGAAGGGATGAGCCCTGGTCTCACCGCTTAGAAAGGACGAGATCTTGCTAGGAGTGGACTAGTTCTCTCCAGAGCAGGCTTTATGAAAGAATGAGTCAGGAGCTGGAGGGATGCCTTAGTGGTTAAGGCGTTTGCCTGCAAAGCCAAAGGATCCCGGTTTGATTCCCTAGGATCCACGTAAGCCAGATGCACAAGGGGGTGCATGCATCTGGAGTTTGTTTGCAGTGGCTGGAGGCCCTGGCATACCCATTTTCTCTCTTTCTCACTCTCTCTCTTTCTCTCTCTCTCTCTGCCTCTTTCTCTCTATCAAATAAGTAAAATGTATTTTTTTTTTAAAGAATGAGTCTGGACCTTCCTACTCTCTTGCAGTCCTCCCTTCCCTTCCCTCTCTTTCTCTGTATCCTTCTCTCCCTCCTCTTCCTCATCCCCCCATGCCCGCCACGATGTCATTGATCATAAAGTGATACTGCCAGGTGCTTGCTTTGGCAGCACATATACTAAAATTGGAATGATACAGAGAAGATTAGCATGGCCCCTGTGCAAGGATGACACGAATATTCGGGAAGCACTCCATATTTTTCAAGTTGGGACACTATGCACAGGGACATTGCCTCTTCCCCATGACTGATCGATACCCCACTATGAACCATCCACAGTCCACGTAGGGATTACTGGCATCCCCAACGAGGAGGGTCCCTTCAGATGGGGGAGGACAGGGAGGAGGCTAAGGATTGTACCAACATGTGCTATTTACTCACTGAGTATGTACATAACTAATAAATCAAAAAATGACACTGCCAGGTCTTTACACAGAGGCCAAGCAGAAAGAGATGCTTGTTCTTGGACTTTTCAGCCTCCAAAACTGTGAGCTAAACAGACTTCTTTGCTTTATAAACCAACTTGCCATAAGTATTTTGTTATAGCAACACACACACAAGACAATGGAGGTGTATGTCAGTTACAAAGAATTCAAAGGCCAACAAGACATGAAACTTGAAATAAACACCCTAATTTCCTGGGAACATACAAGGATAGTTATATAACTAGATATCTCTGAAGCCAAGGCTTTTTACCATTTTCCCTATTTGTCTGATTATTATTATTATTATTATTATTATTATTTTTTGGTTTTTCGGGTAGGGTCTCACTCTAGCCCAGGCTGACCTGGAATTCACTCTGTATTCTCAGGGTGGCCTTGAACTCATGGCGATCCTCCTACATCCGCCTCCCGAGTGCTGGGATTATAGGCATGTGCCACCACGCCCGGCTTGTTTATTATTTATTTGAAGACATGCAATAGAACTCTACTGGAATATAATAAAATCTAAACAAAAGAATATATATAGAACACCTCCACAAAAGCCACACATATTTGAGAAGCTGTGGTTGCAGAAATCTAATAACGAGTCCTACGTTTATGCTTCAGGTAATATACATGTAATTTTTTGAGATAGGGTCTCGCTCTAGCCCAGGCTGACCTGGAATTCACCCTGTATTCCCAGGCTGGCCTCGAACTCACAGTGATCCTCCTACTTTTGCCTCTCCAGTGCTGGGATTCAAGGTGTGTGCCACCACTCCCAGCTCTCAGGTAATATTTTGAAAGTCGGAAGTTTAACCAATGTAAATCTTTGATTTTTTTTTTTTGTGTTTCTTAGAAATTACGTGGAAGGATAAAGTGTGTGTGTGCAGCATAGAGAAATGGCATCGTCAAAGTCACATGACCCCAGCTCTCCCTTTTCTACCTGCAGCAAATTTGACTCCAAACCACCAGGTCCATGGCATGATGGTGTGATGGAAGACATGAAGGAAAGTCACTTGGCTATTTTTCTTACGCAGAACAAAAAAGATCTGAAATGATTTAAAGAAAATCAAGTTCATAAAAATCGTGCAGTAACTTACCGAGTGTTACAAAAAAAAATATATTGGCAAAGAGCAAATGATTTTTTCGCCTCATAATTTGCTTTGGAAGTGTGGCTTTACAGGATGGTTGACAAAAGCAGGGGCAGCTCCAAAGCTAATGAAGGGACTTAAGTTATGACACAGTATTGTGGGAGAACCAATAAGAAAGTGAGAAGTTTTATGCACATTAAAAAAAAAAGCAGGGGGCTGGAGAGGTGGCTTGGTGGTTAAGCCGCTTGCCTGCAAAGCCAAAGGATCCCCATTTGATTCTCCAGGACCCACATAAGCCAGATGCACGGGGGGCACATACATCTGGAGTTTGTTTGCAGTGGCTGGAGGCCCTGGCACGCCCATTCTCTCTCTCTCTCTCTGCTTCTTTCTCTCTCATTAACTAACTAACTAATTAACTAACTAACTAACTAACTAACTAACTAACTAACTAACTAACTAACTAAAGCAGGGCCTGGAGAGATGCTTAGTGTTTAAGGCACTTGCCTACAAAGCCAAAGGACCCAGGTTCGATTCCCTGGTATCCATGAAACACCAGATACACAGGGTGGCACAAACATTTGGTTGCTAGAGGCCCGAGCACTGCCCATTCTCTCTCTCTCTCTCTATCTGTCTGTCTCTCTTTCTCTCTCTGCATCTTTCTCTCTCTCATATATATAAATAAACTAAAATTAAAATTTTAAAAAGCAGACATAAAGTGGGATATATGGCCAAAAAAATATTGAAAGAAGTTACTATTTGTTAAAAAAAAAAAAAGTTAGAACTATATGGCAAGCCAGAAGTCCTTAATTCTTAGGACTAAATTATGTCATTCTACATAGCTCTTGTAACACACTCTATTTGGATAAGGGATAAAGCAAACTGAATAAAGACTTGCAAAAAAATTAACAAATTATTATTCCAAAAGACAAACAAAAAAATCTTGAAGAGTTCGTCTAAGAAATATGACGGAAAGGAAAGCTAAGGTGCATAAGAAAAATGAGAGAGGCGGGCTGGAGAGATGGTCCAGCGGTTAAGATGCTTGCCTGCAAAGCCTAAGGACCCAGGTTTGATTCCCCAGGACTCAGGTAAACCAGATGCACAAGGTGGCCCATGTGTCTGGAGTTTGTTTGCAGTGGCTAGAATCCCTGGTGCACCCATTCTCTCTCTCTCCCTCTCTCTCTCAAATGAAATGAAATGAAATGAAATGAAATGAAATGAAATGAAATGAAATGAAATGAAATGAAATGAAATGAAAAACGAGAGGGTCAACCATGGAGGTACCACTCACGTGGCACATGCCAATGGCCTGTAGCTGTGTACATGGAAGTGAGTCATTTGGGGGAAATGTCCGAGGCATTCTAAAGTTCAGAATGCCACAGCAAGGTGAGACTTTCGGTTCAGGACAGAGGACCGCACGCGGTATCACTGTGATGGGAAGAGTCGACAGATGTGGTTACACGAAACGACATGGAGGAAGAAAGGGAAGCTGTTACTCAGCACATGCAAAGCAGAAGTCCGCGAAGCCAGAATGCATTTGCTTACGCACATGGAAGAACGCAGCCTGGTGCAACAGAAGAAGGCGGAAAATCAAAGTATGGGTCCTAGTCTCTATAGTGACATCATCATCATTATTATTATTATTTTCTGAACTGCACTAATGGTTCCCAATCCTGGCTGCGTGTTATAAACTAAAGAATATTCTCAAAAGAGCCATGCCTGGTCTTTACTCCAGTGCCTTTGGCACCAAAATCCCAAGACCTGGGGCTCGCATTGTTTGTCTGCTCCCTAATGCAATTAATTATACCACACCATAAGGGGCTCAGAACCCGTAATCTATGGCAAGAGCTTCTCAAGGTGTCCCCTGAATAAACGCTGTGGGCATCATCTAAGATCTTGTTAGGAAAGCAAATCCTGGAACTTGGCCCCGGTACCTATTAAATCAGAAGCCCTGGGAATGGGAGTCTAGGAGTATTAACAAGCCCACCAGGTGATTTTATTTTTCTGACACATTTTTGTTATGTATCCCTTGCTGACCTTGAACTTGTGATCCTCCCGCCTTAGCCTTCTAAGTGCTAGACTTCTCCAGGTGATCTTAATGCATGCTAAAGTTGAAGAACCATTGGATTCGGGCTGGAGAGATGGCTTAGCGGTTAAGGCACCTGCCTGCTAAGCCTAAGAATGCCTGTTTGATTCTCCAGGTCCCACGTTTAACCAGACACAAAAGTGACGGAAGGGCGTCTGGAGTTTGTTGACAGAGGCTGAGAGGCTGCTGGCACGCTCATTCTCTATATCTCTCTCTCTCTCTCTTTCTCTCTGTGTGTGTGTCTCTCTCTCTCTCTGACTCTCTCTCAAAAAAAAAAACCACTGGATTCTAAATTCACCAGGGTCCCGTCTAATTCCGTCTGATTCTACCATTACATGGTCAGTCAACTGAGAAAGGAAAGCTTGCTGCTTTCATTCCCTACAAGAAATGTGGGAGTACGTATTCCAGAGACATACTTGTCAATCTCAGAACCAGAAGTGGTTCCACATAACCAATACCTATTTGCCCAGAAATATATATGACGCTGCTGGGGGAGGAGGGAGGTTGGTGGCTTTCTTGTTTTACAGCACACTAAACCCTGGCATTTTCTCCTCCCAGCACCCAGACATTCCTTGCTAGACCCAAAGGAGGAAGAACTTAAGGGTCCTATCAAGCATAGACTGCAGACCAATAGCTGGTGATAGATTTTGTGTTCCCCCAAATTACTGAAGCCCCATGATCACATCCCATCCTGGTATAAATTTGTGAGTTTTGAAGCCCTTCGCGTCTAAAGGAGCATCATTGGCCCAGTGTTTCGGTATGAAGAGCCAGAGATAAAGATGCCCTCTCTTCTCTGCCTCCTGAGCTTGCTTCAGAAAGAACTGGAAACATCTACATAAAGTTGTACTTTGCAGTATTAATGGTGGTTGCCTGCTTACTCTAATCGGATGCTCCCTGTATATTAAAAAAAAAAAAAAAAACTTAGATTTTGCAAAATACTGGAAATTAAGCATATCCTTATCTAGCCTGTAATTAGAAGTATAGATAATTTAAGAGATCGATAACAGTAGGTTGGCCTGGGGAGAAGAAATAACCAGTTATCATACAGCTACACAATTTTATTGCTTCCAGTGAAATATCAAACATTTACTAAATGTGGTGATCATATACTCACAGTGTCTAACAGCTCGATAAATTTGGAGAAGTAATAAAGCCAGCAGGTGTGTACCATCTGTAGCAATAAACACAGATAAGAATTTCTTTTATTCAAATTTTATATGAAAGAAAAGTTTACCTTAAAAAAGATTTAAAAAATAACTCCATATTACAAAATTTACCATCTAAACAATTTTTTAGGATTCAGGCATGAATTACACATTCCTGTGCAATGGGACTCTTGAACCTTGCAAAAGTGAAACTCTACGTCCATTCAAAATAACTTCCCATTTCCCACTTCTCTCCAGCCCCAGCCACCATTCTACCTTACGTCTCTATGCACTGACTATTCTAGGGGCCTCATATAAGCTGAGTCATAAAGCCTGCTCTGGAATTTCACAACTGTCTTATAACAGTGCAATGGCCTCACGAGCATGATACCAGTTGTAACGTAAGAGTCTCCTTCCTTTCACACGTTGAATCCTATTCTATTTTCTTTATATATGTATATGCCACGTCTTCTTTAACCACTTACCATCTTCACATACGTGGGTTGCTTCTACGTGTTGGCCATTGTGAATAATGCTGCCAAGGTCAACTGCATACAAATACTTCTTTGAATCCCTGCCTTCAATTTCTTTAGGCATGTACCCAAAGGTTGACCTGCTAGATCTTACGAGAATCCTATTTCTCATCTTTTCAGAAACCAGGTATGTTTTGAAATGCAAGAAATCAGGGCTGGAGAGATGGCTTACCAGAAGCACCGGGGGGGGGGAGCAAGCACAAAAGGTTGCACATGCGCACAAGGTAATGCACACATCTAGAGTTGAATTACAGTGGCTGGAGGCCCTGGCACACTAATTCTCTTTCTCTTTCTCTCTCTCATTAAAAAAATAATAATAAAAAGGCCAGTCTGTTGGGCTTGCCTAAAAAAAAAAAAAAAAAAATCCAAGAAATTAAGAAAATATTCTTGAGCAGGGCGTGGTGACACACGCGTTTAATCCCAACACTCAGGAGGCAGAGGTAGGAGGATCGCCATGAGATCTAGGCTACCCTGAGACTATATAGTGAATTCCAGGTCAGCCTGGGCTAGAGTGAAACCATACCTCAAAACAACAGAACAAAACAAAACAAAACAAAACAAAACAAAACAAAACCCTTATTTTATAGAAAACTGTATACCTGGCTTGCTTTCTTTCCTGCAATTTTTAGCCCAACACACATAATCTGAGACATTTACTCATATTCTGAATTCATACCCAATGTTGCTAACAGGGTCAAAAAAAATTCTACATTGACTTTCGAATGACAAGATTTTCCAGAGGGACACTTACCCTCATAGCTCTTGGTGAATGTGAATAGTCAACAATGTCACATCGAAATGAATAACCTGTGCCCCAGCCAGACATCACAAACTGCAAGAGAACACACGCATATTAAAAAACAGAAGCACTTCCAACCAGCTATGACAAAGCTCGTTTTTTTATTTTTATTTTTTTCGAGGTAGAGTCTCACTCTGGCCCAGGCTGACCTGGAGTTCACTATGTAGTTTCAGGGTGGCCTCGAACTCACGGCGATCCTCCTACCTCTGCCTCCTGAGTGCTGGGATTAAAGGCGTGCGCCACCACGCCTGGCTTAAAGCTAGTTTTTTTTAAAAAAATATTTTTATTCATTTATTTGAGAGAAAGAGGAGAGAGAGAGAGAGAGAGGGTGCGCCAGGGCCTCCAGCCACTGCAAACGAACTCCAGACACGTGCACCCCCTTGTGCATCTGGCTTATGTGAGTCCTGGGGAATTGAACCTGGGTCCTTTGGCTTTGCAGGCAAATGCCTTAACCACTAAGCTGTCCCTCCAGCTTGGCAAAGCTATTTCTGATTGCAATTTTACAGTTGGCTGAGGAAGTAGTCAGTCTGAATGAAAGGCAGGAGAATGATGAGGCACTTTGACGTGAAGAATTCTCAAAGCCACAAACTCGTAGGTCATTGATACAAACTGTATTCGAACCAAACTGTCCATTCCCTGGAAACATGACCTTAAAATAGTTTAAACAAAAACTATGAGGGTATTCTGCTTAATCAGACAATACTGGTAGGTAATTTATCTTATGTGTGTGTGTGTGTGTGTGTGTGTGTTGTTTGGTACTTTTTAAAAATTTATTTGGAAGAGAGAGAGGCAGAATAGGTGCACCATGGCCTCCAGCTACTGCAAACCAGCTTCAGACACATTTCCACCTGGTGCATCTGGCTTATGTGGGTGCTGGGGAATCTAACCTGAATCCTTTGGCTTGGCTCTGTAGGCAAGCACCTTAACCACTAAGCCATCTCTCCAGCCCTGTTTGGCACTTTAAAAAAAAAAATTTTTTTTTGTTTTTCTAAATTTTATTTATTTATTTGAGAGAGAGAGAATGGGCATACCAGGGCCTCCAGCCACTGCAAGTGAACTCCAGATGCATGCGCCCCCTTGTGCATCTGGTTTACGTGGGTCCTGGGGAATCAAACCGGATCCTTTGGCTTTGCAGGCAAACGCCTTAACTACTAAGCCATCTCTCCAGACCCCTGTCTGGCACTTTTAAAGGGAATACCTGGCTCTGAATCAGTTGTTTCTGGCCATTTCTACTTTTCCTAGTTGTTAGTAAATAATTGGGCAGACAAAAGGTCTCATATGTAGCAATCAGGTGGCTGTGACACCTACATGAAAGTGGTAAGAAATGGTATTACCTGGCACGATTACTCTTTCCTTCTTTAAAGTAAAAGACTGACCATGTACAGGACTCAGATGCTAGACAAATACGAGAAGGAAGTGCTCTCGGTCCCTATAGGACCAAGATAGGCAGGCCTTCATTCCAATACACCCACAAGTGGTGGTGACCCTCCAGTGGTGGGAAGAAGGGGGAAAAAAGGCTACTGTTGAGAAGCCTGAATTGGAATTCAAAGATCACACTGCCGTTCTTTCAGTTTGATAGTGGGAGGGTCTTTATAAGATGGTAGCTGCATATGTAAGCCAAGTGCATGAATTCTCAGTGAATGCACATGTTAAATGGTTGGCTGAAGCCAGGCGTGGTGGCGCACGCCTTTAATCCCAGCACTCGGGAGGCAGAGGTAGGAGGATCGCCGTGAGTTCGAGACCAGCCTGAGACTACATAGTGAATTCCAGGTCAGCCTGGGCCAGAGTGAGACCCTACCTCAAAAAATCAAAAAAAAATCAAAAAATAAAATAAATAAATGGTTGGCTGTTGCCGGCAGGAGCATTCTCTGCTCTAACTTCTTATTCTTCCAAGCGTCAACATCCAACGTGGGGCGTCTTCTCTGCCAGTGTAACGTTTATGCCATTTTCTGCCATTGAAACCAATTTAAAATGTCTGTTTTGGGGTTGTTTGTTTTGTTTTTTCAAGGTAGGGTCTCGCTCTAGCCCAGGCTGACATGGGATTCTCTCTGTAGTCCCAGGCTGGCCTCCTACCTCTGCCTCCCAAATGCTGAGATTAAAGGCATGCACCACCACACTTGGATTAAAATATCTATTTTTATTGCTATTAAAGCTAAAGCATAACTTCCCAATAAATTAAATTCTAAAACCAAACGTTTAAAAGCTTTATCAGAGCTGGATGTGTGCTGGCACACTCCTTTAATCCCAGGACTTGGGAGGCAGAGGTAGGAGAGTAACCATGAGTTTGAGACCACCCTGAGACTACATAGTAAATTCCAGGTCAGCCTGTGCTAGAGTGAAACCCTACCTCAAAAATGAAAAAATAAGCCGGGCGTGGTGGTGCACGCACGCCTTTAATCCCAGCACTCAGGAGGCAGAGGTAGGAGGATCCCCGTGAGTTCCAGGCCACCCTGAGACTACAAAGTGAATTTCAGGTCAGCCTGAGCTAGAGTGAGACCCTACCTCGAAAAACAAAACAAAACAAAAAAAAATAGGGCTGGAGAGATGGCTTAGTGGTTAAGGAGTTTGCCTGTGAAGCCAAAGAACCCAGTTTTGATTCCCCAGGACCCATGTAAGCCAGATGCACCAGGGGCACATGCATCTGGAGTTCGTTTGCAGTGGCTACAGGCCCTGGTGTGCCCATTCTCGCTCTGTCTGTCTCTCTTCTATCTCTCTCTCTCTCTGCTTACTAAGTAAATAAATAAAATTTCTTTAAAAATTGAAAGAAAAAAGAATAAACAAACAAAAAAAGATAGGCATGGTGGCACATGTCTTTAATCCCAGCACTCAGGAGGCAGAGGTAGGAGGATCACTGTGAGTTTGAGGCCACCCTGAGACTACATAGTGAATTCCAGGTCAGCCTGGGCTAGAGTGAGAACCCTATCTCAGAAAAAAAAAAAAAGTTTTATCAGGATTTTTTTTTTTTTTTTTTTTTGAGATACGGCCTTGCTATGCAAACCCAGGCTAGTCTCGAACTCAGGATTGTCTTGTCAGCCTCTTGGGGACTGGGATCTCATGACTACTACTCCACTCAGCCAGGATAATACTTTAATGTACAAAACGAAGGGGAAAATGCAAAGAACAAATTTAAATATGGTATTTGAAAACACACCTCTGATATTAGCTCGTAGTTTGAGGTACAAGATAAGGAGACTAGGTAAATGAAGAGATCTTGAAAATTAACTCAGGAAAGTGCAAGATATGCATCTGATGGAGGAGAAAAATACCTTACAAAAACAAGTTAACACATTTTCTTTAGTGGTGCAGCCACTGGCAAGTTGCCCGTGGTATGGTAAATAACTCCCTCCCCCAGCCCATGCTCATGCAAGCAATACTAAGTAAACTCAGTGGGTCACTAATAATAAAAATATGAAGAAGAAGAAGAAAAAGAAGACATAAAAGTAGAAGATGTACTACATGGGAAGAAGGAGTTTAGAGGAAGGAGGGAAAGAAGAGAAAAGGGGTAAATGTAAAATATAATATGCACATAAAAAATTGTCATAAGCCAGGCATGGTGGCGCACACCTTTAATCCCAGCACTTGGGAGGCAGCAATAGGAAGATCGCCATGAGTTCGAGGCCAGCCTGAGACTGCATAGTTAATTCCAGGTCAGCCTGGACCAGAGTGAGACCTTACCTCGAAAAAACAACAACAACAAAATTGTCATAAAGTGAATATTTTGGGCTGGAGAGATGACTTAGTGGTTAAGGCACTTGCCTACAAAACCTAAGGACCCAGTTCGACTCCCTAGAACCCACGTAAGCCAGATGCACATGGTGGCACATGCATCTGGAGTTCGTTTGCAGTGGTTAGAAGCCCTGGCGTGCCCATTCTTCCTTTCTTTCTCTCTCAAATAAATAAAATCACAAAATATAAAAATAATAAATATATTTTTTGAAGTACATTTTAAAATTTATTTATTTATTTATTACAGAGAGAGATAGAGAGTGAGAATGGGCGCACCAGGGCCTCTAGCCACTGCAGACAAACTCCAGACACATGCGCCACCATGTGCATCTGGCTTACGTGGGACATGGAGAATGGAACCTGGGTTCTTTAGGCTTCACAGGCAAGCACCTTAACCACTAAGCCATCTCTCCTGCCCCTAATTTTTTCAGAATTAACTGCTGTTGTCACATTCCTTTGTTTTGTCGAGATCTGTTCACTTTAATTTTTTTAAATATTTTATTTGTATTTATTTATGTATTTGACAGAGAAAGAGGGGGAGAGAGAAAGAGAGAGAATGGGTGCACCAGGGCCTCCAGCCACTGCAAACGAACTCCAGCTGCATGCACCCCCTTGTGCATCTGGCTAACGTGGGTCCTGGGGAACCGAACCTGGGTCCTTTGGCTTTGCAGGCAAATGCCTTAACCACAAAGCCATCTCTCCAGCCCTTTAATTTTTTTTTTTGGTTTTGCAAGGTTGGGTCTCACTCTGGTCCAAGCTGACCTGGAATTAACTATGTAGTCTCAGGGTGGCCTCGAACTCTCAGCGATCCTCCTACCTCTGCCTCCCGAGTGCTGGGATTAAAGGCATGCGCCACCACGCCCGGCCCTTTAATTTTTTTTTAAGTGAACAGATCTCAAGGTAACAAAAGAATGTGACAGCAGCAGTTAATTCCGTTTCACAAAACGCTTGCGGTGAGTAATGGCATTTCCTGTCGTGCTCAGACTCATTTCGACTGATACCAGTAACACAGACCCGAGAGCTGGCTACTTAACTTGCTATGACTAATTCTCCACCTTGTCCTAGCACACAAGGTATTCACAAGAGAGCCTGTGTGACTTGGCCTTGTGTGTGTCTCTCCTGGTTTACTCTTTATTAGCATCTGAGTGGTGCCAGGTCATCCAGCACCTTCAACAACAGTGACAGGACAGCAGAGTTTCTCCATCCTGGCAAGACTTCTTTGTTTATTATTTATTATTATTATCGTATTATATTTATTATAAAGAGAGAACGGGCACACCAGGGCCTCTATCCACTGCAAACAAACTCCAGATACATGCACCACTTTGTGCGTCTGGCTTACGTGGGTCCTGGGGAATTGAACTTGGGTCCTTAGGCATCGAAGGCAAATGCCTTAACCGCTAAGCCATCCCTCTAGTCCCATGACAATACTGCTTTCACCTTGCTCATGTTTGGCCAAGCATCCCCAGCAGAACGTTTGCTGTGCATGCCCAAAGAAACTGCTCCACACCATCAACTATGCCTGTGATGTGCTTGCCATGAGTACAAAGCACACTTCATTTTTTTCTTTTTTCTAGAGAGAGAGAGATAGAGAGAGATAATGGGTGTAACCAGGGCCTCTAAGCCGCTGCAAACTCCAGGTGTGTGCACCCCTTTGGGCATCTGGCTTCGTGGGTCCTGGGGAATCGAACCTGAGTCCTTTGGCTTTGCAGACAAGTGCCTTAACCGCTAAGCCATCTCTCTAGCCCCAAAGCACACTTCTTAACTATTAAAAGTCTGGGTTCAAGCACAGCAGTCATTAGCATTTTCCTGATAGGAAGCTTGAGAATATTTCAATTGCTTCTTGAGGTTTTGACAATGTCTGTATTCTAGGCTAGTTTAAAAAAAAAAAAAAAGATTAATTCAGGGCTAGAGAGATAGCTTAGTGGTTAAGGCACTTGCCTGCAAAGCCTGTGAACCCAGGATCAATTCCCCAGTACCCGTATAAGCCAGATCCACAAGGTGGCACATGTGTCTGGAGTTTGTTTGCAATGGCTAGAGGCCCTGGCATGCCCACTCACTCTCTTTCTCTCTATTTGCCTCTTTCAAATAAATAAATATTTTTTAAATTTTTTGTTTATTTTTATTTATTTATTTGAGAGTTACAGACAGAAAGAGGCAGAAAGAGAGAGAGAGAATGGGCACGCCAGGGCCTCCAGCCACTGCAAAAGAACTCCAGATGCATGCGCCACTTTGTGCATCTGGCTTATGTGGGTCCTGGGGAATTGAGCCTTGAACCAAGGTCCTTAGGCTTCACAGGCAAGTGCTTAACTGCTAAGCCATCTCTCCAGTCCCATAAATATTTTTTTTTTGAGGTAGGGTCTTGTTCTAGCTCAGGCTGACCTGGAATTCACTATGTAGTCTCAGGGTGGCCTTGAACTCACAGTGATCCTCCTACCTCTGGGATTAAAGGTGTGCACCACCACACCTGGCTAAATTTTTTTAAAAAATTTTTTTTTTTTTTTTGGTTTTTTGAGGTAGGGTCTCACTCTGGCCCAGGATGACCTGGAATTCACTATGCAGTCTCAGGGTGGCCTCAAATTCATGGCGATCCTCCTACCTCTGCCTCCTGAGCACTGGGATTAAAGGCGTGCGCCACCATGCCCATCATAAATAAAATATTCTTTAAATGACTAATTCATATTTGGCAGGTAATAAGTCTTGAAATAGACATGTAAGCAACATGAGTGTTATTGATAAGTAGAAGGTAGAAACTCAAATTCAGACACGTTCAAACCTTCTTTTATGTTGCAATTGATAAAGCAGACGCTAAAAGTGAATGGTCACTATTGGAGTCTTTCCAAGCCTAAGGTTCTATCAGACACAGAAGCAGAGCATTCTGGGACTGGAGAGCCAAACTGGTTCAATCCTGGCAGTATAAGATGAGAGACCTGGAGAGCTGGCTTAATGGTTAAGTTGCTTGCCTGCAAAGCCAACGGATCTGGGTTTGATTCTCCAGTACCCATGTAAAGCCAGATGTACAAGGTGGCACGAGTGTCTGGGGTTCATTTACAGTGGTAGAGGCCCTGGCACACTCATTTTCTCTCTCTCTCTCTATCTGTCTCTCTCTCTCAAATTAAAATGAGAGAGGTGAGGCCTAGGGAGGTTATGAAACTGTTTAAAATCAAGCAGATAACTAGCAAAAAACCAGGACTACAGACTGGAGAGATTGCTGGGTGGTTAGGGTGCTTGCCTGCAAAGCCTAATGACCCAGGTTTGATTCCCCAGTACCCACATAAAGCCAGATGCACAAATGTTGCCTCCGTGTGGAGTTCATTTTGCAGTGGCTGGCATGTCCACTCTCTCTGCCTGTCTCTCTTTTCTCTTGTCTCTCTGTTTGCAAATAAATAAATAAAAATCTTTAAAACAATAAAAATTTTAAAAATCAGGATAAACGAATTCCAGGTCTTTAGAACTTAACACTATTCTAACATGCTATATTCTCTAAGAACATGCTCAGAGCCTGCCTTTTCCCTGCTGTAAATACTCTTTCCCATTTAGTTGTGGAAGGGACAGTCTAGTGGTCCGTGGGTTAATTTTAGAAAGAAAGCAGACATGGAAAGCATCCAGACTTGAGGAAGGCGTGTGAGATGTGCGACCAGAGATCATAGCTAGTCGGGTCATGGCAAACAGGCCCCAAGTATGACTAAGCATAAACTGTGCTGTAAAAGAAAGAAAGAAATCCACAAGCAGAATGAGGACGCCAGCCAGAGTTGGAAAAAAAAAAAACAAAGAATCCTGACAAAGCATATACGTGAGGGTTGCTGAGTCATGTGAATAGCAGAGGGACAAAAATTGAATCCAGAAATGTGCTCTTGGGCCCTGGAAGACCCCTCTTTTGCTTAACAACAGCTAAGGGACAGGCTGTCAAACCCACCACTTTTTTAAAAAAATATTTATTTATTTGCAAGCAAAGAGAGAGAGAAGAAAGAGAAAGACAGAGAGAATGTGCACAGGACCTACAGATGCTGTAAATGAACTCCAGCTGCATGTGCCACTTTGTGCTTTACATGGGTACTAGGGAATCAAACCCAGGTCGTGAGGCTTTGCAGGCAAGCACCTCATCCACTGAGCCATCCCTCCAGCCCCTCATGCACCGCTTGCTAAGAGTCTCATGTTCTCTTCTGCCTCAAGATGCCCACTCAACCAAAACTACACAGTCCCGCGGAGCATGGAGAAATCAGAATTTCTCTTCCTATCATGATGGTGACATTATAGATGCAGGACAAGCTCTGGGGTCGTCTGGACATGCATTCAGGTACGATTTCCACTTACCAGCTGTTTCTTTGAGTTAGTTACTTAATTTCTTTGGGTATGGGTCCCCGCGAAGCTAATACTTAACTGATTCAGTCATTCATGTATTAAGACCGCCTTGTGTAAATCTCTGAATTAAATGTGTTTTCTCTTTGTGACCTGTGATGAAGGACTCTTCAGAGATCTTCAAGTTTATAATTTGGTGTAGATATGACAGTGTTTTGTTATTTCTGTTTTGTTTTGTCTTGTTTTGTTGAATTCCTCGTAGAGTGAGTTCAGTTTCTAAGACTCACTGATTTGACAAACACCACCATGATACATCAACACAAAGGCTCAGATACAACTCCCCGTGAGGAATACTGAACACACTTACTTCGTAGCACATGTACACGGAAAACAGCACTATGGAAAAATTGTACGCTATCATCACTTTCCGCAGCTCAAAGGGCTTTCGACTCTCCATGAGCTTCGGTCCCAGGGATGTGACAAAATAGACATAGAGTCCCAGGATGATGGTTTGTGGCAGAGGCGAGGACATGAGCAGGAAATCTTCAACTCTTGGATCTAAGGGAAAGATCACATGTAAGTGTATAGCTTCTTAGCCCGAGGTAGCTCACAGGAGCCACCTTCCCCACGTGTCTATTGGAAGGCTGACAGGAGAATTGCTAGGGAGCAGGGAGCACCCCTGGCTACAAAGAGTGGAGCCCTAATCACTGTTATATCTCAAAAGACAAGAGGTGGTTACTACCAGAACCTGGAAGGTTGGTTCTCTGGACACCCCTCTCTGGAGGAAGTAAGTAGACTGTAGAATAGTTCTCTCAAAATCTATGCATTAGTGGGCGTGGTGGAGCACGCCTTTACCCACCACTCAGGAGGCAGAGATAGGAGGGTCTCTGTGAGTTCAAGGTCAGCCTGGGCTAGAGCGAGACTCTATCTTGATAAAAAACAACAACAACAACAACAAAAAAAAGCCCTGGCCGTTTGGCTTGGAGAGATGGCTCAGCAGTTAAGGTAGCTTGTCTGCAAAACCTGATGACCTGGGTTTGATTCCCCAGTACCCATGTAAATCTAGACGCACAAAGTGGAGCAGGCATCTGGAGATCATTTGCAGTGGCTGGAGCCCCTGTCTCTCTTCCCTCTATCTCTCTCTGCTTGCAAATTGTGTGTGTGTGTGTGTGTGTGTGTGTGTGTGTGTGTGTGTAAAATCTATGTGTTAAAATCTTAACCCTTGGGTTGGGGAGATGACTCAGTGGATAAGGCTCCTAACGACCTGGGTTCGATTCCATTCCCAGTACCCGCCCAGATGGACAAAGAGGTATGTGCATCTAGAGTTTGTTTGCAGTGCCTAGAGGACCTGGAATGCCCATTTTCTCCCTCTCTCTCTCTTTCTCTCTCTCTCTCTCTCATAGATAAATAAATAAATAAGTTAAAAAAATTTTTTTAAATCCTGGAGCTGGAAAGATTGCTTACAGGTTAAGATGCCTCCTGCAAAAGCCTCATAACCCATGTTCAATTCCCCAGTACGCATGTAAAACCAGATGCACAAAGCGGCACATGCATCTGGAGTTTGTTTGCAGTGGCTGGAGGCATGATTATGGAATCAACCTAGATATCGATCAACAGATTAATAAAGAAAATGGAGTGTAACTGGAATTTCATTGAGCCTTAAAACGAAAAAAGGAAATCTTGTCCTTTGCAACTGCATGGATGAATGGGAAGATATTATTGGCTAAGTGAAATAAGACAGACTTACACATTATCTCACTTATTTCTGAAATCTAAAACATTAGAATTTGTGGAAGGAGAGTGGAACACATGGTTACCAGAGACTGGGTGGATGATAGGAAGAGAGATATGTTTGGTCACAGGATACAAAATTTCCATTAGGAAGAATGAGATTTGGGCTGGAGGGATGGCTTAGTGGTTAAGGCGCTTGCCTGAGAAGCCTAAGGACCCATGTTTGACTCTCCAGATCCCACGTAAGCAGGACTCACAAACGTAAGGAATGCACAAGGGCGCACATGCCCACTAGGTGGCACAAGCATCTGGAATTCGATTTCAGTGGCTAGGGCCCTGGCCAACAATTTTCCCCCTCTCCCTCTGTCTGTCTCTCTCTAAAATAAAATTTTTTTAAAAAAAGATTGAAAAAAGATTTTTTTAAAAAGAATGAGTTTTGAGAAATTTATTGCAGGGGCATGGTGCCTATAGTTAGTAAGACTTTCAGCGGAGTAGAGTTAAAATGTTCTCACTACAAAAAAAGGGTAAGAGGGCTGGAGAGATGGCTTAGCAGTTAAGGCGCCTGCCTCCTAAGCCTAAGAACGCTGGTTCCAATCTCCAGCGGTTCCAATCTCCAGGTCCCACAATTAGCCAGATGTAAAGTGACGCAAGGGCGCAATGCTGCATTTGAACACAAGGGGGTGCACGCATCTGGATTTTGTTTGCAGCAGCTGAGAGGCTGCTGGCGCGCCCATCTCTATCTGTCTTCCTCTCCCTCTCTCTCTGTCTCACTCTGTCTCTCTCCCCCCCTAAAAAAGAGGGTAAGAGTTTGAAATGATAGGTATGTTATTGAACTGACTTAATCATTCCCACAATGTACATATTATTACAGCATCACTTTGTACCTCAAAAACAGATGCAGCTATAAATCTGTTAATATGAAAGAAATATTTTTTAAGCTCTTGGGATGCACAATGAACTGTCGGAGTTGAGAATCTGGGGTCTGGTGTGACACCAAGTTTCCTTATCCTGTATTCACTCAAGGCTGTAGTGCGCCCCCCCCCCAGTAGAGGCTTCCCTTTGCTTCTCAAGCCACTCTGCCACACTTATCTTCCACACTATTGACAGATCCACTTTCTGAAAGTAGAGATCTGTGTGGATTTTTTTTGAGAGAGAGACAGAGAGAGAGGGAGAGGAAGACAGATAGAGAGTGGGCTTGCCAGCAGCCTCTCAGCTGCTGTGAATGAACTCCAGATGAGTGCGCCCCCGTGTGGTCAAGTGTGGCATTGCTCCGTTGCGTCACTTTGCATCTGGCTAAACGTGGGACCTGGAGATTGGAACTGGTGTTCTTAGGCTTAGCAGGCAGGTACCTAAGCCGCTAAGCCATCTCTCCAGCCCCTGTGTGGATTATTTTGTTTAAATTAGCTCCCCGTCATCGCTATCAGCCAGGCATGGTGGTGCACACCTTTAATCCCGGCACTTGGGAGGCCAAGGTAGGAAGATAACTGTGACTTTGAGGCCAGCCTGGAACTATAGAGTGAGCTCCAGGTCAGACTGGGCTAGAGTGAGGCCCTACCTCTAAAAAACTGAAATAAACAAACAGACTCAAAGTATTTGCATGATAGGACATTCAAGACTGTCCATAGCTCCTGTTCCCTACCTTCCTTCCCAGCAAACAGTTCGACCTTTCTGAGGGGGGAGTCCACGTCCTCTCTATGGCATGCCTGTGGTTGAGTGGCAACGATGACCTGACGGGGGTCTAAAGGAGCTTGGTGGCACTGAAAGCTGATTCAGACTCAGTCTGTGATCCCACAAATGACATTAGGCCAGAAGGGTAGTGAGTAATCTTTCTTGTCCCCAGAGACGAAAGACCAAGGAGGGAGGGAGCTTCACGAAGCTTCTGTTTGGCACCAGAGTTGCATTAAGTGTCATAAGCCGAGTCAATACGAAAGCAGAGGGTGCAAGAGCAGGCTGTCTGTGTGGCTGTCCCCCCAGAGGTCACTAGCTGAATAATTCTTTCCTAAGCATTCCCGAGGGGGTGCAATGCTGCGTAGATATTGATGAGCTCTTCCATCAAATAAGTATAAGACAGTGTTCTCCTCTTAAGTACCGGATCAAAGCTCATCCTCTCTGCAGTTCTAAGTGGCAGGAAAATGAAGCTGGGACGAAAAGGATGGCAGCAGTCCTACCTACCTATGAGCACTCCATCTTCTTGCCCAGCAAGATAGCAACTGAGTCTGAAAAGCGATTACCACAACCCAAATACAAAGAAGGTTGCTAGCCGGGAGTGGTGGTGCACGCCATGAGTTCGAGGCCACCCTGAGACTACATAGTAAATTCCAGGTCAGCCTGGGCTAGAGTGAGACCCTACCTGGAAAAATGAAAAAAAAAAAAAAAAAAAAAGAAAGAAAGAAAGAAAGAAAGAAAGAAAGAAAGAAAGAGAAGGTTGCTCCTTAATCATTAAGACCTTGTTCTTTCTCCGTAACCCCAAATGCTACTATAGCATTGTTTCAAAAGCTAACATTCTGCGGAAATCAGTGTGGAGGTTCTTGAGACAGCTGAAAATAGATTTACCATATGGCCCAGCTATAGCACTCCTAGGCATATATCCTAAGGACTCTTCTCACTACCTTAGAGATACTTGCACAACCATGTTTATTGCTGCTCTATTCACAACAGCTAGGAAATGGAACCAGCCTAGATGTCCCTCAATAGATGAATGGATAATAAAGATGTGGTACATTTACACAATGGAGTTCTATTTAGTGGTAAAGAAAAATGGAATTATGAAAGTTGCAGGGAAATGGATGGATGTGGAAAGGATTATACTAAGTGAGGTAACCCAGGCCCAGAAAGCCAAACATGGCATGTTCTCTCTCATATGTGGATCGTAGCTATAAATATTTAGACTTGTGTGTGAGCTGGAGCCACAAATTGGTAGCAGAGGCCAGTAAACTAGAAAAAGGCTATAAGGGAAGGAGGAGAGGGAAGGACTTTAGGGGATGGTATTGTACATATATAAGTAGAAGAACAGATTACAGGGAATGGAATGGCCTGAGTGAGGCCAAGGAAAGAGATTAAGAAAGGGTAGGAAGAGGGTCAATCAAAATTCAAGATATTATTAATAAGACATATGAAAGCCTACTTCTTTGGATAACAGCCCATCCAGAAGCCATAGATTGCTGCTAGAAAATTTTCAGTGCCAGGGATGGGATACCTTGCAGTGAGTTGTTGGCCAGGGAGGTCCCTGTTGCCTCCAAAACATTACAGGCTATTGCTAAGGCCCTTGGTTTCCCTTGAGAAACAGATGGTAAGACCCTATTGCTGAAGACTTCACATGCCTGGGCAGCAAGGTCACTGAGAAAGCAAGCTGGGGCTGAGCTGAAAACCTTCTCCCTGTAGACCAGGCAACTGAAAGCTGGAAAAAGCTGCACTGCATGCAGCCCTATGGGAGACAGATGTCATCAGCAGTGAAAACAGTGGATACTGAAAGCCTCAAGTTTGGCCAGACAAGCCAAGTGACTGAATGGGTGCAATAGTGGCATGTCTGCTCTGGTGAAAACCAACTGCTCTCCAATTGAACTGAAGGCCCGCACTATGGGAGGGAATACATGCCTGGTACTGAAAACCTCATCAAAAGCCTTTGGCAGGGGAGGTCATGTGCCTTAAGGGTATAAAGCCTGCTCTTGTCTGGCTAAATGTGTATATTATTCCCATCAAACTGCCATGAAAGCACTACACTTAATGTTCATATTCATATATTTATGCTACTCTCACTTCTGGTTAGAGAAGCTTCTCTCTTCAGATGGTGGTGACCACTAGGATGACCAAAAAAGACAATATAGTGCTGAGAAGAAGTGACAGAGGAGTGCTTAGCACTGAAACATCTCTATCACACCCTCCAAGGCTCAGGGTCCATTGCAGAAGAGGGGGTGAAAGAATGTAAGAGCCGAAGGAAGGGTACCACTCTTCTGTCCAGACAGAAACTGGCCTCAATATCCATGACCTCACAGTGCCTAGCAATACCTTCACAAGACCCTCAAAATAGGAGAAAAAGGCAATGAAGCCAGGCATGGTGACGCACACCTTTAATCCCAGCACTCGGGAGGCAGAGATAGGAGGATTGTTGTGAGTGCGAGGCCACCCTGAGAATACAGAGTGGGTTCCAGGTCAGCCTGAGCTAGAGTGAGACCCTACATTGGAAAACAAAACAAAACAAAAAAAAGATGATGATATCAAAATAAAAATCAAAATAAAAGAGAGGCTAACAGAGAGAGGGAGAGGATATGATGGAGAGTGGAGGTGTGAAGGGGGAAGTGGTGGAGGGGAGGAAATATCATGAAATATCATGAAATATCATGGTTTATTGTCTGTAAGTATAGAAGTTGTCAATAAAAAAATAAGCAAAAAAGGAACAGGGCTGAAGAGATGGCTTAGCAGTTAAGGCGTTTGCCTGCAAAGTCAAAGAATCCTGGTTCAACTCTCCAGGACCCACGTAAGCCAGGTGCACAAAGAGCACATGCATCTGGAGTTCATTTGCAGTAGCTGGAGGCCCTGGTGTGCCCATTCTCTTTCTCTCTCTCTCTCTCTCTCTCTCTCTCTTTCTCTGCCTCTTTCTATCTCTTAAATAAATAAATAAATAAATAAATAAATAAATAAAAAATATTTTAAAAAATGAAAAGCAAAAAGGTCAGCAAATAAGAATCAGCAACTTCACCAAGACAAGAAGAAAAAAAGCAAACATTCAGGCAGGAGAGACGGCTCAGCAGTTAAGGAGCTTGCCTTTGGAACCTGAGGACCCAGGTTCATTTCTCCAGGACCCACAGAAGCCAGATGCACATGGTGGTACCTGCACCTGGAGTTTGTTTGCAGTGACTGAAGGTCCTGGTGTGCCCATTCTCTCTGCCTTCTCTCTTTTAAATAAATAAATAACTTAAAAATATTTTTTAAAAAGGCTAACATTTTTTAAAAGGCCAGGCATCGTGGCACATGCATTTAATCTCAGCATTTGGGAGGTAGAGGTAGCAGGATCACCATGAGTTCAAAGCCACCCTGAGACTACAGAGTAAATTCCAAGTCAGCCTGGGCTAGAGTGAAACCCTATGTCAAAAAAAAAAAAAAAAAAAAAAAAAGATCAAACAAAAAGACTAACATTCTGTATCTAAGAATCCTAATAAATCCTCATAGCTTACGTGTGAATTAAGCTATTTTTTTAATTGTGTAGCTGTGGAATTTTCCACATGAAATAATTATGCATGACCACCCTCTTCTCCAGCAATCAGAAAACCAGTGAATAACAGTAGGTTTTTTCTCAAGGCTACTCAGCATTAGGGCCCAAGCCAAGAATACACTTCACATTCTTGGTCCTTGATCATGCATTCAGACCTTCCCAGGGTAAGCAAAGGAGAACGAACGCCTCTTGGAGATCAGTACCTCACTAAGAACAAGGGGAAAAGCTACACCTGACGGGCTTTTCATGAAGATGTAAATCCTGACAGAAACCTTTTAACCCCACTACACCAGGACAGGGGAGAAAAATGCAAAGAAAAAGATTTCAGTGACGTGCTATGTTAAAAGCATTTAACACCTATCTATAAAAATTACCATCATTGGGCTGGAGAAATGGCTTAGAGGTTAAGGCACTTGCCTGCAAAGCCAAAGGACCCAGGTTCAATTCCCCATTATCCACACAAAGCCAGATGCACAAGCATCTGGAGTTTGTTTGCAATGGCTAGAAGCTCTGGCATGCCCATCTTCTCCCTTTCTCTCTCTCTCTTTTTTTTTTTTTTTTTTTTTTTTTTGGTTTTGCGAGGTAGGGTCTCACTCTGGCCCAGGCTGACCTGGAATTAACTATGTAGTCTCAGGGTGGCCTCGAACTCTCAGCGATCCTCCTACCTTTGCCTCCCGAGTGCTGGGATTAAAGGCGTGCGCCACCACGCCCGGCCTCCCTTTCTCTTTCTCTCTCTCTCTGCTTCTTTCCCTCTCTTCCTCTCTTCCTCTCTCTCTCTGCTTCTTTCCCTCTCTTCCTCTCTCTCTTAAATAAAGTATTTTTTTTTTTAATGAGAGTTGGAGCTGGGCACTTGGGAGGCAGAGGTAGGAGGATCACCGTGAGTTCAATGCCAGCCTGAGGTACAGCGAGACCTACCTAGGGAAAAAAAAAAAAAAAAAAAAAGAGATTGATCCTCAGATACACATGGAGGCAGACTTCTGAAACAGTTCAAACAGTTAAATATCTAGAGCTTGTAGGTCCATATACACGTTCACCATCGTGTATGCCTGGTGCTTGTGTTAGGATATGGATTATGTGAATCTCAAGGGCTCTTGCAAATATCACATTGGTTACAATTTGAAAACAACCTATCAGACATAGATAAGTAAATAAAAGCTATCCAATGAGGGTCTGGAGAGATGGCTTAGCGGTTAAGGCGTTTGCCTGCAAAGCCCAAGAATCCCAGTCCGATTCAACAGGACCCATGTAAGCTGGATGCGCAAGGTGGTGCATGCACCTGGAGTTCGTTTGCAATGGCTAGAGGCCCTGGCCTGCTCGTTCTCTCTCTCTCTCTCTCTCTCTCTACCTCTTTCTCTCTCTCTCAACTAAATAAATGTAGAAAAAGAAAGAAAGAAAGAAAGAAAGAAAGAAAGAAAGAAAGAAAGAAAGAAAAGCTACCCAATGAGATATGGGTGTAGCTCAGTAGCTGAGCACACACTTAACACATACAAACTCGAGGCCCGGGTTCAATCCCCAGCAGTGGCACCATCATAAAAACCCTAAGTCTATGTTGCAGAAGTAACTGCTAACTCCTACAGAAGCCCATGCCATGCTTTAAACCTAGCTTCTATTTCACACATTTCCAACTATTTTTGCTGGCATTACATGTTTCTAAAACACTGACTTGATTTTTTTTTTATTACTCAGGGGTCTCCCCCCACCCCACGTGAGTACTCTCCCAGCCCTATAAGCTAGCCCCTCTGAGGGTGGCAGCTCTCCTGCATGGAGCTGCTGTTGGCAATAACTCAGTTTCCCTCAGGAGCATGAGAGCAGTGTCCAGTCCCTCTTAGATCACGTTTACATTTTATATGTTTGTTTGTTTGTTTATTTATTTGTTTATTTATTTATGTGAGAGTGACAGAGAGAGAAAGAGAGAAAGGGGCAGATATATATAGAGAGAATGGGCATGTCAGGGTCTCCAGCCACTGCAAATGAACTCCAGATGAATGCACCCCTTTGTGCATCTGGTTTACGTGGGTCCTGGGGAATTGAGCCTCAAACCCTGGTCCTTAGACGTCACAGGCAAGCGCTTAACCGCTAAGCCATCACTCCGGCCCCTCAGATCACCTTGAATAGCTACTACATTGAAGTTTGCCACCATTTATTAACCAGTTCCCTTCCATGATATTCAGGCTGTCTCACTGTTCCAAACACTGAGGAAGCTCTGTGTAGTTCCATCTGTGCACATGTCCCTAATGAAACCCTTTGGCACTCCCTCTTCATTAATCAGCGAACAAGGAGTGAGAAGTTGTAAAGTCTCTCATTCCATTTCAGGGAAATCCTGTTCCTGTGGGAATTTCGGCATGAAGAGGAAAAGACAGGCAGGCTTCAATTAGGGAATCTTGTTTACTCACCGGCATCTTTGATCCAATTATCGTAAAAACGCACCGTCCTCGATGTAAGATCGCTGAAGGCCATCTCCCTTTACAAGAGGTCCCCGGCTCTTTTAATGGACTCTTCACTAAAACAAAACAGAGATGGGTTTATGATCTAGAGGTGCCAATAACGATGCGCTTTTAGTAGAACGACAGGAAAATGCTAAAAGTTTAATAGGAATAACTGGCACAGCAATGAACTCGTAGGGAAGAGAAAGGCATTTAGTCAGCATAGGAGATGCTGCAAGCTCAGCAGATGACTTCCATCCTCCGCGGGCACTGACAAACCTTACTGAAGAAGGGGTTCTATGGACAGACACGAGATAAAACAAGGAAATAGGGCTGGAGAGATGGCTTAGGGGTTAAGGCGCCTGCCTCCTAAGCCTAAGAACCCGGTTCCAATCTCCAGCGGTTCCAATCTCCAGGTCCCACGTTTAGCCAGATGCAAAGTGATGCAAGGGCGCAATGCTGCACTTGACCACAAGGGGTAGCACACATCTGGATTTCGTTCTCAGCAGCTGAGACACTGCTGGCGCACCCATCTCTGTCTCCCTCTCTCTCTCTGTCTCTCTCTCTGTCTCTCTCTGTGTCTCTCTCCAAAAAAATAATTTAAAAATTAAAAAAAAAACAAAGAAATAATTGTAGGTAGTTCTTAATATTTTATTTTTATTTATTTATTTGGCAGAGAAAGGGGAGAGAGAGAGAATGGGTGCGCCAGGGCCTCCAGCCACTGCCAATGAACTCCAGACATATGTGCCCCCTTGTGCAATCTGGCTTACGTGGGTCCTGGGGAAATCAAACCTGGGTCCTTTGGCTTTGTAGGCAAACGCCTTAACCACTAAGCCATCCTTCCAGCCCATATATGTAGTTTTTAAAAGAATATTATTTATTTGCAAGCAGAGAGAGATAGAGAGAACAGAGACGGACAGAGAGAATGGGCACCCCAGGGCGTCCAGCCAGTGGAAACTTTGTGCATCTGGCTTTACATGGGTACTCAGGAATCGAACCTGGGTCATGAGGCTTTGCAAGCACCTTAACCACTGAGCAATCTCTCCAGCCCTGAGAACGCTTCCTTTCTTCCCACCTTCCTTCCTTCCTTCCTTCCTTCCTTCCTTCCTTCCTTCCTTCCTTCCTTCCTTCCTTCTCCTCCCCTCCTCCCTCCTTCCTCCCTCCTCCCTCCTTCCTGCCTCCTTCCTTCCTTCCTTCCTTCCTTCCTGCCTGCCTTCCCTCCCTCCCTCCTTCCTTCCTCCCTCTCCCCTCCTTCCTTCCTTCCTTCTCCTTGGTAATGTAAAAGATTAGCCAGGCGTGGTGGAGCACACCTTTAATCCCAGTACTCGGGAGGCAGAGGTAGGAGGATCGCTGTGAGTTTGAGGCCACCCTGAGACTACATAGTGAATTCCAGGTCAGCCTGAGCTAGAGTGAGACCCTACCTCAAAAACCAAAAAAAAAAAAAAATAGAGAGAGATTAAGGAGGGTAATAACCAAAAGGAACATTGTAGTAGTGGTGGATGACTGTGGAGGAACCGTAAGCCAGCCAAGTTAAATAATTTTATTAGACTTAGTTCTGTTCACAACGAGGAGACATTACAGGTTTTTCAACTTTGGAATCTCTTCATCAATGTGAGCCTTGGAAAATGAACTGGGTGGTGGGGTCCAGGGCTGGGTGACAAAGGGTGTGGTTGAGAAGCTGGGTGAACGATTACTCAGCGTTACATCCTATTGGGAAAGATACGGTGCTGCGCCACTTCCTCTGAGGTGTCATCCCTGAGCCAGGCAGGCAGGACGAGGTGTCCCACTAAACCGTCCTTGTAGTAACCTCTCATTTATGACAGCACATACTGCATAGCATTGCCAAGCACTTGTTTGCTAGTCCTTATCTCTTCTGCTCATCAGGAGGGAAGAGATTGGGCCTCCCAGTACCTACGCGAACACCTGGCATGCAGCAGGAAATGTTTGTGGTAGAGTGAATCAGCATTACAGGTTAAACTGTGTGGCGCCCCCCCCAAAAAAAAACTCACATTAGGATGGAGTTCCTAGGACCTCAGCATGTGACTTCATTTGGAGCTAGGGTATTTATAGAAGTGATCAAATTAGGGCCTGGAGAGATGGCTTAGCTGTTAAGGTGCTTGCCTGCAAAGCCAAAGGACCTAGGTTCGATTTTTCTAGTACCCACATAAGCCAGATGCACAAGGTGGCACATGCATCTGGAGTTCGTTTGCACTGGCTGGAAGCCCTGGCGTGCCCATTCTCAATCTTTTTCTCTCTGCACCCCCTTTCTCTTTCTCTCTTAGCCTCTTTCCCTCTCTCAAATAAATAAATAAAAATAAAAATATTTTTAAAAAGAGAGAAGTGATCAAATTAAAAATGAAGTCATTAGGGTGGGTCCTAAGATAACACGCCTGGTGTCTTTGTACAAGGGGGAAAACTAGACATGATAATGTAGTCAGAGTACAAATACATAACCATGAAGATTGCCAAGGCAAGAGGCAGGAACAGGCTCTTCCCTCAGAAGAAGCAAGTCTACTAAACTCTTGTCCTCGGACGTCTAACCTTGCAAAGTTCTGAGACAAACCACCCAGCTGGTGGCACCTTGTTGACAGCAGCCCTTCCAAAGCAACAAGCCAGTGGATGTGTTCATTGAATGTGAAGAAAACTCTAGAATCAGAGACTAGGATTAAGACCACGGTTCACGATACAAGAAGTAATAATTAACATGGGAGCAGCCTAAGTCTCTTGAGAAATAGCATAGGAGGAGACCTGGCAAAGGGTACACCCATGTTGAAGAAACAGGAAGAGAAGCCAGGAATAAATTGCAAGGAGGTCACAGTGAAGATACGGTAGCAATGAGTCCAAATACTGGAGACTGGAAGGAAAAAGAAAAAAAAAAACTAAAAACAAACAAAATGAAGAGAATAAAGGCCATAGAACCTCCCAGAAACAAATAAGAAAAGGTCATATACAAAGGTCTAAATCTTTATTTTTATTTTTATTTATTTATTTGACAGAGAAAGAGGGCGAGAGATAGAGAATGGGCGCACAGGGGCTTCAGCCAATGCAAACAAACTCTAGACGCCTGTGCCCCCTTGTGCAGCTGGCTAATGTGGGTCCTGGGGAATTGAATCTGGGTCTTTTGGCTTTGCAGGCAAATGCCTTAACCACTAAGCCATCCCCCTCCATCCCTTTTCTAAAAAAATATTTTACTTATTTATGAGAGAGAGAGAGAGAGGCAGACAGAGAGAGTGAGTATGGGCGCGCCAGGGCCTCCTGCCACTGTAAATGAACTCCAGATGTGCATCTGCATCTGGCTTTACATGGGTACTGGAGAATCGAACCCAAGCCATCTGGCTTGGCCAGCAAGTGCCTTTAACTGCTGAGCCATCTCTTCAGATCACAAATGGTCTAAATCTTTTTTAGTTTTTAAATATTTTATTTATTTATTTATTTGAGAGAGAGAGAGAATGGGTGTGCCAGGACCTCCAGACACTGCAAACAAACTCCAGATGCAGGTACCCCCTTGTGCATCTGGCTTATGTGGATCCTGCAGAGTCGAACCTGGGTCCTTTGGCTTTGCCGGCAAGTGCCTTAACTGCTAAGCCATCCCTCCAGCTCTGGTCTAAATCTTAAATATCTGTTTAAGCTTCACTCTGAGCAGAGAAGTATCCACAGCCAGCTGTTTCCTAAGCCGACACAGCCTCTTGTCCCAGTTGTTCTGGTGAGGCGTGAGAGGCTGAGCATCCCTGAACCGCGGAAGAGAAGCAAATGCCCTGATCGTTCTAGCCCGTGTATCTCCCACCCCCCGGCTGAGGACAGAGTGGGCTCTGGTGGTGGGAGCCCTATACTGGACGGTGGAATAGATGACCTGCAGGTACAGGTGCTGAGGAACTGGATACAGCCTGCAGGGTGGAATCGCTCTTGGTACTGACATTTAACAAAGCTTTAAAATGAGGGCTGCAGAAAGGGCTTAGTGGTTAAGGTGCTTGCCTGTGAAACCTAAGGACCCAGGTTCGACTCCCTAGTACCCATGTAAAGCCAGGTGTATAGGGTGAAGCATGCATCTGGAGTTAGTTTGCAGTGACTGGAGGCCCTGGCACAGCCATTCTCTCTCACCATACATATATACATATACATATACATATACATATAATCTGTCTATACATATAATCTGTCTCTCTCTCTCAAATAAATATATAAATAGAATATTTCAAAATAAAATACAATCAAGGACCCAGCCAAGAAAAACAAATGTATCTAAAGCAACAAATTGGCTGGGCATGGTGGCACATGCCTTTAATCCCAGTACTTGGGAGGCAGAGGTAGGAGGATCGCTGTGAGTTTGAACCACCCTGAGACTACATAGTGAACTCCAGGTCAGCCTGGGCTAGAGTGAGACTCTACTTCAAAAAATGTAAACAAAAACAAAAAAAAGCAACAAGGGCTGGAGAGATGGCTTAGTGGTTAAGGCACTCACCTACAAAGCCAAAGGACCCAGGTTTGATTCCCCAGGACCCACATAAGCCAGATGCACAAGGTGGTGCATGAGTCTGGAGTTCATTTGTAGGGCTGAAGGCCCTGGAATGCCCATTCTGTTTCTCAGTCTCTCTCTCCCTCTCTCTGTTTGCAAATAAATAAAATATATGTATTTGGTTTTTCATGGGTCTCACTCTGGAATTCACTATGTAGTCTCAGGTGGCCTTGAACTCATGGCGATCCTCCTACCTCTGCCTCCCGAGAGCTGGAATTAAAGGCATGAGCCACCATGTCCAGCAATAAAAATGGTTTTAAAAATAAATGAATTAATTTTAAAAAAGATATCAATTATCAAGCCAGGTGTGGTGGTTGTAATCCTAGCACTGAGGCAGGAAGAGGGAGAACTTATCTAACTATCTAGTACACTTAGCATTTATCTAACAATCTTACTCCAAGGTATTAACCCAAGCCAAATGACCATTTATATTTACATAAAAGCCTGAATATAAATCCTTATAGTGATTCTACTTATAATCCCCCTAAGACAGAAAAAAAATCCAAATGTTCTTCAACTAAAAAGTGGATTAACAGGGCTGGAGAGATGGCTTAGTGATTAAGGCACTTGCCTGAAAAGCTAACGGACCCTGGCTCGATTCTCTAGGTCCCATGTAAGCCAGATGCATTTGGTGGCACATGCATCTGGAGTTCGTTTGCAGTGGTTAGAGGCCCTGATGCATCCATTCTCTCCCTCTCTGTAATAGATAAATAAAATAAAACATTTTTTAAAATGGGTAAAGAAGCCAGGTGTGGAGGTGCATGCCTTTAATCCCAGCACTTGGGAGGCAGAGGTAGGAGGATCACCGTGAGTTCAAAGCCACCCTGAGACTACATAGTGAATTCCAGGTCAGCCTACGTCAAAAGCGCACACACGCAAGAATGGATAAACAGTGATATGAGCACTCAATGAAACACTGCTTAACAAGAAAAGGACAGCTACCACTCTATGGGATTCTATGCTTTTATGGATGTTCTGAGTTACAATTGTAGATCAGTTTATCCTAGGGGAATAGCTGATAAGTAGTGATCTGGAAAATTCAGACCAAGTACTAGTCAACTGACTTCTGAGCTCTTTCCCATTCTATTTTTATTTAGTTAGTTAGGTTTTTTTTTTTTTTTAGAGAGAGAGAATTGGGACACCAGGGCCTCAGCCACTGAAATTGAACTCTAGTTGCTTGCACCACCTAGTGGGCATGTGAGACCTTGCACTTGCCTCACCTTTGTGTGTCTGGCTTATTATGGGGATCTGGGGAGTTGAATATGGGTCCTTAGACTTCGCAGGCTAGCACCTTAACCACTAAGCCATCTTTCCAGCCCTCTTTCCCATTCTATATTATCTGTTTCTCAAGATACTTATAGGAAGGAGGGGAAAGGACAGAGTAGAAAGATTTATTTCAAGGGTTAAAATATCCTGAACACACCTATAGAACTAGGAAAAGGTTGTGGCGGTAGAAAAGAATTAAATGAGAGAGAGAGAGTGTGTGTGTGTGTGTGTGTGTGTGTGTGTGTGTGTGTGTTGGTTTCACTCCTGCAGGACCCTTCTATTGTAGAGCCATTAAAATGTACTTCCCTGTGGCCATCTCTTACCTCATTTAAAATTCTCTAGGTTTTGGGCTGGAGAGATGGCTTAGCAGTTAAGGCACTTGCCTGCAAAGCCAAAGAACCCTGGTTTAATTTCCCAGGACTCATGTAAGGCAGATGCACAAGGTGGCACATACATCACCCGTTTGTGTGCAGCTGCTGAAGGCCCTGGCGTGCCCATTCTCTCTCTATCTGCCTCTTTCTTGCTCTCAAATAAATAAGATAAAATAAATATATTTTTTAAAATTCTCTAAGGTTTTATGGGGTCAGATGGAGAAAAGTGTCTTGTCCAAATTTGTATACTGTATATTACTGACCTGGGGGAACATAAACTAAGAATAAATGTTCCTGGTATTAACTAATCAATCAATAAATGAAATGGCCATAGCTGGGAATAGTTTTGCTGTAGTTGCTACCAGTAAGGCTCAATTTTCTTGGCTTCAAATGAAAGTTGGAAGCTGACACAAGGCATATTTGTCTGTAAGTGACACGCATAGCAACGTCAGCTTTTCAACGTTCTGTCGATGAATTATATTCTGTCTGTGGTCTTGCTCTTTGACTAAGCTGTACTTTATTTTCTCAAAAGATTTTCTTTAATGAGATTTAATTCTCAAACACTTGAAGAATGTGTTTTCATTAATGTCAGTTGCCCTTTCTTCTTTTTTTTTTAAACTTTGGAAATGAGATTAGTTGCATTTTATTCTTTTGAGTTATTTAACAAAATCCTCATAGCTGGAAGGAAGACACAACACATGTATGGATACTGTGTGTGTGTGTGTGTGTGTGTGTGTGTGTGTGTGTGTGTGTGTGTGTGTGTGTGTGTTTGTGTGTTTGTGTGTGTGTGTGTTTGTGAGTGTGTGTGTTTGTGTGTGTGTGTGTGTGTGTGTGTACATACCAAGGACAAAGATCAGAGACCATGAAACTGGGGTCCAAACAACTCTCACAAACAACTGTATCCATTGGGTTGTGTTTCTCTGTCTGGCGTCCACCTTAAGGTTTGCTTTATTAAAACCTAGGAAGAGGGCTGGAGAGATGGCTTAGCGGTAAGGCGCCTGCCTGCTAAGCCTAAGAACACTGGTTCTAATGTCCAGCAGTTCCAATCTCCAGGTCCCACGTTTAGCCAGATGCAAAGTGACACAAGGGCGCAATGCCGCACTTGCCCACAAGGGGGCGAACACATCTGGATTTCGTTCACAGCAGCTGAGAGACTGCTGGCGTGCCCATCTCTGTCTCCCTCTCCCTATCTCTGTCTCTCTCTCTCTTTAAAAATAAAATAAAATAAAATAAAATAAAATAAAATAAAATAAAATAAAAATAAATTTTAAAAAACACCTAGGAAGATGCTACAGCACCACCTTTTACAGAGGGACAGGCAGAGACATGCTTCTTGGTACTGATAATGTCAGTTCCCTGGGAATTTCGTATGTTTTTCTGTCTGGATCATAAGTGACAAGATACAGCATTGCCAAGTCTGCTGAACACATGATCAGACCAAACGCACCTAAAATGTTCTCTCACTCTTTGTTGTTTTCTGTTTAGCACTAACTTGGCAAAACACAAATCCATACTATAACTAAATGTAATGTTTTATTGTTTCTTTTGTACTTATTTATTTATTTGGGAGCTAGAGTAGAACAAACCTCTTATTGCTGTGAATGAATTCCAGACACATGCACCACTTTGTGCATCTGGCTTTTTGTAGGTACTGGGGCATTGAACCCAGGCTGGCATGCTTTTCAAGCAAGCGCCTTTAACCACTGAGCAATCTCTGCAGTCTTCTATCTAAAAAAATTTTTTCTTTATTTATTTTATTTGAGAAAGAGAGAGAGAAAAACAAATAGAAAATGGGCACACCAGGGCCTTCAGCTGCTGCAGACGAACTCCAGACGTATGTGCTACCTTGTGTAAATGGCTTATGTGAGTCCTGGGCAATCGAACCTGGGTCCTTTGACTTTGCAGGCAAGCGCCTTAATGACTAAGCCATCTCTCCAATCCTCTAAAAAATTTTAAAGTGAAGAAAAAGCTAGGAAAACAAATTGGCATTGATCTATTATGAACTCCAGAGTTGTTAAGGCCTAACTGCGTCTTTTCAGAATATAGCTTGCAAATACTTATCTCCTGACAAACTTGCAAATGTCCGATATCTATATTAATAATGATGGAGAATGGAAACAGCAGTGCTTTGTTATCTGGAACTTCTTTCTATCACAGTCTACTATCTCAGGAAAAAAAATCAATCATTATAGAAAAATGCAGTGCTAAGGCGGGCGTGGTGACACGCGCCTTTAATCCCAGCACTCAGGAGGCAGAGGTAGGAGGATCCCCGTGAGTTTGAGGCCACCCTGAGAATACAGAGTGAATTCCAGGTCAGCCTGGGCTAGAGCGAGACCTTACCTTGAAAAACCAAAAAAAAAAAAAAAAAAAAAAGCAGTGCTAATCCTAAAATCCCACCATTTAAACTCCAAAGAGAATTTCACCTTTCTCTTTTTCTCTTTCCCACTTTCCCCCTGTAACAGAGAGACAATATGTATTGGATTTCTTCCAATAGTAACTGAAGTGTGCAGTTTGTGATTCCTCCAGACAAAAGGCAGAAAAATAATTCTGATGCAGGCCTATGCACGCATGGAAATCTCTTTGTCCCATCTGCAAGGTTCTTGGGGTGATCCATGGTTTTACAAATGATACCAGCATACCCCTAAGGGAGGGTGGTCCAGTGTTGGGCCTTGCTAGAAACAGGCTGGACCTGTGAGGAGGCTGGCCTGAACTATTGGACATGGCCAGGGTCCCTGGGCTGTGGGGTTGCAGCTGGCCCTCTGTCAGGAAGTCCCTGGCGATGGTGACTGGCCTTCCCTACGTTGTAGGTTGTAGTGAGCTGTCATTGCCCAGAGTGGGCAGAACTGGCAAGGCGCTCCCCCCCCCGGACCCCCAAAGGTTCTGACTATTCCATAAGTCAGACTTTGCCCCCCACAGTTCCTGACCTTGTGGCTAGCTGCCCAAGAGACCCTCATGTGGCTGCAGTCACGTAGCCTTTCACCATTTCTTTCTCACCCCCACAGTCTTTGAAGTCACAGCCTTCCCCCATCTTCCCTTTTCCTTCCCCCATAGCTTTGAAGTTACTAGTTCTTCTGACACCTAGATAACAGCCCATAAACTACGCATCCCATGCCATATAGTCTGTACGTGCCATCTCAACTTCCCCAAGTGTTTATAAACCCAATCCCCCTTTTTTTTTTTTTTTTTTTTTTTTTGGTTTTTCGAGGTAGGGTCTCACTCTGGTCCAGGCTGACCTGGAATTCACTATGTCGTCTCAGGGTAGCCTCGAACTCACGACGATCCTCCTACCTCTGCCTCCCGAGTGCTGGGATTAAAGGCGTGCGCCACCACGCCCAGCCCCAATCCCCTTTTGAATAAACGAGTGCTGTCCATCAGACGGTCTCCTGGGTGTTCATTGCCCGTCATGTTCACGTCGCACTCATCCGCTGCTCCAGAAAGGACCCTGCTGCTTCCCTCCCAACTCCTCTCTCCCTCACCCAGGACGTCGGTGGCCAACGACCCCGGGGAAACAGGACCAGTACAGACCCCCAGTCCAGAAGATCCCCTGTGCTGCCTCTCAGCCCGGTCCAGATCAGATCTACTCCAGGCATGCCTAAGGCAGGGAGGCCTGGGTCCCAAGATAGCCATCTCGCTAATTAAAGTTATCTTCTTATCTGTCCCCAGATCACCATTCTTGCTCATTAAAGGCATTTTCTTCTTGAAGCTGAAGTGCAAAGGTCAGAGACTCACCTCTTCCTAAACCCAAAGGCATCCTATAAACTCTTTTTTTTGTTTTGTTTTTTGTTTTGTTTTGTTGAAGTAGGGTCTTGCTCGAGCCCGGAATTCACTCTGTAGTCTCAGGGTGGCCTCAAACTCACAGCAATCCTCCTACCTCTGCCTCCCTAGTGCTGAGATTAAAGGCATGCACCACCACACCTAGCCCACCAGCCCACCCAACCCCTTTTTAAAAATATTTTATTTATTTGAGAGAAAGAGGCAGATAGAGAGAGAATGGGCATGTCAAAGCTTCTAGCCACTGGAAACAACTGCAGACATGTGCACCATCTTGTGCATAGTCCTGGGGAATTGAACCTGGGTCCCTGGGCTTCACAGGCAAGCATCTTAACTGCTAAGCCATCTCTCCAGCCCCTCCTGAACTCTTTTTTTTTTGTTTGTTTGTTTGTTTTTGAGGTGGGGGTCTCACTGTGGCCCATGCTGACTCCTGAGTGCTGGGATTAAAGGTATGCGCCACCACCCCCGGCTGAACTCTTTTTAAATTGTATTTATTGTAGTACTGGGGGTTGAACCTCATATTTGCTGACAAAGTGCTTTACCACTGAGCTAGAGTCCCAACCATTTGAGTTTGTATCTATCCTAATTGCCTTCAGTCTTTCTTCCATCACCTCCCTCCCTTTCCTCAAGACCAACCATTGGCTTTCAGAGCTTAGACCCCTTGGACTATCTCAGAACATTCCATTCCCCAGTCTTTCCTGGACTCCTCTGCTGGCTCTTTTCTTTCTTTCTTTCTTTCTTTCTTTCTTTCTTTCTTTCTTTCTTTTCTTCCTTCCTTCCTTCTTTTTTTAAATTCTTTTTTAAAATAAATTTTATTTATTTATTTGCAAACAAAGAGATATAAGATATATAAGATATAAGAGAGACCGACAGAGAGAGAATGGGCACGCCATGGCCTCTCAGTGCAAACAAACTCCAGATGCATGTGCCCCTTGTGCATCTGGCTTATGTGGGTCCTGGGGAATTGAACCTGGGTCCTCTGGCTTCACAGGCAAATGACTTAATTACTAAGCCCCTCTCCAGCCCATCTTTTCTTTTTTTAAAAAATATTTATTTATTTATTTATTTATTTATTTATTTATTTATTTATGAGAGAGAAAGAAGCAGACATATAGAGAGAATGGGGACACCAGGGCCTCCAGCCACTGTGAACAAACTCCAGAAGCAAAGGCCACCTTATGCATCTGACTTACATAGGTACTGGGGAATTGAACCTGGGTCCTTTGGCTTTGTAGGCAAGCACCTTAAGTGCTAAACCATCTCTCCAGCCCAGCGGGCTCTTTTCGTCATATCCCTGCACAGAGGAGGGGAAAGGGCAGGAGGATGGACGCATTTCAGTTCAATTCTTGAACTTCTCTTTTTCTACCCACTTATTTTTTTGGACACAGGGTCTCACTCTGTAATTCAGGTAGGTCCGAGACTTGTGATGATCCTCCTGCCTCAGCCTCCCACATAACTGGGATTACAGGTATGAGCTACCATGCCCAATTTATCTACTCACTTCCAATACTATGGTCATGACCCCCAAATTGATACTATAACTCCCAACCTTTCACTCAGGCCAGAGTCCATTCTCTCAAGCTGCCAATAAATATTATGACTTGGGCATTCTAAACCCAACAACCCCAACAGGAACCCATCTTGTCAACTGTATCTTTGGCTAGTTGGCTTCTTAATCTGCCATCTTCCCAGGGAGTTCTGCTTTTCAGTGTGGCACTAGAACAATCTCTGCTCTTCTGCCTCCAATGTGAGTGGCGTGCATCCCTCTGACTCTTCGTGGATGGTCCTCTGGGTGACAATCAGGACCCACTCTCACACCTGCATGGCCAACCCTCAGCCTCCAAGGTCCTGCCTCTATTGTCCTAGGCCTTGAATCCATGCTTAAACAATTTAATCTTATAATCACATAAAACAATCCCCTCCCCCGCTTCTCAGGAACCTACAGTTAACTTCCCATGAAGAATCACATAGAGGGCTGGAGAGATGGCTTAGCAGCTAAGGTGCTTGCCTACCATGCTGAAGGACCCAGGTTCAATTCCTCAGAACCCACGTAAGCCAGATGCACATGGTGGCACATGTGTCTGGAGTTTGTTTGCAGTGGCTGGAGGCCCTGGTTCGCCCATTTTCTCTCTCTCTCTCTCTCTCTCTATCTGTCTCTTTCTCTCTGTTTCAAATCTATAAATAAATGAAAATATTTTTTAAAAAATAATTACATAGCCGGGCGCGGTGGCGCACGCCTTTAATCCCAGCACTCGGGAGGCAGAGGTAGGAGGATCGCTGAGAGTTCGAGGCCACCCTGAGACTACATAATTAATTCCAGGTCAGCCTGGAGGACCAGAGTGAGACCCTACCTCGCAAAAAAAAAAAAAAAAAAAAAAAAAAAATTACATAGAGTCCCAAGTTCTCAGCTCCATTATCTGACACCATTCTGCCCATTCTTCTTTTTCTTTCTTTCTTTCTTTCTTTCTTTCTTTCTTTCTTTCTTTCTTTCTTCCTTCCTTCCTTTCTTTCTTTCTCCTTTCTTTCTTTCTTTCTTCTTTCTCTCTCTCTCTCTCTTTCTTTCTTCTTTCCCTCCCTTTCTCTCTTTCTTTCTCTCTCTCTCTCTTTTTCTTTCTTTCTTTCTCTCTTTCTTTCTTTCTTTCTTTCTTTCTTTCTTTCTTTCTTTCTTTCTTTCTTTCTTTCTTTCTTTCTTCTGTTTTGGTTTTACAAGGTAGGGTGTCACTCTTGCCCAGGCTGATCTGGAATTCACTTTGTAGTCTCAGGGTGGCTTTGAACTCACAGCAGTCCTCCTACCTCTGCCTCCCGAGTGCTGGGATTAAAGGCATCCTGCTCATTCAAATCCACTTCCCATCACTCTCAACTACTCTCCAGTGCTAACATGTTTCCTCTTCAGTAAGCTCTTTCTCTCTCTCTCTCTCTCTCTCTCTCACTCTCTCTCACTCACTCACTCTCACTGGTCCTCTTCTCTATTTCCCACACTCAGCAGTCCTCAACTGTTTTGTTTTTATAAATATCATTTTTTTCTGGTTTAAAACCAAAAAAAAAAAAAAAAAAGAAAACCGGCCTTTGGGGGGTGGTGGACTTCAGAGGGCACTTGCTGAAAGATCACACTGAAATTTGTCAAGAGAAGTGACAACTAAAACTAGACAGGTAAATTACAGGAAAAGAGGGTCCCTAAGGAGAACTGTGCACAATTCTTTCTCCAAGGACTTAGCTCTTAGGTAAAAACATTGAAACAATCATTAAATGACAAGAAATGCTCAAACACATAAAACAGAATAATGTCAGGCCTCCCCTGTGGCCGCTGAGTGAGATGTGTAAGAACAAACACTTCCTGCCACCGGAGTACAGCCGTGCTGCCTGGGATGAAAGCAGCTCCCTTGTTTTCATCAATTATCCAAAGCTTCAAAGGCCAGGTGGCACAGAGCCCGCTCAGCTAGCCAACATCCCTGGCAAAGGTCAAAAAGATTTTTCTCGCTTGCCCCGAAACAACCCACGCCCACCTGGAATCTGTGGGATACAGGGTTTTTTTTTCCATTAAAAAGCTGTCCTAGGGCTGGGGAGATGATGGTTCAGTGGTTGAAGGTGTTTGCTTGCAAAGCCTGTCACCCTGGGTTTGATTCCACAGGATCCATGTAAGGCCTACATACACAAAGTAGCACATATATCTGGAGTTTGTTTGCAGCAGCTGGAAGCCCTGGCATGCCCAGTCTCTCTCTCCCTCTCTTTCTCCTTACAAATAAATAAATAAAAATATTTTTAAAAAGCTATCTTAGGGCCTCCTTGCAAATAAGTAGAAATATTTTTTAACTAAAGTTTTTGAAATTAGTGGTTCTGAAAAGGCATCTCACTTTAAAAAAAATTTTATTTTTATTTATTACAGTCAGAGAGACAGAGAGAGTTAGAATGGGCATGCCAGGGCCTCTACCAACTACAAACGAACTCCAGACACGTGCTACCACGTGCATCTGGCTTACATGGGACCTGGAGAATCGAACCTGGGTCCTTAAGCTTCAGCAAGCATATGCCTTAACCGCTAAGCCACCTCTCCTGCCTAAGACTTCTCATTTTAACCATGGTTACTAGAAGCACTCAGAGCTATGAAATAGGTCAGTTAAAGCTTAGCAGAAATTTTCAGGCAGCAGCCAACCCACAGAGGACAATGGGGTTCCCTCCCCGCTCGGTAATCACGCTGGAGTATTGCTCAAAGATGGAAGAGGTGTTAAGAGATCCCGAGTGGAGATTTGCTGGGAGTTTTCCTGTCGTAGGTAAGGGAGGTGTCCTTGAGAACAAACAGTGCAACCAGGTGCATCTCTTGAGAAGCCAACCACTATGTGCTTCCTAAGGCAGGGGAGGAGAGAGAGGTGTTGCCCACATACCCA
This sequence comes from Orientallactaga sibirica, assembly GCA_036365145.1. Classification (NCBI taxonomy): domain Eukaryota; kingdom Metazoa; phylum Chordata; class Mammalia; order Rodentia; family Dipodidae; genus Orientallactaga; species Orientallactaga sibirica. The sequence continues at coordinate 7,923,454 of JAEOAD010000054.1, read as the reverse complement.
AGAATAACTAGAACCCATTTCATCAGACTTTGGGTCAGTCCTGTGTTAGGTATTCTTTTTTCTTTAAATTTATTTATTAGAGAGAGAGAGAGAGAGAATGGCACTCCAGGGCCTGCTACCACTGCAAATGAACTCCAGACACAGGCACTGCATTGGGCATCTGGCTTATGTGGGTTCTGGGGATTCGAACCTGGGTCCTTTGGCTTCACAGGCAAGCACCTTAACCGCTAAGCCATCTCTCTAGCCCCTGTGTTAGGTGTTCTATTCTCGATACATTCACTTCTAATGACAACAACACTTCAGAAGAGGTACCATTATTTTTACTGCGCAGATGAATTAACAGAAGTTAAGCAACTTGCTCCAGATGTCACAGCTATGAAATTGCTCAGCGAATGTCTGGATGTCAACAGGCCTCCAGTCTACACTCGTCCACAGTAGGGTCACGCAGCTTCCCAATGTGGAGCGTGGTAAAGGAGCAAGATGGTGAAATAGGCTGAGTCAGTCAGCCTTTACTAACACCGTGGAAAGCTTTATGATAGATGCACAGGCAGGCTGGACAACCACTTCACACCCACTAGTATGGCTATAATTTAAAAAGAAACAAGCCAGCACTCGGGAGGCTGAGGTAGGCGGATCATTATGAGTTCGAGGCCAGCCTGAGATGACATAGTGAATTCCAGGTCAGCCTGGGTGAGATCCTCCCTTAAAAAGAACAAAAACAAACAAACAAACAAACAAACAAACAAACAAAAGGGCTGGAGCCAGGCATGGTGTGCACGCTTTTAATCCCAGCACTGGGGAGGGAGAGGTAGGACGATTGCTGTGAGTTCGAGGCCACCCTGAGACTACATAGTGAATTCCAGGTCAGCCTGGACTAGAGTAAAACCCTAACTTGAAAAAAAAAAAAAAAAAAAAGAAAGAAAGAAAGAAAGAAAGAAAGAAAGAAAGAAAGAAAGAAAGAAAGAAAGAAAGAGGGAAGGAAGGAAGGAAGGAAGGAAGGAAGGAAGGAAGGAAGGAAGGAAGGAAAGAAAGAAAAGAAACAGACAACAACATGCACTGCAGAGAAATTGGATAAAAGAATCTGGCAGTTCCTCAAAATGTTCAGAATTACTATAATCCGGGCGTGGTGGCACATGCCTTTAATCCCAGCACTCACTCGGGAGGCAGAGATAGGAGGATCACTGTGAGATCGAGGCTACATAGTGAATTCCAGGTCAGCCTGAGCTAGAGCAAGACCCTACCTCAAAAAACAAACAAACAAACCAAAAGGTAGTAGTCTGTTGGGCTTGCCTTAAAAAAAAAAAAAAAAAAAAAAAAAAAGAGGAATGAAATACTGATTCATGAGGTAACATGGATGAATTTGAAATATGCTAAGTAAAAGGGGATTCAAAGATTTATGGTTGAAACTATGGTGGTCTGTAGGTATATGGTCACCTTCAAACCTCTGACTGGCATTCTCTCTTTTTTTTAATTTTATTTATTTATTTGCAAGCAGAGATAGCTAGAAAGAAGATAGACAGAGAGACAATGGGCACACCAGGGCCTTCAGCCACTGCAAACGAACTCCAGATGCATGTGCCCCTTGTGCATCTGGCTTACATGGGTCCTAGGGAATAGAAACTGGGTCCTTTGGCTTCGCAGGCAAATGCCTTAACCAATAAGCCATTTCTCCTGCCCTGTCTTTCTTTTTTAGAACTTTTTATTGCCAGCTTCCATAAATATAGACATTAAATCATGATAATCCCCTCCCCTTCTCAATCCACCCTCCACTGAATCCCTTCTTTCCAATTAGTCTCTCTTCTGTACTGGTGTCATTACCTTTTCCTCCTGTTACGAAAGTCTTGTGTAGGTAGTGTCAGGCACTGTGAGATAATGAATATTAAACCTCTGACTTTCATGATTTTTTTTTTCAAGGTAGGGTCTCACTCTAGGTCAGGCTGACCTGGAATTCACTATGTAGTCTCAGGGTGGCCTCGAACTCACGGTGATCCTCCAACCTCTGCTTCCCAAGTGCTGGGATTAAAGGCGCCATCACCATGCCTGGTTGGGCTGACTTTTTGTAAAAATAATGTTAACATTATTTTTAGAAAGAGCAACCAACCCAGGCATGGTGATGGATGCCTTTAATCCCAGCACTTGGGAAGCAGAGGTAGGAGGATCGCCTTGAGTTCGAGGTCACCCTGAGACTACATAGTGAATTCCAGGTATGCCTGGGCCAGAGTGAGACCCTACCACGAAAAACCAAAAAAAAAAAAAAAAAAAAAAAAAGAGCAATTCAGGGCTGTAGAACTGGCTTAGAGATTAAGGTGCTTGCCTGCAAAGCCAAAGGACCTTGGTTCAATTCCCCATTACCCTGGAAGCCAAACGCACAAGGTGATACATGCATCTGGAGTTTGTTTGCAGTGGCTTGGAAGCCCTGGTGTGCCCATTCTCTCTCTCTCTCTCTCTCTCTCTCTCTCTCTCACTCACTCTGCCTCTTTCCCTTTCTCAAATAAATAAATATAAAATATTTTTAAAAATTAAAATAAGTAAATATGGCCAGGCATGGTGGTACATGACTTTAATCTCAGCACTTGGGAGACTAGAGGTAGGAGGATTTGCTATGGGTCTGAGATCAGCTTAGAACTACAGAGTGAGTTCCAGGTCAGCCTGGGCTACAGTAAGACCTTACCTCGAAAAAATAAACAAAGTGAATATGAACCTAGCTCAGTACTAGAGTAATTACTTGCCTAGTAAGTCTTCATGGCCCTGAGTTCAATCCCCAGTATTGAAAAGGAAAAAAAAAATAAGGACGAGTAAGGCTGCCTAGATGGCTCAGCAGTTAAGGTACTTGCCTGCAAAGCCTAAGGACCCAGGTTCAATTTCCCCAGTACCCACATAAAGCTAGATGCACAAGGCAGCGCATGAGTCTGGAGTATGTTTACAATGTCTAGTGGCCCTAGCACGCTCATACTCTCTCTCTGCTTGCAAATAAATAAATAAAATAAAATATCGTTATTTATTTATTTGAAAGAGAGATACAGAAATAGGCAGGGAGTTACAGAGAATGGGCGTGCCAGGGCCTCTAGCCACTGCAAACAAACTCCAGATGTGTGCATCTGGCTTACATGAGTCCTGGGGAATTGAAACTGGGTCCTTTGGCTTTGCAGGCAAGTGCCTTAACCGCTAGGCCAACTCTCTAGCCCTTTGTTTTTTTTTTAATATTTTATTCTTATTTATTTATTTGAGAGAGAGATACAGAAATAGGCAGTGAGAGAGTAAAAAAAAATTTTAAAAAGACAAGTAGAGAGCTTGCTTTTTTTTTTTTTTTTTTTTTTTGGAGTTCACAAATAGGTAAACAGCTCCTATCTCTGTTCTACAAGAACTGTAAGCCGAGGGCTATGACAACAAGGATGGAGTGGAAGAGAAGCAGACAAGGAAGTCTTCTTGGAGGCAGTCAGGCGTAAGCAGACCATTCAGAAGGCCAGTTGGAGCTAGACGGTATAAATGATACATTACTCCACCCACACCACGAAATACTGATTCATGAGGTAACATGGATGAATTTGAAATATGCTAAGTAAAAGGGGATTCAAAGATTTATGGTTGAAACTATGGTGGTCTGTAGGTATAAGGTCACCTTCAAACCTCTGACTGGCATTCTCTCTTTTTTTTAAATTTTATTTATTTATTTGCAAGCAGAGATAGCTAGAAAGAAGATAGAGAGACAATGGGCACACCAGGGCCTTCAGCCACTGAAACGAACTCCAGATGCATGTGCCCCTTGTGCATCTGGCTTTCGTGGGTCCTGGGGAATAGAACCTGGGTCCTTTGGCTTCACAGGCAAATGCCTTAACCGCTAAGCCATTTCTCCTGCCCTGTCTTTTTTTTTTTTTTTTTTTTTTTTTTTTTTTTTTGAGGTAGGGTCTCACACTGGCCAGGCTGTCCTGGAATTAACTATGTAGTCTCAGGGTGGCCTCAAACTCACAGCAATTCTCCTACCTCTACCTCCTGAGTGCTGGGATTAAAGGTGTGCGCCACCACGCCCAATTTCTGTCATTCTTTTTTTGGTAATTTAATTAATTTATTTATTTATTTGCAAGCAGAGAGAGAGAGAGATAGAAGAGAGGCAGACAGAGGGAGAATGGGCATGTCAGGGCCTGTAGCCACTGCAAACGAACTCCAGATGCATGTGCCCTTGTGCATCTGACTTACATGGGTCCTAGGGAATAGAACCTGGTCCTTTGGCCATTCTCGCAGGCAAATGCCTTAACCAATAAGCCATTTCTCCTGCCCTGTCTTTCTTTTTTAGAACTTTTTATTGCCAGCTTCCATAAATATAGACATTAAATCATGATAATCCCCTCCCCTTCTCAATCCACCCTCCACTGAATCCCTTCTTACCAATTAGTCTCTCTTCTGTACTGGTGTCATTACCTTTTCCTCCTGTTACGAAAGTCTTGTGTAGGTAGTGTCAGGCACTGTGAGATAATGAATATTAAACCTCTGACTTTCATGATTTTTTTTTTCAAGGTAGGGTCTCACTCTAGGTCAGGCTGACCTGGAATTCACTATGTAGTCTCAGGGTGGCCTCAAACTCACGGTGATCTTCCAACCTCTGCTTCCCAAGTGCTGGGATTAAAGGCGTCCATCACCATGGCGGGTTGGGCTGACTTTCATTGTTGATTGTGTTATTATTATTTTTAGAAAGAGCAATTCAGGAGCCAGGCATGGTGGCGCATGCCTTTAATCCCAGCACTTGGGAAGCAGAGGTAGGAGGATCGCCTTGAGTTCGAGGTCACCCTGAGACTACATAGTGAATTCCAGGTATGCCTGGGCCAGAGTGAGACCCTACCAAAAAAAAAAAAAAAAAAAAAAAAAAAAAAAAGAGCAATTCAGGGCTGTAGAACTGGCTTAGAGATTGAGGTGCTTGCCTGCAAAGCCAAAGGACCTTGGTTCAATTCCCCATTACCCTGGAAGCCGAACGCACAAGGTGATACATGCATCTGGAGTTTGTTTGCAGTGGCTTGGAAGCCCTGGTGTGCCCATTCTCTCTCTCTCTCTCTCTCTCTCTCTCACTCACTCTGCCTCTTTCCCTTTCTCAAATAAATAAATATAAAATATTTTTAAAAATTAAAATAAGTAAATATGGCCAAGCATGGTGGTACATGACTTTAATCTCAGCACTTGGGAGACTAGAGGTAGGAGGATCGCGATGGGTCTGAGATCAGCCTAGAACTACAGAGTGAGTTCCAGGTCAGCCTGGGCTACAGTGAAACCTTACCTCAAAAAAATAAACAAAGTGAATATGAACCTAGCTCAGTACTAGAGTAATTACTTGCCTAGTAAGTCTTCATGGCCCTGAGTTCAATCCCCAGTATTGAAAAGGAAAAACAATAAGGACGAGTAAGGCTGCCTAGATGGCTCAGCAGTTAAGGTACTTGCCTGCAAAGCCTAAGGACCCAGGTTCAATTTCCCCAGTACCCACATAAAGCTAGATGCACAAGGCAGCGCATAAGTCTAGTGGCCCTAGCACGCTCATACTCTCTCTCTGCTTGCAAATAAATAAATAAAATAAAATATCGTTATTTATTTATTTGAAAGAGAGATACAGAAATAGGCAGGGAGTTACAGAGAATGGGCGTGCCAGGGCCTCTAGCCACTGCAAACAAACTCCAGATGTGTGCATCTGGCTTACATGAGTCCTGGGGAATTGAAACTGGGTCCTTTGGCTTTGCAGGCAAGTGCCTTAACCGCTAGGCCAACTCTCCAGCCCTTTGTTTTTTTTTTAATATTTTATTTTTATTTATTTATTTGAGAGAGAGATACAGAAATAGGCAGTGAGAGAGAGTAAAATATTTTTTAAAAAGACAAGTAGAGAGGTTGCTTTTGGTTTTTTTTTTGGAGTTCACAGATAGGTAAACAGCTCCTATCTCTGTACTACAAGAACTATAAGCCGAGGGCTATGACAACAAGGATGGAGTGGAAGAGAAGCAGACAAGGAAGTCTTCTTGGAGGCAGTCAGGCGTAAGCAGACCATTCAGAAGGCCAGTTGGAGCTAGACGGTATAAATGATACATTACTCCACCCACACCACACCAAACATAACTTGGAAACGTCTAGTAAGAGATGCTAATGTAACCAATCTAACCCAGCAACCTCAGACTGCATAGCTATCATCAGATCGACCTTTAACCTAAAACGGCCGCAGAGCATGTTACTGCTAATATCCATAGTCGTGGGGACAAGTCAAAAAGAGAATTTTTAAGCCGGGCGTGGTGGCGCACGCCTTTAATCCCAGCACTCAGGAGGCAGAGGTAGGAGGATTACCATGAGTTCGAGGCCACCCTGAGAGTACATAGTTAATTCCAGGTCAGCCCGGACCAGAGTGAGACCCTACCTCACAAAACCAAAAAAAAAAAAAAAAAAAAAGAGAGAGAGAGAGAATTTTTAGGTTTCTAAAATGGGATGCATCTCTCATTCATTGTCAGAGACAACATCTAGAAGCCAATCAGCCACCTTCAGGTGGATCCGGAGTCGATGGCTGCCACTGTGGGAAGAGGTCTGCACACCCTACAGACTGGGAACAAAGGAGCCAAGCTGTGATGAGGGTGATGTGCCACCTTCCATCACATAGGCAAAAAAAAAAAAAAAAAAAAAAAAGAAAAAAATCTGGAGAGATGGCTTAGCCGTTAAGACACTTGCCTGTGAAGCCTAAGGACCCATGTTTGACTCTCCAGGTGCCACGTAAGCCAGACGCACAAAGGTAAGGCAAGCGCAAGGTGGCACATGCCCACTAGGTGGCGCAAGTGTGTGGAGTTCAATTGCAGTGGCTGAGGCCCTGGTGTGCCAATTGTCTCTCTCCCATTAAAATGTAAAAGATATATATAAAATGTATGAAGCTTATACCTTTGTGCTGGTTGTAATGATTCTGTTAGGGTTAGGGAAAGCGATCTAACACTGAGAGCAAAGTGTAAAGCAGAAGTTCCCCCAAAGTGTCCAAAACATAGCTGGTCAACTGCTAACTCTCTAGGGTTCTCTGGGACTCCCGCCAAGGGTACTGTGAACTTAGTCAATCTCTTTAGGCTTTGCTTTTACCAAACAGCTTTCTTATCTAGACTTACATCTCCTGAACTGAATTAGCCCCTTGCACATTTGCTCAATCATGCCTTTCGTTATGTGACAAATTCCATATGGATGATGTGGAATTCAAATTTACAAACCTGTTTCTTTGGTGTGGTTGGTCTTCCATTAACTCACCAGACCCTAAGTAAGAGCACATCTCTTGTCATCGGGCACATTAAAAGATTTATGTCCGGGTTGGAGAGATGGCTTAGAGGTTAAGGCGCTTGCCAGCTAAGCCTAAGAACGCCTGTTCGATTCTCCAGGTCCCATTGTTTAGCCAGACACAAAGTGACACAAGGGCACAATGCTGCACTTGCCCACAAGGGGGCGCATGCGTCTGGAGTTTGTTCACAGCAGCTGAGAGACTGCACTCCCGTTCTCTGTCTCCCTCTCTTTCTTCTCTCTCTCTCTGACTCTCTCCAAAAAAAAAAAAGATTTATGTTCCATAGGAAAGCCCTCTAAGGGTTGTGCCCAGAGACTGTGACATGCAAATTTCAAGTAAAGTGAGCAAAAGCACCTGGAAATGATAATTTTTTTTTAATATTCATTTTATTTATTAGAGAGAGGACAGGAGAGAAAAAGAATGGCCATGCTAGTGCCCCCAGCCACTGCAAATGAACTCCAGACACATGTGCCACTTTGTGCATCTGGCTTTATATGGGTGGTGGGGAACTGAACCTGAGAGGTCAGGCTGTGCAAGCAAGTGTCTTTAACCACTGAGCCATCTCCTCAGCCCTGGAAGTGATCATATATATATATGTATACACACACACACACACACACACACACACACACACACACACACACATATATATATATATATATATATATATATATATATATATATATATATTTTAAAACAGTTTTTCAAAGTAGGGTCTTGCTCTAGTCCAGGCTGACCTGGAATTCACTATGTAGTCTCAGGCTGGCTTTGAACTCACGGCAATTCTCCTACCTCCATCTCCCGAGTGCTCTGAGTGATAATTCCCACAGTAAACTAGAGACTCTCCTTGCTCCCCACCCATCTATGCTTCCTAAAACACCTGCCCATGAAAAACCTCACATGAAAGCTGGGTGTGGTGGCACACGCCTTTAATCCCAGCAGAGGTAGGAGGATCGCTGTGAGTTCAAGGCCACCCTGAGACTACATAGTGAATTCCAGGTCAGCCTGTGCAAGAGTGAGACTCTTACCTCAAAAAAAAACAAAACAAAAACAAATAAACAAACAAAACCCTTCACATGATCCACCCTGCAGCTAACAGACAGGAACCTGCACAAAAATCCTAATATTCTGTGAATGGATAGTCTTAAAGTCTAAAAGCACATGGAAAATTTTGAGTGGTGGTCTCTAAGCAAGCAAACAAGCTATGTTACAAACTGAACTCAAGAGTGCTGCTACATGATACACTACACAATGACTTCCCCTAACAAATGTGATTTTAATTGGATTAGTAAATTTCTATCATGGTTCCCTCCTAAATAACCCACATAAAAATATTTCTCATTCTTTAAATGCTTTTGTTCCCTCCTTCTTCTTAAAACTATGGGAAAACATAAAATTAAATATATATATAAATATATATATATATATATATATATATATATATTTTTTTTTTTTTCATCTAGGAAAGAATTTAAGAATGATAAAAATCTACAAATCTATACCTAAGTACAAATAACTAAATAAGCAAATGAGGTGTGTTTTTTTTTCTGTAGCATCACATGGAAAAATGTCAGAAAAACCCCAGAAATCATCCATTTTTGCTTAACCAATTCTCTCTCTGAAGAATAAGAATTTAGGGCTGGGGAGACGGTTCAGCAGTTGGTGCTTGATTGCAAAGCCTGATCATGCCGGTTCGATTCCCCATTACTCATGTAAAGCCTGAAGCACAAAGTGGCATGTGCATCTGGTGTTGATTTACAGTGGCACAAGGCACGGGCACACCCATACTCTCTCTCTCTCTCTGTGTGTGTGTGTGTGTGTGTGTGTGTCTCTCTCATATCAATAAATAAAAAAATTGTTAAATAAGGATAAGAATCTAAAATGGTCATGATGTAAAATATCAAACATCACTAAAAGTACTCAAAAATCAGAGCTGGAACTGGGAAGTTGCACAGTAACTCACAAATTAAACTGGTTGTTATCTCAGATCAATGGAGTGAGAAGAAATCTTAGGCAGACTTGAGGTGTGTCCTGGAATGCTTTGGGACAACATGAGTCACAAGACCAGAATTTGAATGAGCTCTGCCAACTTGTCCCATAAGCGGAGATTTGGGCCATTTGAATCTTTCTTGTCTACAAAATGGGGTTAATATCTATTCCCCAGCAAGGTTCAATGAGAAGGAAGTACAGAGTTTGCCACATAGTCTTAGCAGCTTTGGATCAGGGACCTAAGATCAAGTCCTGGAGGGCAAGGAATAATTCACCTGTATCCCAGCACAACCCACAAAACCTCAAGGCTAATTCTAGAAAAATAGGGCAACTTATGCCATAAAGAGATCATGAAAGCCTGGTGTGGTAGCTCATGTCTTTAGTCCCAGCACTTGGGAGGCTGATATAGGTGGATCTTTGGGAGTTCAAGGCCAGCCTGGGGCTAAAGAGTGAATTCCAAGTCAGGCTAGAATGCGACCTTACCTTGGAAAAAATGTTTTCTGAAACAAGAACAGCACTGGTTATATGAACAGTATCTCTTTGAAAAGCGTATTAACAATGGCATGGTATGTTCTCTTCCAGCTGTGACCGCTTAAACATTGTAGAGTTTAACCACGAGGTACAAGAACCTGGCACAGAATTTATATTATATGTACTTAAAATTATAGGGGAATATGCAAGTTTAGCTAAATTTAAAATGTTTAGATCAATTATAGAGGAAAAAAAGAAGGGCTGGAGTGGTGGCTTAGTGGTTAAGGCATTTGCCTGCAAAGCCAAAGGATCCCAGCAACTCCAGGGACCTGAGGCCAGATGAGGATGTGTCTGGAGTTCGTTTGCCAGTGGCTGAGGCCCTGGTGTGCCCATTCTCTCTCAGGTCTCTCTGGACCTCTCTCTCTCTGCTTTGTTCTATCTCTCAAAACAAAAAAAAATATATCTTTTAAAAAAAAAATTATAATCCATTTCTATTTTTATTTTTTAGTAAATTTAAAAATTTTTTATTATCAATGGGAGAGGGAAGAATGAATGAGAAAAAAAAAAAAAGGGCCTCTAGCCAGGGCTGGAGATGTGTGCACCACCATGTGCATCTGGACCTGGGACCTGGAGAATCAAACTGGGGTCTTTAGGCTTTGCAAGCATGCACCTTAACCACTAAGCCATCTTTCCAGCCCTTTTAAAATTTTTTGTTTTGTTTTTTTGTTGTTGTTGTTGTTGTTTTTCAAGGTAGGGTCTCACTCTAGCCCAGGCTGACCTGGAATTCACTATGTAGTCTCAGAGTGGCCTTGAATCTACCTCTGCCTCCCAAATGCTGGGATGAAAGGCATGCGCCACCACGCCCAGATCTTTTTTTAAATATTTTTTAATTAATTAATTTATTTATTAGAGACAGAGAGAGGGAGAAAGAGAAAGAGTGAGAATGGGTTAAAATTTATTAAGAGAAAGGAGAGAGAGAGAGAGAGAAGGAGAAAGAGGCAGATAGAAAGAGAGAGCATAGCCATACCAGGGCCTTCAGCCACTGTAAACAAACTCCAGATGCATCCACCACCTTGTGCATCTGGTTTATGTGGATCCTGGGGAATTAAACCTGAGTACTTTGGCTTCACAGGCAAATGCCTTAACTGCTAAGCCATCTCTCCAGCCCTCATTTTTTTTTTTTAAGTTTCTCATGTGCCCTAGCTGGCCTTGAACTTGCTGTGTATTTGAGGATTACTGTGAATTCCTGATCCTCCTGCTTCCACCTTCCAAGTGCTGGGATTATAGGCATGTACCCCACACACGGGTACCTATATCTTATAACAAAATAAATTTCAGGTAAAAAGCTAAATGTAAAAACATGAAATTATACAATATCTGGTGCTTAGAAAGCTAAGTGAGGGTCTCTGGGCATGGTGGGGCAAACTTCAATCCCAGCACTTGGGAGGTAGAGGTAGGAGGATTGCTGGGAGTTTGAGGCCAGCCTGGGACTACATAGTGAATTCCAGGTCAGCCTGGGCTAGAGCGAGACCCTACTTCAAAAATCTAATGAAAGAAAGAAAGAAAGAAAGAAAGAAAGAAGGAAAGAAAGAAAGGAAGGAAGGAAGGAAGGAAGGAAGGAAGGAAGGAAGGAAGGCAGGCAAGCAGGCATGCTAACTGAGGGTTCTAGAAGTTCTCTGCACTAACATTGCAACTTCCTATGATGTACAATTACTGCAAGATAGAAAGTTAAAACAAAAGCCGGGTGTGGTGGTGCACACCTTTAATTCCAGCACTCGGGAGGCAGAGGTAGGAGGATCATTGTGAGTTTAAGGCCACCCTGAAACTACATAGTTAATTCCAGGTCAGCCTTGGCCAGACAGAGACCCTACCTTGAAAAACCAAAAAGAAAGAAAAAGAAAGAAAGAAAGAAAGAAAGAAAGAAAGAAAGAAAGAAAGAAAGAAAGAAAGAAAGGAAAGGAAGGAAGGAAGGAAGGAAGAAAGGAAGGAAGGAAGGAGGGAAGGGAGGAGGAAGGGAGGAAGGAAGGAAGGGAAAGGAAGGGGAAGGAAGGGAAGGAAGGAAGGAAGGAAGAGGAAGAAAGGAAGGAAGGAAGGAAGGAAGGAAGAAAGGAAGGAAGGAAGGAAGGAAGGAAGGGAGGGAAAGAAAGAAAAGAAAGTTAAAACAATACTTGGTGAAACTGATAAATTTTATAATTTTATAATATTAGAATGAAAGGAACTTTCCAATAATCCCAACATAGGAGTCATAGATATAAAAGTTAACTAAATATGACCACCTAAAATTCAACATTTGTGTATATCTAAAGCCTAGGTATACACATGATAAAACAGACTGGAAAAAACTGTATGAATATCATATCCAAAAAAGCCAAAAAGATTACTTCCTTGATTATATAGATTATCAACAAATTAAAAATAAAAAAGCTGGGTTGAGGATATAGCTCAGTGGTTTAAGACCCTGGCTTGCAAAGCCTAAGAACCTGGGGTTTGATTCCTAATATCCACGTAAAGCCAGAGGCACAAAGTGGTGCATATGTGTGGAGTTCTTTTTTTGCAGTGGCAAGAGGCCCAGGCTCGTCTAGTCTCTCTCTCTCTCTCTCTCTCTCTCTGCCTCCCTCCTCCCCTGCTTGAATATAAATTAATTCAAAGAAAAAAGCAACAACTAAAAAGACAAATTGACAAAACATATGAAAAGTTCACAGAAAAAGAAATAGAAAGGGCTGTAAAATATATGGTCAAACAAAATGGTGCTTGATGTAATTCATGCATGGGGCAAGAAAAATTTGAATTCAAACATCATCTCTACATCTCCTGTTGGCCAACTCTGTGTCTGAGAATGCATTTTGTTGGTCCAGGAGTGGAAGAGCAGGTGTCCCCAACACTCTGCTGGTGAGAATATGATTTGGAATAACCTCTGTGCATTTGATAAAAATACACCACAACATAAACGTTACATATGTATGTTTATACTTGTGTGCCAAAGATTTGCTATCAAAATACTGTTTGGGGGCTGGAGAAGTGGCTTAGTAGTTAAGGCACTTGCCTGCAAAGCCAAAGGACCCAGGTTCAACTCCTCAGGTCCCACATAAGCCAGATGCATGGGGGCGGGGCACACATCTGGAGTGTGTTTGCAGTGGCTGGAGGACCTGGTGTGCCCATTCTCTCTCTCGCTTGCTCTTTTCCTGCCCATTTCTGCATCTCTCTGTCTCTCAAATAAATAAATAAAAATAAAATATTTTTTAAAAATAGTGTTTTTAAGGGCTGGAGTGATGACTTAGCAGTTAAGGTGCTTGCCTGCGAAGCCCAAGGATTCAGGTTCAATTCTCCAGGTCCCATGTAAGCCAGACGCACAAGATGACACATGTATCTGGATTTTGTTTGCAGTGGCTAGAAGCAATGGTGTGTCCATTCTCTCTCTGTGTGTCTCAAATAAATAAATAAAAATAAATTTTAAAAATAGGGTTTTAATAGCAAATAAAGTGGAAATAAATTAAATGTCCACTTGTAAACAAACAGATGCATTCATTCCATGGACTAAGTGAGGTTACCCAGGCTTAGAAAGACAAACCCTGCATGTTCTCTCATATGTGAATCAAACATTTAATTTGTTTATAGATTGTAGTTAGCATAAGTAATTCTGGTAGGGAAGCTAGAATGAGGTTTAGGGGACTAGCGGAGGGAATAATAGGCAAGTACAGGGAGTAGAAGGGTCTAGAGGGGGGAAAGGGTAAGGGAAGGAGAGGAGGGGAAAATTCCAAAACTAAAGATGGCATGAATTAGTACTATAGAAATCTACTTCTTCATGCTGGGCACGGTGGCGCACGCCTTTGATCTCAGCACGAGAGAACTACTTCCTTGTATGGGTACAGAATCTCTCCGTAAAGAAACAAGCGACCGATACCATCTGTTACTTGTTTGAAAGAAGTTAAATTAAAATAGCCACATGCATTTATTAATGGTTCCTAAATGTTATGGCCATGCACAGAAGGAAGTGCACTGAGCAGTAATTATCACAATTACATATTTACTGAGTATTTGCTACAGGGCTTGAAGCTACGGGATACTGGAAACAGGTAGGTCATTAGCAGAGAAGAAACAGCAGTCGGCCCACACCACGCTGATCATCAGAAAGTAGAGATTTAAGAATACCTGGTCTAGCTGGGTGTGGCAGTGCACACCTGTCATCCCCATTCTGGGGCTGCAGAGGCAGGAGATCAGGAGTTCAAAGTCATTTTTTGGGATACATTGTGAGTTCCAGGCTAGCTTTGGCTTTACCCAATTCTGTTTCTTCAAAAAGACAAAAAAAATTTGGGCTGGAGAAGTGACTTAACTGCCTGCAAAGCCAAAAGACCCAGGTTCAATTCCCCAGGACCCATGTAAGCCAGATGTAAAAGGTGGAGAATGCATTTGGAGTTCATTTGTAGGGGCTGTAGGCCCTGGCGTGCTCTCTCTCTCTCTCTCTCTCTCTCTCTCTCTCTATCTGCCTCAATTTTTTTCTCTCTCTCTCTTAAATGAATAAATAAATAAAATATTTAAAATTTAAAACACATACACACACACAATTGAACCAGGTGTGGTGGTGCACACCTTTAATCCCAGCAGTTGTGAGGCAGAGGTAGGAGGATCACCATAAGTTTGAGACCACCCTGAGACTACAAAGTGAATTCCAGGTCAGCCTGGGCTAGAGTTAGAGCCTACCTCAATATATATATATATATATGGCCAGGCATGGTGGTGCACACCTTTAATCCCAGCATTTGGGAGGTAGAGGTAAGAGGATCACTGTGAGTTTGAGGCCATCTTGAGGCTACATAGTAAATTCCAGGTTAGCCTGGGCTAGAGCGAGACCCTACCTCAAAAAAGTCAAATCAGAAATGGAGAGATGGCTTAGCAGTTAAGGTGCTTGCCTGCAAAGCCAAAGGATCCCAGTTCGATTTTTCAGGACCCACCTAAGCCAGATGCACAAGAGGGGTGTATGCATCTGGAGTTCATCTGCAGTGGCTGGAAGCCCTGGCGTGCCCATTCTCTCTCTCTGCCTTTTTCTCTCTCTCAAATAAATAAATAAAATATATTAAAATAGGGATCTTTTTTTTTTAAAGCCAAATCAAATCAAATATAAATTTAAATTTTTATTATAAGCCTCTCACTATACTAAATTGATCTGACAGCAATCAGGTGTTATTTATCCTTGTATCACACTCTTTTCCTCATTATACAACCCAGCCTAGTCTCCATTCATTTCATTCATTCATTCATTTATGTGCCAGCAGAGAGAGGAGAGTGAGAGAGGGAGAAAAAATGAGAATAGACATGCCAGGGCCTCTTACCACTGCCAACAAATTCCAGACACATGTGCCACTTTGTGCATCTCCAGCCTGCTCTCTTAGAGGAGCTGCCCAATGTTTATGAATACATGAATGACTAGCCATAGATGATGGCAGATAGAGTTCTAGAAGGGATAAACGGGTCTGACGGTCAGAGCAAGAGTGGAAGTCGTCAGGTGTGGTGGCGCACGCCTTTAATCCCAGCACTCAGGAGGCAGAGGTAGGAGGGTCGCTGAGAGTTCGAGGCCACCCTGAGACTACATAGTTAATTCCAGGTCAGCCTGGGCCAGAGTGAGACCCTACCTCGAAAAATAAATAAATAAATAATTTTAAAAAAAAAAAAGAGTGGAAGTTGAAGGCCTGTGATATACCACTGCTCCCATTTCTTTCCAGTACTGGGAATGTCTAGTACCCTTTAGGCTCCTTGATCAAAGGAAAGATGCTAAATAAGTATATTTAAGAACCACGCCAGGCATGGTGGCTCACGCCTTTAATCCCAGCACTCAGGAGGCAGAGGTAGGAGGATCGCTATGAGTTCGAGGTCACCCTGAGACTACATAGTGAATTCCAGGTCAGCCTGAGCCAGAGTGAGACCCTACCTCAAAAAACAAACAAACAAAAAAGAACTATGACCAACGGCCGGGTATGGTGGTGCACGCCTTTAATCCCAGTGAGGCCCTACCTCAAACCCACCCCCCAAAAAGAACCATGACCGTAACCTCTCCGTAACTAAGTAAATAGTTACTATTGTGGCAGATAATATTCCCTTGCAAATACGTCTATGATCTAATCTTGAATGTGTTACACGGCAAAGTGGGCTTGATTGATGTAACTGAGATTTCAGACCTTAAACAGAAAGACAAAAACGTCTGAGGCATGAGTGTTCAGTGCACCATTCCTGCCTCTGAGGTTCCAGGCCTGTATGAGTGACACTGTTTTGTTGCTTTATAATAATTTCTGACAAAGGCAACTTATAAAAGGGTTTATTTTGGCTCACATTCTTCCCATCATGGTGGGGGAAAGGGTGGCAAGAGTATGAGGTAGCTGGTCACGCTGAGTCCACAGCAAAGAAAGATGAATGCTGGGGCTGGAGAGATGGCTTAGTGGTTAAGGCGTTTGCCTGCAAAGCCAAAGGACCCAAGTTCAATTCTCCAGGACCCATGTTAGCCAGATGCACAAGGGGGCACACACGTCTGGCGTGTGTTTGCAGTAGCTGGAGGCCCTGGCACACCCATTCTCTCTCTCTCTTTCTCTCTCCCTCTCTGTCAAATAAAATAAATAGATTAAAAGATTTTTTAAATATTAAAAAAAGAAAGAAAGATGAATGCTGGGGCTGGAGAGATGGCTTAGCGGTTAAGGCGTTTGCCTGCAAAGCCAAAGGACCCAAGTTCAATTCTCCAGGACCCACGTTAGCCAGATGCACAAGGGGGCACACACGTCTGGCGTGTGTTTGCAATAGCTGGAGGCCCTGGCACACCCATTCTCTCTCTCTCTTTCTCTCTCCCTCTCTGTCAAATAAAAATAAATAAATTAAAAGATTTTTTAAATATTAAAAAAAGAAAGAAACATGAATGCTGGGGCTGGAGAGATGCCTTAGTGGTTAAGGCACTTGCCTGAGAAGTCTAGAGACCCATGTCCGATTCTCTAGATCCCACATAAGTCAGACGCACAAAGGTGAAGCACACGCAAGGTCGTGCATGCCCACTAGGTGGTACAAGTGCCTGGAGTTTGATTTCAGTGGCTGAGGCCCTGGAGCACCAATTCTCTCTCTGTGTCTGTCTGTCTCTTTTTCTCTCTTTGTAAATTAATACATATAAAAATAGAAAGAAAGATGTATGCTGGTGCTCAGCTCACTTTCTCCTGTTTATTCCATCTAGGACTCCTGCCCATGGGATAGGATTGCCCACATTTCGTCTTTCCTCATAGACCTACACTGAGGTGTGTTGCCATGGTAGGTGTGGTGGTCTGAATGTAAAATGTCTAAATCCAGTCAAGCTCTGCAATGAGAATTAACCCTCACAGTGCCCACAGTCAAGGAGGCTGGCCGGATGATAGCTCAGTTGGTAAAGTGCTTACCTTGTAAGCATGAGGACCTGAGTTCAATACTCAGGGCCCATGTAAAAATTCCAGGCATGGTGGTGCCAGGCATGGTGGTGCCAGCCAGGATGGATCCCTGAGGCTTGCTGGCCAGCCAGTCTCTATTCTAATTGAGTAGCTCTAAATCAATGAGACCCTGTCTCCAAAAAAAAAAAAAAGATTGTTAGCCAGGCATGGTGGTGCATGTCTTTAATCCCAGCACTCGGCAGGCAGAGGTAGGAGGATCGCTGTGAGTTCAAGGCCACCCTGAGACTACATAGTGACTGCCAGGTCACCCTGGGTTAGAGTGAAACCCTACCTTGATAAACCAAAAAAAAAAAAAAAAAGATTGGGCTGGAGAGATGGCTTAGTGGTTAAGGCCCTTGCCTGGAAGACTAAGGACCCCAGTTTGATTCACCAGGTCCCACATAAGCCAGATGCACATGGTGGCACATGTGTCTGGGGTTCGTTTGCAGTGGCTAGAGGCCCTGGCGCTCCCATTCTCACTCTTTATCTCTCTCTCTCTCTCTCTCCCCCCCCACCGTCTCAAATAAATAAATAACAATAAAATCTTGGGCTGGAGGGATGGCTTAGCCGTTAAGGCATTTGCCTGCAAAGCCAAAGGACCCAGATTAAATTCCCCAGGGCCCACATTAGCCAGATGCACAAGGGGGAACATGTGTCTGGAGTTCATTTGCAGTGGCTGGAAGCCCTGGTGTGCCCATTCTCTCTCTGTCTGTCAAATAAATAAATAATAAAAATAAATAACTTAAAAATAAGTAAAATCTTAAAAAAAAAATTTTTTTTTTTTTTGGTTTTTCGAGGTAGGGTCTCACTCTAGCTCAGGCTGACCTGGAATAATTCACTCTGTAGTCTCAGGGTGGCCTTGAACTCATGGCGATCCTCCTACCTCTGCCTCTCGAGTGCTGGGATTAAAGGCGTGTGCCATCATGCCTGGCTTCCAGTTCTCTTTTTCATTCTTTTTTTTTTTTTTGAGGCAAGTCCAACAGACTGGCCTTTTTTTTTCTTTTTTTTTAATGAAAGAGAGAAATGACGTGCCAGGGCCTCCACCTACTGCAATTGAACTCCAGATGTATGCGCCCCCTTTTGCACATGTGTGACATTGTGTGCTTCCGTCACTGCATCTGGCTTACATGGGACCTGGAGAATCGAACATGAGTCCTTGGGCTTCGCAGGCAAGTGGCTTAACCGCTAAGCCATCTCTCCAGCCCCGCTTTTTAAATTCCTTTGTTTTTTTGAGGTAGGGTTTCACTGTAGTCCAGGCTGACCTGGAACTTACTGTGAAGTCTTAGGGTGGCCTCAAACTCATGGCGATCCTCCTATCTCTGCCTTCCGAGTGCTGGGATTAAAGGTGTGCGCCACCACCCCTGGCTTCTTTAAAAAAAATTTTTTTTAAAGATGACAAAAGGTTGACTTATGGACTCTGCATACACATGAACACACACACACACATTAAAAAAAAAAAAAAAGAAGGAAAAGAAGAACTAAAGCGAGACCTTTTTGTAAGGGCTAAGGATGGTCCTTACTTGATAGGCTGTGAGGAAGCCTTTGCCTTACACATATACAGAAATGACTTCTGCCCACAATCTGAGTTCTCCTTCTAGAGCCTCCAGAGCAGAGTCCAGTCAGCTAACATCTTCATTTTGTTGTTGTTGTTTCGTTTTGTCAAGGTCGGATCTCACTCTAGCCCAGGCTGACCTGGAATTCACTATGTATTCTCAGAGTGGCCTCAAACTCACAGTGATCCTCCTACCTCTGCCTCCCGAGTGCTGGGATTAAAGGCGTGCGCCACCACACCTGACTAACATCTTGATTTGAGCCTTGTGAAATCGCAGAGAAAACAGGCATGGTAACCTAGACATTTGGTCCACTTGTGCTATTTTAATTCACTTTTATAGTACAGTAAAAAAAAAAACCAGTATCAGGGCTGGAGCGATGTCTTAGTAGTTAAGGCACTTGTCTGCAATGCCTAAGGACCCAGGTTCGAGTCCACAGTACCCACGTAAGCCCAATGCACAAAGTAGCGCATGTGTCTGGAGTTCATTTACAGTGGCTAGAGGCCCTGGTGTGTCCATTCTCCCCCATCTCTCTGCCTCTTACTCTCTCAAATAAATAAATAAATAAAAATAAAATAAAGCAATATCGATTTTTTTAATTGAGCCTAGGAACCATGTCTTGAATATGTTCCATGGGACAAGCGTTAGAGCTGGAAAACTGGATATATATTCTCAAGATGCTTCCAAGCACATAAACTCATTGAGGTGAGAACATGACAGCCACACCGGGGTGCCATCCTCAGCTTCCTGACTTTGCCTACTCCCATCCCTTCTCCGTGTATTGTGCACCTTCCCAACAAACTGACCCAATGACCCACCACCCCAGTGACCTGGACCACTGACCCATCATTCCAAAGGCCAAAATTACAAGAAATCCCTTTATTTTAAAAAATATTTTATTTTATTTTTGATTTGAGAGAGGAGTGGGCATGCCCGTGCCCCCAACCACTGCAAATGAACTCCAGACGCATGCACTACCTTGTGCAGCTGGCTTATGTAGGTCCTAGGGAATCAAACCTGGGTCCTTTGGCTTTGCAGGCAAACACCTTAACTGCTAAGCCATCTCTCCAGCCCAGAAATCCCTTTATTGAACCCCGAAAGACTATGTGGTTAATAACACCTTAATGGAATTTCTCTAAAATTCTGTTTCTCCTTCCCTTATTCCACTTTCTCCCATGGTCCCTGACTGCAACTTCCTGTGTCTTATCACATCTCACCTGGCTGGCTGCCATCACCTCTCACCTACTAGCTTTCCCGACTTGGCAGACACCCTTGTTCCATGAAACCAGCAGAGTCATCTTGTCCAGGATTAAGTTGACCATGCTGGGCTCTCCCTCAAAAGTTCTTCAAAGGTAAACTACAAAAAAAAAAAAAAAAAAAAAAAAAAAAAAAGTCTAACAAAAACTGTCTTAGCCGGGCATGGTGGTGCACGCCTTTAATCACAGCACTCGGGAGGCAGAGGTAGGGGGATCACCTTGAGTTCGAGGCCACCCTGAGACTACATAGTGAATTCCAGGTCAGCCTGAGCTAGAGTGAGACCCTACCTCGAAAAAACAAAAAACAAAACAAAACAAAAACTGTCTGCTTGGTTTCTAATCTGATGCTACAGAGAATTTGTAACATAGCCCAAAGTCCAATTGTTTGCTGACTGAATCACCACAGGCTCCTTTGGCTCTCTTTTCAAAAAAATTACGTTGGCTGGAGAGATAGCTTAGAGGTTAAGGCGCCTGCCTGCAAAGTCTAAGAACGCAGGTTCGAATCTCCAGGTCCCACGTTTAGCCAGACGCAAAAGTGACGCATGAGTGCAATGTCGCACATGCGCACTAGGGGGCGCACACAACTGGAGTTCATTCACAGCAACTGAGAGGCCACTGGTGTGCCCATTCTCTCTCTCTCTCTCTCTCTCTCAAGTTAAAAGAATAAATAAATTAATAAAAATTTTAAAATTATGTATTTATTTGACAGAGAGAGAGAGAGAGAAAGAAAATGGGCATTAGGTACTGGGGAACTGAACCTGGGTCATTGGGCTTTGCTGGCAAGTGCCTTAACCACGAAGCTGTCTCTCCAGCCCCCATTTGGCTCGCTTTCTTTTTATTATTATTGACAACATATTTTGTATGGATACATCATGTGTGGGTACCCTCTTTTCCCTCAACCCTGCCCCCATTCTGCTGTGGATGCTCCTTGGTGGGGTTGCAGGTTGAGTGCTGTGGGAGCAGCAGTCAGGTTTTGTGGGGGCGGCAATGCCTCTGGGCACGATGTCTCAATCTGTAAGATAGCTCTTACTCTCTTGACTCACCTCTTGTCTTTTTGTTGTTGTTGTTTTGGTTTGTCAAGGTAGAGTCTCACTCTAGCTCAGGGTGGCCTCAAACTCACAGTGATCCTCCTACTGCTGCCTCCCAATGCTGGGATTAAAGGCGAGCGCCACCACGCCCCGCTTTGACTCAACTCTTGTTTTACAGCATCCTCCTCTGCCCTGCTCCTGCCATGCTTCGACTGAGTTTCGATCGCCTTCACCTATCTGCCGGAAAAGCCTGGCTGGTAGCTACAGTTCACCTTTTATGATTCTATTTCATTTTCAGCTGACAGCTCAGGCAGACTGTCTGGTCTCCCTGATGTAGACCCTCCTTCCATCACGATACACAGCGCACCTCCATGACCTTCTCAGTTTGCCCTGGGCTGTGTAGAGGTACCAGTGGTTCCTTACTACTTCAGCACGAGCCAGGTCCAGCATCAAAGGGTAACCATTGAGAGATGCTAGCAGTAGGCTGGAGAAATGGCTTAGCAATTAAGGCATTTGCCTGTGAAGCCAAAGGATCCCGGTTCAATTCTCCAGGACCCACATACGCCAATGCACAAAGTGCACATGCATCTGGAGTCCATTTGCAATGGCTGGAGGCCCTGGCATGCCAATTCTCTCTCTGTCTGCTTCTCTTCTCTCTCTCTCTGCTAGCAAATAAATAAATTAAAATTAAAATTAATTTTTAAAAAGCCAACTGTCCACCATCATAGAGGGTTCTAGAAACACACCTCTAATGTTACCTCAGGTATAATCACATATAAGCCTGTTTGGGAATGTTCTCTGCTGCTTGGAACAACACAAGCATCTGATAAATACCAGGAATAAATAAATAAATAAAAGATAAATATCCATAATATAAAATAAGTTATATATTTTATTAATATGTATATGAGGATATTATAAAGATATCAATATTAAGGAGGCTTTAGAATTAGTCATAATGGCTCAGGCCTTTAATCCCAACTCAGAAGGATGAGGTAGAAGGATTGCTATGAGTTTGAGGCCAGCATAGACTACAGAGTGAGTTCTAGGTTAACCTGGGCTAGAGTGAGACTCTGCCTCAAAAAGTTAATAATAAGGGCTGGAGAGATGGCCCAGTGGTTAAAGGTGCTTGCTTGCAAAGCCTGATAGCCTGGGTTTGATTCCCCCATACAAACACAAACCAGATGCACAAAATAGTGCATACATCTGGAGTTCATTTGCAGTGGCAGGGCACTGTGGTGTACCCACACTCATTCTTTCTCTCTGCCTCTTTCTCTGTCTCTGTGAAATAAATAACAACATTTTTTAAATTTTATTTTATTAATTTGAGAGAGAGCAGTAAGAGAGAGATAACTGACACGCCAGGGCCTCTAGCCATTGCAAATGAACTCCAAATGCATGTGCTTGTGCATCTGACTTACATGGGTAGTGGGAAATTGAACCTGTGTCCTCAGGCTTCACCTGCAAGTGTCTTAACTGCTAAGGCATCTCTCCAGCCCAATAAAAATATTTTTTAAAAGATAATAATAATGAAGAAGAGAAGATTTTAGGGCAGACATGATATCTGCACTATTTTTGTTTTTGGAGAGAGACACAGAGAGAGAGGGAGAAGAGGACAGATAGAGATGGGCACGCCAGCAGCCTCTTAGCTGCTGCGAACGAAATCCAGATGTGTGCGCCTCCTTGTGGTCAAGTGCGGCATTGTGCCCTTGTGTCACTTTGCATCTGGCTAAACGTGGGACCTGGAGATTGGAACCGCTAGAGGTTGGAACCAGTGTTCTTAGGCTTCGAAGACAGGCGCTTTAACCGCTAAGCCATCTCTCTAGCCCTGCACTAATTTTTTTATAATTTTTTTTCTGGCCAGGCATGGTGGTGCACGCCTTTAATCCAAGCACTTCGGAGGCAGAGGTAGGAAGATCGACATGAGTTCGAGGCCACCCTGAGACTTCACAGTGAATTCCAGGTTAGCCTGGGCTAGAGAGAGAGACCCTACCCTGAAAAAGAAAAAAAAAAAAAGAAATAATTTTTTTTCTGAACTATTTCTTTTTTAAAAAATTTATTGTTATTCCTTTATTTGAGAGAGAGAGAGAATGGGTACGCAGGGCATCCAGCCACTGCAAACAAACTCCAAATGCATACATTACCTTGTGTATCTGGCTTATGTGGGGTCCTGGGGGAATCAAACCTGGGTCTGTTGGCTTTGCAGGCAAATGCCTTAACATTAAACCATCTCTCCAGCCCTGAACTCTTTATTTACTTTCTTATTTATTTATTTATTTATTTATTTATTTATTTATTTATTTATTCATTTGACAGAGAAAGAGGGAGAGAGAGAGAATGGGTGCATCAGGGCCTCCAGCCACTGAAAATGAACTCCAGTCTCACGTGCCCCCTTGTGCATCTGGCTTACGTGGGTCCTGGGAGTAGAACCTGGGTCCTTTGGCTTTGCAGGCAAGTGCCTTAACCACTAAGCCATTTCTCCAGCCCTGAACTGTTTCTTTTTGTTTGGGGGGGCGGGGTTCGAGTAGAGTTTCACTCTGGTCCAGGCTGACCTGGAATTCACTATGTATTCTCAGGGTGGCCTCGAACTCATGGCGATCCTCCTACCTCTGCCTCCCAAGTGCTGGGATTAAAGGCATGCACCACCATGCCCAGCTTGAAGTGTTTCTTAATGAATGGCAGGAGCTGGGTACTTTTCCAGCAAGAGAAGGAATACACTCACAGAAGGAGTGCAAGTGAGCAGTGTGAAAAGATCCTGGAATGGCGATGAGAACTTTCCAGAAGAGGAAGCGTCATTCAGCCGCTCAACATGAGAAGTGCTGGAGCAGAGAGTTCACCACCCTGGCTACCACTGCTGACTCCAGAAGAACACCCTGGGCAAAGAGCCTGCCTACAAGCCTCAGCTGTAGGCAGATGACACATTGGGAGAATGACTGTAAGAGGTGAGCCCAAGGGCAGGCATATGGCAAGAAGGATTTAACTGCAGTCACCCCAGTGAGAAACAAGCAAAGGTTTCAATGAGTGATGTGTAGGTAGTGGTGATGGACACTATCAAGAAACAGGCAGGAAGCCAGGCGTGGTGGCGCACACCTTTAATCCCAGCACTTGGGAGGCACAGGTAGGAGGATTGCCGAGAGTGCAAGAGCACTCTGAGACTACATAGTGAATTCCAGGTCAGTCTGGGACAGAGTGAGACTCTACCTTGAAAAACCAAAAAAAAAAAAAAAAAAAGAAGAAGAAGAAGAAAAACACACAGGAAGCAATGCAGATGGGGGCAGTGATTCATTAAGTGAAGCCGGGTTGACAGATTCTAGAGGGAGGGCAGGTTGGTCTGACAGAGGCACTAAGACACATTAAACCTTCAGTTTGAAGCCTTATCAAAAAAGTTAGTAGGGCTGGAGAGATGGCTAGGCGGTTAGGCGCCTGCCTGCCAAGCCTAAGAACTCAGGTTCCAAACTCCAGGTCCCACGTTTAGCCAAACACAAAAAGTGACTCAAGGGGGCAATGCCGCACTTGCCCACAAGGGGGCGCACACATCTGGAGTTCGTTCGCAGAGGCTGAGAGGCCGCTGGCACACCCATTCTCTCTCTCTCTCTCTCTATCTCTCTAGCTCTTTCTCTCTCGATCTCGCTAAAATAATAATAATAAAAAAAAAGAGTCAGTAACACGACAGGCAGAAAGGCAACATCATATGGTAAGATCCCAAAGCCAGAGGCAGAGAGAGGCTTCTGTTCTGAGGAACAAAGCAAACTGTCTGTTTTTTTTCTTTTTTTTTTTTTTGAGTGCGAGATAGAGAAAGAGGGAGAGAGAGAATGGGTGCACCAGGGCCTCCAGCCACTGCAAACAAACTCCAGACGCATGTGCCACCCTGTGCATCTGGCTTACCTGGGTCCTGGGAATCGAACCTAGATCCTTTGGCTTCACAGGCAAATGCCTTAACCACGAAGCCATCCCTCCAGCCCTGATTAATTTTTTTTATCTGCAGTGGGCAGCAGTGAATGCAGCTAGAACCTTAATCTTTTAATAATGGCATTATAAAATATGTTTAATCCTTTTAAAAATATTTTATTATTAAGCTGGGTGTGGTGGCGCGCATCTTTAATCCCAGCACTCCAGAGGCAGAGGTAGGAGGATCGCCGAGAGTTCGAGGCCACCCTGAGACTACATAGTGAATTCCAGGTCAGCCTGAGCTAGAGTGAAACCCTATCTCGAAAAAGCAAAAATAAATAAATAAATAAAAATTTATTATTTATTTATTTGAAATAGAGAGGGAGAGAGAAAGAGGCAGAGAGAGAGAGAGAGAATGGGTGCACCATGGCCTCCAGCCACTGCAAACAAACTCCAGATGCATGTACCACCTTGTGCATCTGGCTTATTTGGGTACTGGGGAACCGAGCCTCAAACTGGGGTCTTTAGGCTTCACAGGCCAGCGCTTAACCACTAAGCCATCTCTCCAGCCCAAGTTATTTCTTCTTATTGGAGAAAGGACTGTGTCAGTGTAGGCCACGTGAGACATAACATAGAGGCAAAGGAAGGGGGTGGGGAGAGAATGAAGGCCCCTGGTCCTTTAAGCTCTCTAAGGGGCAGGGGCTGTTTTCCCACCCTGTTTCTGTTTATGTCAGGGGTCGGGGTTGTGGCCTTGCTTGCCTATTAGCTCTCTGTAGTGTCTGGAGAGAGGGGGAGTGACAGGCTGTGGCTAAGTCCTCCAGAAGCTCTGTAATCTAACAAGTTATCAAGGCCACAGTTTCTTTGAGCTGAGTGACTACATCCATGGCAGTATCACCAGACGGGCAGAGGAAACAGAAAAAGAAACCGGTTGAAAAAGCAGGAGATTGGGAAATTGCGGTGTGACACACCCCCAGCACGTTCAGGTGGAGATGTTCAGTGGCATCTGGGAGAAGATCAAGGCTGAAGAAACAGATTGTTTGGAAACCTTTCCTTTTAGAGCAGAGGGCTAAAATCATAGTAAGGCCAGGCGTGGTGGTGCACGCCTTTAATCCCAGCACTCGGGAGGCAGAGGTAGGAGGATCGCTGTGAGTTTGAGGCCACCCTGAGACTACAGAGTGAATTCCAGGTCAGCCTGGGCTAGAGCGAGCCCCTACCTCCAAAACAAACAAACAAAAAAAGGTAAGAAATGATGTCAATTGCTGAGGGTTATAAAATGGAATTGGGTTAGGGAACTTATTTTTTTTAATAGAATCTCATTATGTAGCCTAGGCTACACTTGAATTCAGACGCTCCTGCTTTAGCCTCCTGCTGAGACCATAGGCCTTATACCACCACTATGCCACCATGCTCAACTGCTAGGGTGTGTGTGTGTGTGTGTGTGTGTGTTTTAAATCTAGGTCCCAGGGCTGGAGAGATGGCTTAGCAGTTAAGCACTTGCCTGTGAAGCCTAAGGACCCTGGTTCGAGGCTTGATTCCCCAGTAACCACATAAGCCAGATGCACAAGGTATCTTGATGTGCCCATGTATCTTGAATTCGTTTGCAGTGGCTGGAGGCCCTGGTGCACCCATTCTATCTCTCTCTATCACTCTCAAATAAATAAATAAAAATAAACAAAAAATTAAAAATCTAGGTTCCAGATATGAGAGAAAACACAGTATTTGTCTGTCTTTTCTTAGCGGGGCAGATTGTAGAGAGCAGGGAAGGACTAGGGTAATTTTTAGGAGGAACTGGAAAAGAAAAATCCTTCAGGGACAAAATTCAAGCCGTGGCTCTTCAGTTAACCATGCCCTGGAGCTTCCGAAGGGGGGAAGTAATATTGACAGTCCAAAATGTCATTTGATTCATTTGAAAGAGAGAGTGAGAAAGAGGCAGAAAAAGAGAGAGAGAGAACGGGCATGCCAGGGCCTCTAGCCACTGCAAAAGAACTCCAGATGCATGTGTTACCGTGTGCAGCTGGCTTTCATGGGTACTGGGGAATTGAACCTGGGTCCTTAGGCTTTGCAGGCAAGTGCCTTAACTGTTAAGCTATCTCTCCAGCCCAAAATATCACAATTACTTGGCTGGAGACAATGGGGTTCTTTGCTTGAATGGTGTTTATTTCTTTTGGAGACAAGACTGCACTATTGTGGCCCAGGCAGACCTCACACGTGATCCTCCTGAGTAGCTGGGATTACAGGTGTATGCCACTAAAACCCAGCTTGGGCAGTGGGAACTTCAAAAGCTTCCAGATGATTCTAGTACAGAGTCACCGAGTGAAAACACTGAGTAATGTTGGTCAGAGTTTAGAGGGGACGGGACCTATGCAACGGGGAATTCACCTTTGCTAAATTGATTTTTTCCAAAACATGATTCAGCTACTTGAAGCCACTCAGAGGATGACCACAGGATTGATCTCGAGTTGCTTTGCCAGGTAGATTCGGAAGTAACACAAGTAAAGATGAAGATGCTTGTGGGGGTGGCGGGGAGGGGAATGAAGGATACTGTGAAAAAGAAAGAGAGGAAGAGAGGTGTAAGAGCTGAAAAGCCAGAGGCTGTGACTTGAAGGTGGGCTATGGGGTCTGATGATCTGTTCTTGGCACACCTCGGGGAGATAGGCCAAAAAAAGCAAACGGTTACAGGGTTAGAGGTTATC
Organism: Orientallactaga sibirica; assembly: GCA_036365145.1. NCBI lineage: Eukaryota > Metazoa > Chordata > Mammalia > Rodentia > Dipodidae > Orientallactaga > Orientallactaga sibirica. The sequence goes on along the minus strand of JAEOAD010000054.1, from coordinate 7,895,885 downwards.
AGAGCAAGGGTGGGACTCCAGACATGTCCATCACACGGATGGCAATGAAGCCGAGAATGACGGTCAGAGATGAAGACAGGTAACCAGAGGCAAAGCCTAAGAGTGAGAGGTTCAAACCCGAGAGCTTGGTTTCATTTTTCCACGGTGAGGTGAAGAGGTTTAATTCAAATACGGCAGTGGGCAGATGGAACTCTGGCCTGTTCCCAGACCTGTGGCACCTTGGCCGGTGAAACCAAGCTTTGTCTTCTCCCGCTCCAACATCAACTTTGTCCGCAAACACTGACAGCTCACTCTTTTAAATATAGTCTTTTTTAAAAAAAAAAAAAAAGTATTTATTTATTTAATAGTGAGACAGAGCTGGGCATGGTGGGGCACACCTTTAATCTCAGCAGTCGGGGGGCAGAGGTAGGAGGATCGCTGTGAGTTCGAGGCCACCCTGAGACTACAGAATAAATTCCAGGTCAGCCTGGGCTAGAGTAAGACCCTACCTTTAAAAACAAAACAAAACAAAACAAAACAACAACAAAAAGATGGGAGGGAGAGAAGAAGGAGGAAGAGAGGAAGGAAAAAAAAATCTCAATAACCTATTAAAAATGCCTACACGAGGCTGTGAGATAATTTTCTAACATGTTAGCAATTGTCATTTCTGGTTGGTAGGATTATAGGTGAAACGTTTCCTGTCTTTTTTGTTGTGATTTTTTTCCCCGGGTTTTATTTTTTCTGCTTTGTTATCTTCTGTTACAAGTGTCCACATTCCTAAGATCAGCCTATAGTGTGTATTATAAGAAGGAAACAATCTGATATTACTGATTGATTGTGAGTATAAATTTTCTCAGGCCAAGTACAGAAAACCCTATCTATGCCATAAATCTCTGTTTTTCTACATCGACCATGAAAAAATATTAATGAAAACATGAACACAAAAACCCAGCCATTCCTCATCAAACTACCTACTCAAGAGAGAGCAGCAGGATACAGTGGGTCCTGACCATCCCTGGTCAGGCTGGACAGGGTAAACCTGGAGTGACGGGAGACTGCTGGCACTGTGGTCTCATTGTGGCCTTATTGACGTGCATAACTGAGTGCTCATAATGGCCATCCCTGGAGGAGCAGATGGTCCAGAGGAGTCAGACGCTTCTCGGAATGTGAGACACTATTTTCATTTGAGCTTGGCTTGGGTAGCGTCATATCTGGCTATCAATATACAGCTGTATTTTTATTTTCTCTTGTGTTTTTTTAAGTTTCCCAGCTTTTAAAAAAAAATATTTTATTTTTATTCATTTATTTGACAGAGAAAGAGGGAGAGAGAGAGAATGGGCCACTGCATACGAACTCCAGACGCTTATGCCCCCTTGTGCAGCTGGCTAACATGGGTCCCAGGGAATCAAACCCGAGTCCTTTGGCTTTACAGGCAAATGCCTTAACAGCTAAGCCATCCCTCCACTCCTCTTGTGTTTCTTGTAGATGGGTAGAGAGACAGAAGGGAGGGAAAGTTTCTATCCTTTCCTCCTCACATCACTTTTTTGTTTTGTTTTGTTTTCAAGGTAGGGTCTCACATTAGCCCAGGCTGATCTGCAATTCACTGTAGTTCCAGGCTGGTCTCAAATTCACAGTGATTCTGCTACCTCTGCCTCCCAAGTGCTGGGATTAAAGGTGAGCACCACCATGCCTGGCTGATTTTTCTATATTTTTTACATCAGTATGTATGTATGTATGTATGTATGTATGTATGTATGTATGTATGTATGTATGTATGTATGTATGTGAGAGGTGGATAGATAAAGAGAAAATGGGTGCATCAGGGCCTCCAGCTGTTGCAAACGTACTCCAGACACATCTGCCACCTTGTGCATCTGGCTTCCTTGGGTACTAGGGAACTGAACCTGGATCCCTGGGCTTTGCAGGCAAGCACCTGACTGCTAAGCCATCCCCCCAACCCCCAAATGTGCTATTTAAGATAAACCCCTGACAACCGGATAGAAGGGAAAGAGGGACTTGGTCTAGGGAGATGGTTCAGCAGTTAAAAGTACCTGCTCACAGGCTTGCTGGCTCAAGTTCAATTCCCAAAAACGCACATAAAGCTGGATATGCAAAGTGGTTCATTCATTGGTGATCGCAGTGTGTCTGTAGTAATGGCAGGTGGAATCAGGAGATTCTGGAAGCTCTTGGGCCAGCTAGACTGGTGTAAAAAGTAGCAAAACTTGGGCTGGAGAGATGGCTTAGCAGTTAAGGCGCCTGCCTGCTAAGCCTAAGAACGCCTGTTCGAATCTCCAGGTCTCACGTTTAGCCAGATGCAAAAAGTGATGCAAGGGTGCAATGCCGCTCTTTCCCACAAGGGGGCGCACGCGTCTGGAGTTCGATCACAGCAGCTGAGAGGCTGCTGGCACATCCATTCTCTGTCTCTCTCTCCAAAAAAAAAAAAAAAAAAAAAAAAAAAAAAAAAAGCCGGGCGTGGTGGCACACACATGCCTTTACTCCCAGCACTTGGGAGGCAGAGGTAGGAGGATCCAAGGCTACCCTGAGACTCCAGAGTAAATTCCAGGTCAGCCTGGGCTAGAGCAAGACCTTACCTTGAAAAAAAATTTTTTTAAGAATAAAAAGGAAAAAGGGACTTTATTGACGTTCTGGGCTACTATAAACTTTTTCAAGTCTTACATTCTTAACACTGACCCTAAAATGGGTTGGTTTTTTTCTTTTTGGAACTGCCCTATGCCTTTACAAAACACTTGTGCAAGATCAAATCCCTAGAGCCTTCTATATATTCTCCTATATCACCCCACAGAGTCAATATACAAAGTCGGAAGAGCCTAAGCTTGTAAGCAGGCCTGGATTTCTTTTAAAATATTTTATTTATTTACTTATTTATTTATTGGAGAGAGCAAGAAAGAGAGGTAGATAGAGAGAGAGAGGAAGAGAGAATGGATGCACCAGGGCCTGCAGCCACTGCAAATGAACTCCAGATGCATGTGCCATCTTGTGCATCTGGCTTTATGTGAGTACTGGGCAATCAAAACTGGGTGCGTAGGCTTTGCTCAGGCAAGCACCTTAACCACTGAGTCATCCTCTCCAGTCCCAGACCTGGATTTCAATCGTGGCGATGTGCTTCCTGCTCTCATCTGCTTCTACAACTATGTGTGGGATGAGCACGCAGCACCCTCCTTGCTGGCCCGAGACCATTCACGACAGGGCGCACATAAAGGGCCTCTTTGCAGCTACCCCAGATGCCTGGAAAACACCACAAATATCTACCTCATAGCCCTCCACAGAGGAGTCAACTTGAAAGGCATACTCGAGCATCCTATAAGCGCTGAGGCACGCACACAGGGTGCCCAGGCAGTCTGTTTTCTATTCCAGAATTTAAATGTGAGCTTGAGCCAGAGAGGTAGCGACTGTTAACATCAAAGGCAGATTCCCTTTCTGGATCAGATAAGGAGGTGAGACAGAGCCCAGCACGGGCAGAGGTTTCGCCAAGGTGAAACAGCCAACACCAGAGGGATGAGTTAGAAGCTTTGTAGGTCCCTCCCCTTACCCTATCTCCATTGGCTTCTGGATCAACTCCAGAATCCTCAGTAGGCCAAACAAGGCTCTCAGTAAACCTGGCCCCTGCATGTCTGTAATTGTGTAAGAGCAACTTCAAGCAAAGCGTTCTCTCTTCTGGGACCTGTGTTTCCCATCCTCATCCCATCTTCTCAGCTGCCGACTCCCAACTCTTCCATCTTTGAGCTCATCTTTGAGCTCAGGAGAGTGGGCCTGGTCTACCTACCTGTGTGTCACCTCCTCCCACCTCTACCTGTGTGTATCACAGCAGTTTTATTGCACTGTCCTATAATTGTTCACGTCCCACACACCCACACAGCCCTGGCTTCCACATCCTGCCAGTTCCTCCTGGCCTGACACAACACTGACTCTCAAACATTTGCTTTGGTGTTTTTGTTTGTTTGTTTTTGACACAGGGCCTCAGTCTAGCCCAGGCTGACCTGGAACTCCCTCTGTAGTCTTAGACTGGCCTCGAACAGAGATCCTCCTTAAAGGCATGCGCCACCACGCCCGGCTTGAGTATGCAACATCTTCTTTCTTCTTTTTATTTAATTTTTTGTTTATTTTTATTTATTTGAAAGTGACAGAGGGGGTAGGAGGGAATGGGTGCACCCAGGGCCTCCAGCCAGTGCAAACGAACTCCAGATGCATACGCCACCTTGTGCATCTGGCTTACGTGGGTCCTGGGGAATCGAGCCTCGAACCGGGGTCCTTAGGCTTCACAGGCAAGCACTTAACCGCTAAGCCATCTCTCCAGCACTGAGTATGCAACTTCTGAAACTCCTCAGTATTGTCCAGGTTAGGCTCTACACCTTCCACTGAAGGGCAGAAAACCAGGCTGGAGAGATGGCTTTTAGTGGTTCAGGTGTTTGCCTGAAAAGCTTAACAACCCACTTTCAGTTCCCCAGTACACACATAAAGCCAGATGCACAACGTGGCACATATGTCAGGAGTTTGTTTGCAGTGGCTCGAGGCCCTGGTGCACACATTCTCTCCTTGATCCCCTTCTCTCAAATAAATAAATAAATAAATAAACATTAAAAAAAGAAGAGGCAAGAAACTGCTTTTTGTGATGAAATCGGCTGCTTCTCCAGACCAATGTGCCTTTAAGCTGGAAAAGTTGTGAGTTACATGGAAATTTATTTTTTACTAAATTTTAAGTAAACATTCAAAGTAATGGGCTTCAGCATAGCATGTGCAAAAAGATACACTTTATATATACATCACATTTTGTTCTTATATTTTATCTCTTCTACTGTTCTCCCCTCCTGCTGGTCCCTTCTCCTCCAGTCTACCCTTCAGTTCATGCCATGTATATATTACATTATTTTCTCCTTCCCCCTGCCTACTCCTCTTCTCTTGAAGTCTCTTCCTCCGTTTTCATCATCCTTTTTCTTTTGTAAATTTTATTTTACTTTGTTTGTTTGAGAGAGAAAGAGGTGGAGATAGAAAGAATGGACATACGAGGGCCTCCAGCACCTGCAAACAAACTCCAGATGCATGCACCACCTTGTGCATCTGGCTTACATGAATACTGGGGAATCGAGCCTGGATCCTTAGGCTTTGCAGGCAAACATTTTAACCACTAAGCCATCTCTTCAGTTCCCCTTTCTTTAAAAAAATATACTTTTATTTATTCATTTGAGAGAGAAAAAAAAGAAGTGGATAGAAAGAGAGAGAGAGAGAGAGAAAGAGATGCATTAGGGCCTCCTGACACTGCAAACAAATTCCAATGCACGCTCCACTTTGCATCTGGCTTTATGTGGGTGCTGGGCAATCGTACCTGGGTCCTTAGGCTTTGCATGCAAGTGCCTTAACCAGTGAGCCATCTCTTCAGCCCTCATATTCTTTTTTCTATCTTGATTACCTAGAGACACACACAGAGGTGTGCACAAATTTAAATCTTAGTTCCGAATATGAGAGAAAACATATGTCCTCTGTCTTTCTCAGTGTGTCTTATCTCATCAACAGTCTCATCCATTTCCCTGCAAATGTCATGATTGGTTGAAATGAAGTTCATCATGTACCTGTTCCATTATTTTCTCTTACCCATTCATCTGTTAATGGGCATCAGGGCTGGTTCCATTTCTTTTCTTTTGCTTTCTCTTTTGGCTTTTCCAGGGAGGGTCTCACTCTAGCCCAGGCTGGCCTGGAATTCTCAACATAGTCTCAGGGTGGCCTTGAACTCACAGCGATCCCCCTACCTCTGCCTCCGGAGTGCTGGGATTAAAGGTGTGCGCCACCACGCCGGGTCCGTTTCTCAACTATGGTGAACAGTGTAGCCGTGAGCGTGTGGATGAGCGAGTATCTCTATGGTCTGGTGACGGAAGTGTCCTATGTATGTGTCCCTGGAAGTGGGATGAACATCTGGATCATATGGTAATTCTATTTTCAGGTGTACTCATTTCCATAGTGGCTGCACCAGTTTACATTTCTACCAGCAATAGATAAGGGTTCCTTTCCCCCACATCCTCACAGGTATTTGTTATCCTTTGAGGAAACGTTTCGTTTGCATAACAGTAGACTATGGAAGGTGGCAGGTCTACTTCTGTCACTTACAAGAAGGGGAGCTTGACTTCCCAGCATAAAAGTGCTGTTAACATAGCTAAGTCAATTTTGAAAAAGAATTCAAAATTGCAAAACTTAAAAAAAAATTTTATTTATTTGCAAGCAGAGAGAGAGAGAGAGAAAGAGAGAGAGAAGAGAGGCAGACAGAGAGAATGGGCACGCCAGGCAGCCCACTGCAAACAAACTCCAGATGCACCTACATCTTGTGCATCTGGCTTACGTGGGTCCTGGAGAATCGAACCAGGATCTTTTGGCTTCGCAGGCAAATGCCTTAACCGCTAAGCCATCTCTCCAGCCCAAAATTTGAAAACATTTAAAAGCCTTGTTTTTGTTTGTTTGTTTTTGTTTTTCACAGATAGCCTGAAAACAAATTACAGGGAGATGGTGACAGGCACAGTGGTGATTCAAACCTCAACAAAACAGACATCCAGAGGCCACAGAGGAAGCAATACTGAGCCAGATCCCTCTCTTGCCTGGTAAGGCTCAGAGAACATTGTGGAAGAGGGGGATGGAAAGACTTTAAGAGCCCCAGGGTGGTTGAGAATAGCCTGAGGCACTGCACCCCACCCCACCCCACCCCGAGACTGACTGAGGCCTCTTGGTCCCCACAATCAATACCACTAACCCCACTGAAGACCCTCAACAGAACTGGGGTGGGGGGAGCCCAAGAGTACAATCATTCACTACAAAAAAAGAAAAAAATCAGGTGCTAGAGAGAGGGCTTAGTGGTTAAGGCATTTGCCTGCAAAGCCAAAGGATCCCGGTTTGATTCTCCAGGACCCACGTAAACCAGCTGCAGGGAGTGACACGCGTCTGGAGCACTTGCAGTGGCTGGAGGCCCTGGCGCACCCATTCTCTCTCTTTCTCTCTCTCAAATAAATAAATAAATAAATAAATAAATAATATATAGATTTTTTTAAATTAGGGGCTGGAGAGGTGGCTTAGCAGTTAAGGCACTTGCCTGTAAAGACAAAGGAGCTCAGTTTGATTCCCCAGGACCCACATAAACCAGATGAACAAGGTGGCACATGCACCTGGAGTACGTTTGCTGTGGTGGGAGGCCCTGGTGTACCCATTCTCTCTCTCTCTCAAAGAAATAAATAAATAAAATAAAATAAAATATTTTAAAATAAATATAAAAAATAAATATAAATATAAAAGTCAATAAAAAAATTTAAGCCTCAATCTCACTATGTAGCTGAAGATGACCTTAAATTGATTCTCTTTCATCCATCTCCCAAGAGCTGGGATTACAGGCATGCACCACCATACCCAACTTTAGAAGATTAATTTTATATATGCCAAATCTGAGCTAATCTAACTTTAATGTCTGTAATCCCAGCCCTTGGGAGGCTGAGGTACCAGGATCATCCTAAAACTACATAGTGAGTTCCAGGTCAGCCTGAGCTACAGTGAGATCCTACCTCAATAAATATATATATATGCCAAATCTGTATTATCTTTCAATTTTTTTCATAGCTCGTGCATATTAAAACAGACCACATGTACAAAATACTTTCTAAAAATCAGTTTGTGACGTATTTCTTTTCCTACTACTATCTGATATGTATTATTGAAATTCTAGAAAATTTCTCAATTTGACACACTACCATATTTACAATGTCTCTAAAATTGTTTGTCTGGCAAATAACATCCTACCCTATCTTGAAATTGATGTTTGCACAAGAGGTCCATTAGAGAATAAATAACTGCTGGGCGTGGTGACACACACCTTTAATCCAAGCACTCGGGAGGCAGAGGTAGGAGGATTCCAATGAGTTCAAGGCCACCCTGAGATTACCGAGTGAATTCTAGGTCAGGTCAGCCTGGTCTAGAGTGAGACCCTACCTAGAAAAAAATTAAAAAGAGAGAAGAGCCGGGCGTGCTGGCACACACCTTTAATCCAAGCACTTGGGAGGCAGAGGTAGGAGAATTGCTGTTGAGTTCGAGGCCACCCTGAGACTACATAGTGAATTCCAGGTCAACCTAAACTCGAGTGAGACCCTACCTTGAAAAACCACAAAAAAAAAAAAAAAAAAAAAAAAAAAAAAAAAAAAAAAAACGAGAGAGAGAGAATAAATAACTAAATCAAGAAAAGTCCTACCTCCTGAATTTATATAAACTATTGGAGGGTTCTGGGCACATCCCACTGTCCTTCACAATTTCCACGTAATTCCTAAAAGGAGATGCCAAACCACACTACCTCAGAAAGAGATACTATTTGGAAATGGACTGTTTGCAGATGTTACTAGTTAAGATGAGCTCATATTGCCATGGGGTTGGCCTTTGATCCACCATGAACGGTCACATGAAGACAGGGACACAGAGGGTCCCTGGTAAAGACAGAGGCAGCCAATAAGGTCTTCTGTGAGCCACACAGGGCCAAGGTTTGCTGCTGTCCCCAGACGCTAGAGAAAGGCTCGAGAGAAACTCTCCCCAGTGCTCTTCGAGGGAATGGACAATGCCAACTGTGAATGCAGCCCTGTGCCTCCAGAACGGTGGAACAATATGTTGTGTTGTTTTGAGCCAGTCATCTTGTGTTGTTTGGTCAGGGCAACCCTAGGGAGCTAACAAAAGTACCATTATTTGGAATTGAATTGTTACTTCCCAGAGAGAAAAGACAGGCACAGTGTACCCATCCTATTTTTCTTTTTTTGTATTTTATTTCATTTTTTCCCTTTTCCATTGCTTTCAGAAATGTGGGTTGAGAAATGACTATGCCCACCCACAATGCGATTCTGCTTCTAGAAGACTATCCTTGGGAAACCACCGCCAATTTGTAAAGTAGCATGTCTTTAAAGATTACGTCACTCGTTTTCATTGTTTATTATTTGTTGCTAATCCACCTGTCCGCAACTGGCAACAGAGTAATTAAGGGCTAGGGATAGAACTTAGTGGCACAGTGCTTGCCTAGTATGTTTTAGGCCCTGGGTTTAATCCCCAGGACCCAAAAGAAAAAAAAATTAATTACTGAAATATAACACAAACAGTAAGTTTGGAAAAGTATTAAGATGAAAAGGGCTCCCTTGTGTTATACGGAAAATATAGAATACTAAAAATGTATGTGGAGTATGGCACAGAAAAGCATGCATGGAAAAAGAAAAAAAGGGACGGGCTTGGAGAGATGGCTTAGCGGTGCAGGTATTTGTCTGCAAAGCCAAAGGACCAGGGTTCAACTCCCCAGGATCCACGTAAGCCAGATGCACAAGGTGGTGCATGCCTCTGGAGTTCATATATACATACATATATATATATATATATATATATATATATATATATATATATATGAAAAAAACAAGGAGAAAAGAGCAAAATACTCATGGAGGCCGAATTACACACAGTGGTTTTGAACTGGTCTCCCAGTCCCACTATCTGAGTTCCGTCTCACAGTGTTCTTTCCTCTTCACCCCAAACTTCCCTTGTACAGCCAATTCTTGTCATCACCTCTCCCAGTAAGTTCAGGTCTACCTCACTCACAGGACTTTCATGAAAAGATTCCTGTGTGCCCTGACTGAAGCCTCGTCCAACATGTTCTGACACAGTACGACATTCCACCACCCTGGCTTACCCTGTTTTTTTTTTTTTTTAATGTGCCTTTATATGTATGGTACATTTTCTCTATAAAAAGTTCCTTTAAAAAAAATTGGGGGGGGGCTGGAGAGAAGGCTTAGCGGTTAAATGCTTGCCTATGAAGCCTAAGGACCCCGGTTCGAGGCTCGACTCTCCAGGACCCACGTAAGCCAGATGCACAAGGGGGTGCATGCATCTGGAGTTCGTTTGCAGTGGCCAGAGGCCCTGGTGCACCCATTCTCTCTCTCTCTCCCTGCCTATTTCTGTATCTCTCTCGCAAATAAATAAATAAATAATAAAAATTTTTTTTTAAAAAAAAAGATACAGAATCCATGTTTAAAAAAATAATTGGGGGGGGGAAGGGTCTCACTCTAGCCCAGGCTGACCTGGAACTCACTCTGTAGCACCAAGATGGCCTACAGCTCACGGCGATCCTCCTACCTCTGCCTGTCTGCCAAGTGCTGGGATTAAAGCAAAAAAAAGTTGTTCTAAGAAAACTTATGAAGGCAGGCGTGGTGGCGCACACCTTTAATCCCTGCACTTGGGAGGCAGAGGTAGGAGGATCGCTGTGAGTTTGAGGCCACCCTGAGGCTTCATAGTGAATTCCAGGTCAGCCTGGACTAGAGTGAAACCCTACCTCAAAAAGAGAGAGAGAGAGGGAGAAGGAAGGAAAGGAAAGGAAAGGAAAGGAAAGGAAAGGAAAGAGAGAGAGAGAGAGAGAGAGAGAAAGAAAGAAAGAGAGGGAAAGAGAAAACTTACAGGCTGGAGAGATGGCTTAGTGGTTAAGGCACTTGCCTGTAAAGCCTAAGGACCCGTGTTTGACTCTCCAGATCCCAAGTAAGCCAGACACACAAAGATGAGGCAAGTGCAAGGTTGCACATGTCCACTAGGTGGCACAAGTGTCTGGAGTGTGATAGCAGTGGCTGAGGATCTGGCATGACCATTCTCTCTCTCTCCTCTCTCTTTCTCTCTCGCTCTATCTAAAATTAAAAAAAAAAAACAAACTTACTGTTTTGTGTTTTGTTTGGCAATTCACAGCTCCCTGATTTGCTCTACTGTTTGAAACCTTGAAATGTCATGCTGAAGCTAACTGGCACCAAGCTATGGAAAAGCAGTCAGCAAACTCAGTAATATCCCTCAATCAAACCTGCTGCTCCAGGGCTGCAGAGAAGGCTTAGCAGTTAAGGCATTTATGAAGCCAAAGGACCCAGGTTCCACTACCCAGGACCCACCTAAGCCAGATGCACAAGGTGGCGCATGTGTCTGGAGTTCGTTTGCAGTGGCTGGAGGCCCTGGCATATCCATTCTCTCACTCTCTCTCTGCCTCTTTCTATCTCTCTCTCTCTCTCAAATAAAATTACAAAGACAAAACCTGCTCCTCTGGACTGCCTTAGTTCTTGCAACTGCTGGGTGTAAGGTCTGACAATGTCACGTTCTAAGTTGCTTACGATCTTAGCAAACATTGGCTGAAGGAGATAACCACTACCACTAACAATAAGCAATAAAATCTGGGTTCCTGGTGGGGAAGAGCTGGTATGGTGAAAAGTGGTAGATACAGGGCTGGGGAGATGGATTGATGGTTAAGGTGCTTTCCAGCAAAGCCAAAGGACTTCGGTTCAATTTCCTCGTACCCACGTAAAGCCATATGCAGAAGGTGGCGCCTGCATCTGGAGTTTGTTACATGCTAGAGTTCGTGGCGTGCTCATTCTCTCTCTCTCTCTCTCTCTCTCTCTCTCTCTCTCTCTCAATAGTAAATAAAAAGAATGATGGATACAGACTGACCCTGATGAACTCAAGACAAGATCACATAAAAGAGCTTTCATGTTTAGCAGGCGAAGACAAAAGACAGGACCACACAATATTCACCTGGATGATCGAGGTATGGTGAGGTCTCTGGCAGAAGTCATTCTGCAGAGGAGCTTTGAGGGAAAGAAAGTCCAGATGGAGTATTATAAGGAACACTGAAAGGCCGGTCACTAGATCTTAAGACGACACTAAATCGTAAACCAGATTAAGTAGCTGGGAGAGATAAAAATCGATCGATCATCTACTGTGAAATAAACCAATCATCTGTCTTTGAAAGAGTTAGCTGAGGAATGTCACCAGTAGAAGAGTATCTGCTGCCCTTGTGCAAGGTGCTGGGTGGTTCGTCCCTAGAAGGGGAGAGGCTGGGAGGGCCCACAGCAGCCTCAGCTAGCACAAGGGCACACAAGAAGGAAAAGAGGAGGCCGGAGAGGTGGCTTAGAGACTAAGGCGCTTGCCTGCAAAACCTAAGGACTCAGGTTCGATTTACCCAGCACCATGCACATGGTGGCAGGTGAGTCTGGAGTTTGTTTTCAGTGCCTATAAGGCCCTGGTGCGTTCATTCTCTCCACTCCCCCCCCCATAAATAAATAAAATAGAGTTATTAAAGACAAGGAAAAAAGGGACCAGAGATTGGTCCATGATGCTCCAAACAGCACAGCTCTTCAGAGAAATAAGGTCCAAGAGAGGAACTCTTAAAGCAATCCTAGCTTAAGACAGCAATCCACAGCCCCCACGCCCCACCCCACCCCACGATCCACAGGATCCGGCGGGAGCTCCTGAGCTGCAATCCCTACTGTTAGGATGCACAGAATCCTTGAAAACTGACAGCGCGACCTTGGCTCCAGACCCGAGCCCTGGCACACCTTGGTCACAAAGTGGGGCGGGGCGGGGGCGCAAGTCCAAGGATTTTACGTGGTGCTGACCTTGGGGGGACCACGTCTGCGGGAGGATGAGTACCCATTGGGGAATAACAAGCAAGCGCGCGCACGGTTTAGGGAGGAGGCGCTCGGAAAGTATGGACGACTTTTCACAGCAGAAATGCGATTTAGGAGAGTAGGGAAATCACAGAGTGCAGGTGCTGAATGAACTGGGCCCGAGGAGAAGGATCCTCGATGGGGAGCGCTCCGTACAGGACTTGTGTGCCTAGCCTTGACCCCGGGAGCTGGGGCGAGGATGGAGCCCCCGTTTCCCCCAGGGAGCTCCAAAGAGCGCTCCTGCGACATCCGGTTAAAGTTTGAATCAGCGCTGACTGATGAGGGAGGGAAAGGCCCCTTTTGTTCTTATTATTTTATTTTCATTTTTATATTTTATTTATTTGTTTGAGAAAGAGAGAGAATGGGCGCGCCAGGGGCTCCAGCCACTGCAAACAAACTCCAGACGCCTGTGCCACCTTGTGCATCTGGTTTACGGTGGGTCCCGGAGAATCGAACCGGGGTCCTTAGGCTTCGCAGGCAAATATCTTAACCGCTAAGCCATTTCCGCAGCCCTGTTTTTATTATTAATTATTTATTTATTTACCATCGTCAGACACCTCGGACGATGACATGACAAGGCTTTCTTTCGTCCACGTCCGGAACGACCTGTTCCACAGCTCAGCAATTCATCCTCCCTCTCCTTCCCTCCCTCCCCGGGGCCACCAAGCACCGGGACAGGATGCTGCAGCTCCGAGAAGCCAGAGAGCCCGGTTCCTGCAAAGAGTCCATTCCGGCGGGGGACAGAACCAAAGAGACAGCGAGGCAGGGAGGGAGGAAGGAAGGAAGGAAGCAGGAAGGAAGGAGGGGGAAAGGGAAGGTGGGAGGTTCGGGGAGATTTGGGACGCAGTGGAGCTGGTTAAGTGACCTCAGCGGCCAAGGTCGTACGGTGTCCCTTCTGGTGTCCTGGTCTCTAGCCGAGGGCACCTCTGCGCTTCCCGCCCGGCGGGCCTGGACCACGGCCCGTGCGTGCATGCCCACGCGCCCCTCGGGGATGCGCCCTGGGGCGCACGGCGCGGGCGATGGCGAACGGAGCTGGGCACAGAGAGGACCCGGGCCGCGGCTCTCTCCCAGCACCCTTATTCCCGGGGCCCTCTCCTCCTCGTCCTATCCCGGGCACTCCTCCGGCGCCCCGGAAAAGTTTGTCCGTTCCCCCCGACACACACACACACACACACACACACCTCCACCACCTTTCCATGGAGCCCACCCCCCCCACCCCAGTCCCGTACTCACCGCGCCCTGGAGCCCCGGAGCCGAGAGCGCCTAGGGTGGGTGCTCCGTCTGTCCGTCCGTCACAGCGGCCCCTGCTGCCCGGGCCGCCGACCACAGGCCGTTTGGGGCGGAGGCCGCCGGGTGTCACCTGCCGGTTTCTCCCACCCCGGCCTCCGCGTCACGCAGCGCCGCCCCGACCCCGCCCGAGGCCCGCCGCGCCCGCCGCCGCCAGGTGCCGCCAGCGGGGGACGCGCGCGCGCACACACACACACACACACACACACACACACACACACACACACACCACACACACACACACACACACAGCCACGCCGGGCCTGGGTCCATCACTTCCCCGACTATCCTCCGGGAGGGGTCCACACGGTGCAAACTTGTCGTCTCGTGCATGACTCAGGAAGGAATGGCAGGAAAATCTGCAATGGGGAAAAACCTGGCCTGGGCCTGGGTCTGGGTGGTGTGTATGGTGGTGTGTGTGCGGGTGTGGGCGACCACTGGAGGAGAAAGAAAGAAAGAGAGAGAGAGAGAGAGAGAGAGAGAGAGAGAGAGAGAGAGAGAGAAAGAGAAGGAAGGAAGGGAGGGAGGGAGGGAGGGAGGAAGGAAGGAAGGAAGGAAGGAAGGAAGGAAGGAAGGAAGGAAGGAAGGAAGGAAGGAAGAAAGGAAGGAAAGAAGGAAGGAAGGAAGGGAAAAAGAAAAGAGAAAGAGAGAGCTCTTGTTCTTGAAAGGATATTCACAAGGCTGGTTGACCTCTAAAATGACAGGGCTGGAGGGATGGCTTAGCGGTTAAGGCACTTGCCTGCAAAGACTAAAGGATCTAGGATCGATTCCCCAGGACTCACGTAAGTCAGATGCACAAGGGGGCACATGCGACCTTCTCTCTCTCTCTCTCTCTCTCTCTCTCAAACAAATGAAATAAATAGTAATAATAATAAAAGTTTAAAATAAAAGACCAAAGATGCCCCTGAGAGCACAAGTCCGATTTGGGTCAGCTCCTCTCCCTCTTATTTTAATTTTTTGTTGTTCGTTTGTTTTCCAAGGTAGGGTTTCGCTCTAGCCCAGACTGAAACCCACTATGTAGTCTCAGGGTGGCCTTGAACTCACGGTGATCTTCCCACCTCTGCCTCCTGAGTGCTGGGATTAAAGGCTGAGGCCACCACTCCCGGCCTATCCTTCTTATTATTAAGAACGGGTGATTGGGGCTGGAGAGATGGCTTAGCAGTTAAGGCACTTGCCTGCGAAACCACAGGATCCAAGTTTGGGTCCCCAGGACCCATGTAAGCCAGCTGCACAAGGTGGTGCATGCGTCTGAAGTTCATTTGCAGTGGCTGGAGGCCCAGGAGTACTCATTGTCTCTATACTCTATCTGCCCCCCCACCCCAAACAAATAAAACAAAAAAAAAAGGTTTAAAAGAAAAAAGAAAGGGTGATTGAAGATGGCTCAGCTGTTTACAGGCGCTTGATTGCAAAGTCTGATGGCCTGGGTTTGATTCCCCAGGACCCACATAAGCTCAAAGTGGTACAGGCTTCTGGAACAATGGCTGGAGGCCTTGGCATACCCATTCTCTCTCTGTCTCTCTCTCTCCTTGCAGATAATTGGTTAACTTGCTGGAAATTTGGAGGTGGAAGGGTCTTTTAGAACAATGGCAAACAATGTCTAACTCTTTTCTCTCCTTGTTAGTAACCACTGACAAAATAAAATCATGACCTATCTCCTTATCTTCTTGAGCTGCTCTTGGGTAGGAAGTTCAGAGCTGGGTGAATGTGGGCCTGTGTAAGTTTCCTTGACTTTTGTTATTAGGGCCATGATCTTATTAACCTTTGTGAACGATTTCTAATCACAGTTCAATAGCTGGAAGGCAAAATAGAAGACTTCCTGCCTGCCTCTTACAGCAAAACCAGTATGGAGAATTGAACCTCTTCCATGAACCCCAATTACCTGAGAGGTCCTCTCGCTGGCAGCGAGCGCTTCCCCATGTGTGTGGAGCTGGTTTGCCTGTACTCTGAGTTCTCAGCCTGGGATCAGGGTTAGAAGAGACCCAGGAAGAGAGGGGAACAAGCAGGGTAAATAAGGAGCACTGTTTCCTTCCACAGCCTGATCTAGTATGTAGAAAATAAAGCTTCAGGTCTGGGGAGATGGCTCAGCAGTTAAAGGTGCTTACCTACAATGTCTAACGAGCAGGGTTCTATTCCCCAGTACCCACATGAAGCCAGATGCACAAAGTGGCGCATGTATCTGGAGTTTGTTTGCAGTGACATTATGCCCTAGCATGCCCTCCGTCTCTTTCTTTTTCTCTGCTTGCAAATAAATAATATTAAAAGAAAGAAAGAAAGAAAGAAAGAAAGAAAGAAAGAAAGAAAGAAAGAAAGAAAGAAGGAAAGAAAGAAAACGAAGTTTCAGTGTTTTAGGGTAAATGGTTAAATGCACCCGGGAGCCATCAACAGGACAACCAAAAACCATGAAAACTCAAACCGAACAGTCTTCTAGTTAAGCTAACTAAAGATTTCTCCTGCTGGAGATAAAACTACACGGTAGAGCACTTGCCCAGCATGCTCAGTCCGAAACACACACATGCATACACACACACACAAAACACACACACACACACATCTGTTTAGATAAGCTTCTCTTTCACTTTATAAATACATTATTCAGTGGAAAGTCCTTTGGAAATTGAAGACAATTGCTTGGTGACGCTTGCTTTTGAGTCTGTCACTATCGACATGAAATTCCAAACATGCAAGAGAGTTAACTAGATTCATTCAAGAATATTCGAGTTTGCTAGGCGTGGTGGCACACGCCTTTAATACCAGCACTTGGGAGGCAGAGGTGAGAGGATTACCATGAGTTTGAGGTCACCCTGAGCCTACATAGTGAATTCCAGGTCAGCCTGAGCTAGAGTTGAAACCCTACCTAGAAAAACCAAAAAAAAAAAAAAAAAAAAAAAATCGAGTTTACCACACACCTTTAATCCCAGCATTTGGGAGGCAGAGATAGGAGGATCGCCGTGAGTTCAAGGCTACCCTAAGACTGAATTCTAAGTCAGCCTGGGCTAGAGCGAAACCCTACCTCAAAAAAAGAAGAAAGAGAGAAAGAAAGAAAGAAAGAAAGAAAGAAAGAAAGAAAGAAAGAAAGAATATTTGAGTGTTGTTACTTTGTAGGATGTGAATATTCACCAGACATCAATACAGACAGACAGACAAAAATTCTCTGTTCTGAAGGACTGTACATTAATTCTAGCTGGAGATAATAATACTAGAGAATAAACAAGTAACGTAGGTTGTGTTCATGCTGTGACAAGTGATGTGGAGAAAAAGGGAGGGCATAGGGACTTTTGGAGGCGAGGAGTGGCATTGCTAACGTGTTTAGGAAAGGCTGGAGGAAAAGAGGCTTTTTGTTTTGTTTTGCAACTTATAATGACGATGATGACGTCGTAGAGTCTGTATTGAAACTCATGATGTAGCCCAGGCTTGCCTCAAATTTGTGATCCTACTCTTCGCGGCTTCCCAGTGCTGGGATTACAGGCCACTAAAAGAGTGTACTTGAGTCAATCCTTTCACGAAGGTAGCCAGCACTCTAGCCCGTGGGAAAAGCAAAGTCCTTTAAAGGCAGCAGGGTGCCTGTTATCCTTCAGTTCTTGAAGGTGGGGGACCCTGGATGGACTTGAGTAGCATAGAAATAATAAAGAAGGCAAAGACTTAAGGAAGCAGTTTCTAGAAAAGTGACACCATCTAGCTGACTTTTCCTTTTAATTTTTAATTTTTCAGGGTTTTTTTTTGGGGGGGGAGGTTGGAGGTAGGGTTTTACTCTAGTCCAGGCTGACCTGGAATTCACTCTGTAGTCTCAGGCTGGCCTCGAACTCATGGTGATCCTCCTACTTCTGCTTCCCCAGTGCTGGGATTAAAGGTGTGTGCCCCCACACTTGGCAACTTTTTCAGTTTTTTTTAATTTTTTTTTTCAAGATTTATTTTTATTTATTTATTAGAAACAAAGAAAGAGAGAGAGAGAGGATGAGAATGGGCCTGCCAGGGCCTCTAGCCACTGCAAACAAACTCCAGATACAAGTGCCACCATGTGCATCTAACTTACATTGGGACCTGGGTCCCTAGGCTTTGTAGACAAGCACCTTAACCACTAAGCCATCTCTCTAGCCCTAAAAAAAAATCTTTGTAAATGTTTTTTATTAGGGAGAGAGAATCGGTGTGCCAGTGTCTCTAGCCACTGTCATCTGCACCATCTTGTGTGCTTGCATCACCTTGGGTGTCTGGCTTACATGGGATCTGGAGAGTTGAACAGGAGTCCTTAGGCTTCCTCAAGCAAGCACCTTAACTGCTAAGCCATCTTTCCAGCCCATTTCTCAGTTTTTTTTTTTTTTTTTTGGTTTTTCCAGGTAGGGTCTCGCTCTAGCTCAGGCTGACCTGGAATTCACTATGTAGTCTCAGGGTGGCCTTGAACTCACGAGGATCCTCCTACCTCTGCCTCCCCAGTGCTGGGATTAAAGGCGGGCACCACCACTAGCCCAGCTCTATTCTTTTTTTTTTTTTTTTTTGGTTTTTCAAGGTAGGGTCTCACTCTGGCTCAGGCTGACCTGTAGTCTCAGGGTGGCCTCGAACTCACGGTGATCCTCCTACCTCTGCCTCCCAAGTGCTGGGATTAAAGGTGTGTGCCACCATGCCTGGCCATTTCTCAGTATTTTGAAAGATGATCTTTCTTTATTATTATTATTAAATTATTATATTAATTGAGGTACGTGCAGAGCCAAGGAAAGGCACCCACATGGCTACAGATCCCATGTGGAGGGCTTGGAAAAACTGCAGAACAAAAAGAGAGAAAAGAAAGTTCAAGGAGCTCCTGCCATGTGGAGAATAAGGACTCGGGGGTGTCCAAGCTAGCCTGAGCCTGGACCAAGCCAGCCCACGTTCAGGAGAGGGAAAAACTCACCCACAGCTGAAAGTTCCCAAGTGGTCCAAGCAGGATCTTTCTTTATTTCCCAGGCTGGCCTCAAATTTACAATCCCAAGTGATGGGATTATAGACCTATGCCACCACGCCTGGATCCTGACTATATATGTAAGTTGGTTTTCTCGAGGTAGGGTGTAACTCTAGCCCACGATGGCCTGTAGCATAAACTATAGTTCCAGGCTAGCTTCCAACTCACAGCGATCGTCCTACCTCTGCCTCCTGGTACTGGGGCTAAAGGCTTGTGTCACCATACCCAGTGGTCATGTTTTCCAGAATATAATATGGGGTAGGGAGGAAAGAGGAAGAACAGATGCAAGCAGGTTTGATTGGGAGACTCTTGCACAAGCCTGAT
The DNA here is from genome assembly GCA_036365145.1 of Orientallactaga sibirica. NCBI lineage: Eukaryota > Metazoa > Chordata > Mammalia > Rodentia > Dipodidae > Orientallactaga > Orientallactaga sibirica. Next base: position 7,876,889 of record JAEOAD010000054.1, on the reverse strand, counting down.
AAGAAATAAAGTTGGCTTCAACAGGTTGGCAGTAGTGAAAAGGTCAGATTAAAAAACTACATTCTAGGGCTGGAGAGATGGCTTGGCGGCTAAGGCGCCTGCCTCCTAAGCCTAAGAATGCTGGTTCCAACGTCCAGCGGTTCCAATCTCCAGGTCCCACGTTTAGCCAGATGCAAAGTGACGCAAGGGCGCAATGCCGCATTTGCCCACAAGGGGGCGCATGCATCTGGATTTCGTTCACAGCAGCTGAGAGACTGCTGGCGCGCCCATTTCTGTCTTCCTCTCCCTCTCTGTCTATCTCTCTCTGTCTCTCTCTCCAAAAATAAATAAAAAATAATAAAAATATTTTTAAAAAAGAATGGACGTTGTCAATAAAAATAAAAATTAAAAATGACTCCAAGAGGCTAGAGAGATGGCTTAGTGGTTAAGGCACTTTACCGGTGAAGCCTAAGGACCCATGTTCGACTCTCCAGATCCAGAGGCACAAGGTTACACGTGTGCATGAAGTGGTACACATGACTGCAGTGGCTGGAGGCCCTGGTCTGCCGATTCTCTCTCTCCCTCATAATAAAATAAAATAAAGAAAAATTTAAAAAAAAAGCCTGCAAGGTGTTTGCCTTTAGCAAATGGAAGGAAAGCATTAGGATCACAAGGAGAAGGAGAACAAAGCTGGGCAAGGCAGGATTTACTGGGGGCCTGATTTAAGATGAGAAAACTGATACCCAAATAGGCCTGTCAGGTAGGAAGTTGGTTAGGCCAGTTTGAAGTTCAAGGGAAAGGCTTGGGCTTGGCAATATAAATTTAGGACTTGTCAGTGTCTCCAATAACATTTAAAATTTTTTAAATTTTTTTTAAATTAAATTTTATTTATTTATTTATTTGAGAGAAAGAAAGAAACACACACACAGAGAGACAGATAGAGAGAGAATGGGCATGCCAAGGCCTCCAGCCACTGCAAACGAACTCCAGATGCATGTGCCACCTTGTGCATCTGGCTAACGTGGATCCTGGGGAATCGAACCTGGGTCCTTTGGCTTTGCCAGCAAGCGCTTTAACTGCTTAGCCATTTGTCCAGCCCCACATTTAAATTTTTATACTTTATTTTTAATTTTTTTTTTTTTTTTTTTGGTTTTTCGAGGTAGGGTCTCAGTCTAGTTCAGGCTGACCTGGAGTTTGCTCTGTATTCTCAGGGTGGCCTTGAACTCATGGCAATCCTCCTACCTCTGCCTCCTGAGTGCTGGGATTAAAGGCGTGCGCCACCACGCCCAGCTTCTAGTTTAAAATTTTTTTATTGAGAACTTCCAGAATTGTAGAAAATATCCCATGGTAATTCCCTCCCTCCCCCACTTTCCCCTTTGAAACTCCACTCTCCATCATATCCCCTCCCCCTTTCAATCAGTCTCTCTTTTATTGTGATGTCATGATCTTTTCCTCCTATTATGATGGTCTTGTGCAGGTAGTGTCAGGCACTGTGAGGTCATGGATATCCAGGCCATTTTGTGTCTGGAGGAGCACGTTGTAAGGAGTCCTACCCTTCCTTTGGCTCTTACATTCTTTCCACAATGGACCCTGAGCCTTGGAAGGTGTGTTAGAGATATTTCAGCACTGAGCACTCCTCTGTCACTTCTTCTCAGCACCATGGTGACTTCTGAGTCATCTCAAGGTCATTGCCATCTGAAAAGAGAAGTAACACTAATATATGGGTGTGGACATTAAGAGAAGAGCTTACTGAGCAGTTTCGTGAGCATAGTATATACATTTAGCCAGACACCAGCAGACGTTACACCCCTAGGGCTCATGACTTCCCCTGTCGTAGGTTTTCAGTATCAGGGATGTATTCCCTCCCATGGAGCGGGCCTCCGGTCCAATTAGAGAATGGTTGGTTGCCCCCATAACAGACATGCCACTATTGTACTCTGGCTGGCCAAATTGAAGGCTTGTAGTGTTCACTATGGAGTATCACCACTGGTGATTTCTCTCTCTCTCCCTTTGAACTGCATGCAGCATAGCTTTTTCCAGCTTTCTGTCAGCTGGTCTCCATGGAGGAGGTTTTCAGCTCAGCTCCAGCAGGATTTTTTAATTTTTTAAGGCTTTATTTTTATATTTATTTATTTATTTGTTTGTTTGTTTGTTTGTTTGTTTGTTTGCAAGCAGAGACACAGAGAGAGAGTGATAAGAGAGACAGACAGAGAAAGAATGGGCATGCCAGGGCCTCTAGCCACTGCAAACGAACTCCAGATGCATGTGCCCCTTGTGCATCTGGCTTATGTGGGTCCTGCAGAATCAAACCTGGGTCCTTTGGCTTCACAGGCAAACACCTTAAATGCTAAGCATCTCTCCAGCCCGTCCAGCAGGATTTTTCAGTGACCTTGCAGTCCAAGTATGTAGATTTTTCAGCAATGGTGTCCTACCATCTATTCCTGGTGAGAAACCAAGAGCCTCGGGAATGGCCTGTAATGTTTTGGGGATATATGTGACCTCCCTGACCAACAACTCACTGGAAGGTATCCATCCCTGGCACTGAAATTCTTCTAGTAACAATCTATGGCTTCTGAGTGTCTCATTGTCAAAAAAAAGTAGGTTTCCATATGACTTATTTATAGCCACTTCCTCCACCTTTTTTTTTTTTTTTTTTTTTTTTTTTTTTGGTTTTTCGAGGTAGAGTCTCACTCTGGTCCAGGCTGACCTGGAATTAACTATGTAGTCTCAGGGTGGCCTCGAACTCTCAGCGATCCTCCTACCTCTGCCTCCCGAGTGCTGGGATTAAAGGTGTGCGCCACCACGCCCGGCTTCCTCCACCTTTTGATTAGCCTTTCCTCCACCTTTCCTATGCTTGGTCTCTTCCCCTAACCTCATATTAGCCTTTTCAGCCCCATTTAATCTGTTCATCTACACACACACACACACACACACACACACACACACACACTACCATCCTATTATGTCCCCCTCTCTCCCTTTCTATTCCCTTTCTATTCCCTTTCTAGCTTACTGGCTTCTGCTACTGAGTTTTATTTTTACTCACATAGAAGTCCAATCATTTGTAGCTAGGATCCACATATGAGAGAGAACATGTGACGTTTGGCTTTCTGGGCCTGGGTTACCTCACTTAGTATAATCCTTTCCAGATCCATCCATTTTCCTACAAATTTCACAATTTTATTTTTCTTTACTGCTGAGTAGAACACCATTATGTAAATGTACCACATCTTCATTATCCATTCATCAGTTGAGGGACATCTAGGCTGATTCCATTTCCTAGCTATTGTGAATAGAGCAGCAATAAACATGGTTGAGCAAATATCTCTAAGGTAGTGAGAAGAGTCCTTAGGATACATGCCTAGGAGTGGTATAGCTGGGTCATATGGTAGATCTATATTTAGCTGTCTCAGGAACCTTCACACTGATTTCCACAATGGCTAGACCAGATTGCAGGAGGGTTCCAAGTCTGAGCTGTCCCCAATGAATGACAGAAGAGGAAACAAAGGCATTATAATTCAGGAAGCAACAAGTGACGATCCCAAAATATAGCATATTTAAGAATGGCAAATCCAGCCATCCATCAGATTTAACATGTAATTTACCCTGACATGGAAGGTGCAATTAGCACTTCCAATGCAAGCCTATATAAACAGGCTTTTTTGGTGAATACTGACCTAGTGTAATTCCAGTTACCTTTGGATATGGCTTTGGTCTCCGCTATGCTTCATGGCTACTTGGGTACCTCTTTGCTGTGCTGTGGGTTCAGGTAGGCTGTCTGGGTCTGTGGGTCACTGATCTGATCATCTGTGCTGGTTGCTGTGTAGGCGAGCTCCCTTCCTCAGGTCTTGCTGGCACTGGAGCTGGTGGTGGGGAGACTGGAGGCTGTGGATGGTGGCTGACGTTCTCCTGCTGGTCCTCGTGATCCTCTTCCTCACAAGCCACTCCGCTGGTCTCTGCCGTCCACCCTTCATGTTTCTTGAGTTTGCAAGGAGGCTGATGTGAGTGGAAAATCTCCTGACTCCCTGTCATTCCCCCCTCTCCTGAGAAGACACTCTAGCTGCTGTTACTGGAAACAGGGTGATGACCCAACCGTCATACTGCTTCCAGCTGAATGAGGTCATAGTCACTGCAGTTAGAGTCTCTTCCAGAGCGGGGACTGTCTAAGGAACCCTGAAAGCATATGGATGGAGTGCAGGAAGACAGTCATGGGAGAAAATGTTGGGGAGAACGAATAAAAGCAAGGAGCTAAGGGGACATGGGCACACAGCAAACTGTTTGCCTTTAGGGTTTCCATTTTCGTAGACCAAAAACCTTGGTGCGCCCTGCCAATTTACTGGTTTTAAAGCACCAATAGCCTAAAAATGGTTTTCAATGTTACCATCATGTAGACTCTGTTTTTACTCCATCTATCAGCTTAAAAGAGGTCAGATGGGGCTGGAGAGATGGCTTAGTGGTTAAGGCACATGCCTGCAAAACCTAAGGACCCCAGTTCGATTCTCCAGATCCCACGTAAGCCAGATGCACAAGGGGGCGTATGCATCTGGAGTTCATTTGCAGTGGCTAGAGGCCCTGGCGTGCCCATTCTCCCTCTCCCTCTCTCTCTTTCCCTCTCTCTGTCTCTAAGAAATAAATAAATTGAATTAAATAAAAAGATGTCATCTGACATAATGAGTAAAACTGAGTTATAACAATTTATCTTGCTGTCACAAAGTCGCAGGAGGGCCAAATCTATCCAAGCATTTAATTACAACCCTCTACATTTCAGGATAAAAACTATTCAAACAGAACTACTACCATATCTAAGGAAATGACTAAGTATTATCAACAAAAGATTATATATATATATATATATATATATATATATATATGTGTGTGTGTGTGTGTGTGTGTGTGTGTGTGTGTAATTTTTTTGAGGTAGGGTCACACTCTAGACTTGGAGTGAACTATGCAGTCTCAGGATGGCTTTGAACTCACGGGGATCCTTCTACCTCTGCCTCCCGAGTGCTGGCACTAAAGGCGTGCACCACCACACCGAGCAACAAAGGCTAGATTTAATGATGCAATTGAAATTAATAATTATAGTAAACAACTGTGAAAACATAAAAATGTTTACATTTTAAGACTATGTAGCTCTCACCACGTTTTGAAAAATTTCCCATACACTGTTACTTGCACTGTATGGTACTCTAAAGGTTTTTTTTAAAAAAATTTTATATTCATTTATTTATTTATTTATTTATTTATTTATTTATTTATTTGACAGGGAAAGAGGGAGACAGAGAGAGAATGGGTACGCCAGAGCCTCCAGCCACTGCACCACCTTGTGCATCTGGCTAACGTGGGTCCTGGGGAATCAAACATGGGTCCTTTAGCTTTGTAGGCAAATGCCTTAACCGCTAAGCCATCCCTCCAGCCCAGGCTTTTTGTTTTTAATTTGCAAGCAGAGAGGGAGAATGGATGCACCAGGGCCTCTAAACCTCTACAAATGAACTGCAGATGTTTGTGCCACTCCATGAACACGGCTTCATGTGGTGACTGGGGACTTGAACCTGGGTCTCCCTCATTCATACTCAGTGAGAGCCTTTATGCCCTTCCTCCTCCATCCAGCTGAAGGAAATCCTGCAGACCGTGTGTGGTGGAGGCACAAGATGAGTGAGATTCTGACTTCTCTACTTTGCATTTAGAAGGATTTTACAGGAATTATAAACAAATTCATATTCTCTTGTTTCTGTTTTAGTTCATCTGTTATTGTAGTGAGCCTACGTTGACATACTAGGATAGTGATCTTAGTAAAAGATTTAAAAATCTTACCTAGGGGCTGGAGAGATGGCTTAGTGCTTAAGGTACTTGCCTGTGAAGCCTAAGGATCCACGTTTGATTCTCCAGGTCCCATGTAAGCCAGATGCACAAGGTGGCGCATGCATCTGGAGTTCATTTGCAGTTTCTAGAGGCCCTGGTGCGCCCATTCTCTCTCTTTCTGTCTCAAATAAATAAATAAATGAATAAAAATAAATATTTTAAAAATCTCACCTTGTAGAAAGTAAAAATGGTAAGCCTTGCCTTTGGCCTTTCTTTGATATTTTATTTTATTTATTTATTTGCAAGTAAAGAGAGGAGGATGGGGAGTGGGGAACAGGAATGGGCACATCAGGAATGCTTGCCATGGAAACGAATTCCAGGCACAGCACCACTTTGTGTATCTGGCTTTATGTGGGAACTGGGAATTGAACCCGGGATGGTAAGCTTTGGTGGCTTTAATTGTTGAGCCATCTCCCCAGCCTGCTCTGCTTTGGTATTTATTAAGTAAGCCTTGTTGGCAACTTATTTGGATTTCTTTTTTTCTTTTTTTTCCGAGGTAGGGTCTCCGTCTTGGCCAGGCTGACCTGGAATTCACTATGTAGGCTCAGGTGGCCTCGAACTCACAGCGATCCTCCTATCTCTGCCTCCCAAGGGCTGGATTTTTTTCCTTAATGGAATAGTCATTAAAACTTCAGTTTGGGGCTGGAGAAATGGCTTAGCAGTTAAGGCATTTGCCTGCAAAGCCTATGAACCCCAGTTCGATTTCCTGGACCCACATAAACCAGATGTACAAGGGGGCACATGTGTCTGGAGTTTGTTTGCAGTGGCTGGAGACTCTGGTGCACCCATTCTCTCTTTCTATCTGCCTCTTCCTCTCTCTCTCTCTCTAAAATAAAAAATAATAATATATATATTTAATTTTTTTATTATTTTATTTATTTTTAGAGAGAGACACAGACAGAGACAGACAGAGAGGAAGAGGAAGACAGATAGAGAATGGGTGCACCAGCAGTCTCTCAGCTGCTATGAACGAAATCCAGATGCGTGCGCCCCCTTGTGGTCAAGTGTGGCATTGTGCCCTTGCGTCACTTTGCATCTGGATAAACGTGGGACCTGGAGATTGGAACCGAGTTCTTAGGCTTAGGAAGCAGGCGCCTTAACTGCTAAGCCATCTCTCCAGCCCAATATATATATTTAAAAACCCTCACTTTGATTATTGTAATCTCCTAGCCAGACCCTTGCTGCTATTATCTCCACCTCAGAGTTCAAAATGGTGCACTCTCACGTCATTCTGTTCAAAATCATCCAAGCCTTCTCTGTGTTTCAGAGAATAAGCCAGTCTTTTCAATGATCTGTCAGAACCCCTGCCACCTGTCCCCTTCCCACGATGTCTTGTTCTTACCTCCTAATAATCTCCACCCCTCTTGCTTGTTTTTTTTTTTTTTTTTTTTTTTTTTTTTTTAACCCCCATGGTAGAGTCTTACTCTAGCCCAGGCTGACCTGGAATTCACTATGTAATTTCAGGCTTGCTTTGAACTTAGTGATCCTCCTACGTTGGCCAATTTCTGTAGCAGAGAGCCTTGAATCACTGGGATAAATTTCCAAATCAGGCAGTTATGAAGGGATATTCACTGAAGCTTACAGGTCCAGGGGAAGTTCCATAATGGCAGAAGAATCTGGCCTGTTTTCACCAGTCCAAGCAGAGAGCGAGAGAAGAACCACAAACCCAATTCCAAAAGCCACACCACACAGCACACTTAGGAATTCCAGGCAATATGTATTTATTTAGGGCTGGAGAAATGGCTTAGTGGTTAAGACACTTGCCTGTGAAGCTTAAGAACTCTTGTTCAAATTTCCAGGTCCCACGTAAGCTAAATGCACAGGGATGCAAGAGTGCAATATCACACATGTGTACGAGGGGACACATGCATCTAGAGTTTGTTTCCAGCGGCTGAAGGCCCTGGCATGCCCTTTTCCTCTCTCTCTCTCTGCCTCTCTCTCTCTCTCTCTCTCTCTCAAATAAAATTTTAAAAATTATTTATTTATATATAAGTAGAGAGAAATAGAAGAAAGATAGAGAGAATGAATGCACCAGAATTTCCAACCACTGTAAACGGATTCCAGATGCATGCACCACTTTGTGCATCTGGCTTTATGTGGGTACTGGGGAATTGAACCCAGGTCGTTAGGCTTTGCAGGCAAGTGCCTTAACCACTGAGCCATCTCCCCAGCCCTCGGGTAGCCTCTTTAACTGATTTCTTTCATTCTGCAATTTGCTCCCTTACTCCGTATGAACTATGGCTACATATCATAAAGAGTAGGTTATATACAACAGAAAATTATTTCTTCTTGTTTTGGAGTCTGAGAAGCCAAAGATCGAAGCACTGGCAGATTTGGTGCTTTGAGACACACCAGGTCAGGCTTCAAAGGGTATAGATGGGCATTTCAGCTCCCTGTCCAGCAGACTTTCTAGGCTGTACTGCCACTGAGCAGAAAATCCACGTGATGGAACCTCTCACGGACAGCAGCATGTCTGCATTGTGTAACGCTGACCTTGGCCACTGGACGCTTTTGTTAGGGTGTGTGTGGAGGATGATATAGAGCATGTAAGGGGGGGTGGGTCTTCAATCTTCCACACACAAAATGACTGGGGCCTCCGTGACCTCTCCGTGTCTGGCACTGCCTACACAAGATCTTCATACCAGGAGGGAAAGAGGGTGCCATCAAAAGAAAAGAGAGACTCGCTGAGAGGGGGAGGGGAGATGATGGAAAGTGGATTTGTGAGGGGGGGGAGTAGGGGTGGGGAGGGAATTATCGTGGTTGCCTGTCTATAATTATGGAAGCTGTCAATAAAAAGTTTTTTTTTAAAAAAAAGGTATGGGGCTGGAGACATGGCTTAGTGGTTAAGGCACTTGCCTGCAAAGCCAGAAGACCCAGGTTCAATTTCTCCAGGACCCACGTAAGCCCGATGCACAAGGGGGTGCACACATCTGGAGTTCGTTTGCAGTGGCTGGAGACCCTGGTGCTCCCATTCTTTCCCTCTCTCCCCCCTGTTATTCCTCTCTCTTTCTCTCTTTCTCTCTCTCAAATAAATAAAGAAAAATAAAATATTTTATAAAAGGTATGATCACTTGTTGTGGAATTTTTTTTTAATTTTAGTTTTTTAAAAGAAGGAACTCTAGTTGCATGCCCCACCTTGTGCATCTGGCTTACGTGGGTCCTGGGGAATTGAATCTGGGTCCTTAAGCTTTGTAGGCAAGTACCTTAATCACTAAGCCATCTCTCCAGCTCAAGAAACTTTTTTTTTTAATGAAGAGATGTATATTCTTATGTGGATGGGATCCAGCAGGAGCAGCCTCTGGCTCAAATGGTCAGGATTCCCAAGGGGCAAAGGTCTGCTCCAGAGTACAGACTGAGTAGTGTGCTGATGGAACTACAAGAATTATAAAGGCCACTCTGTCCATGACAGGAAGAGAAGCCCCTAGGGCAGTTGTCCCAGAAAATGTAGGGAGACTGCTGAGAAACTGTGAGTACAGAACGGGAAACAGCGCACGCAGCTGGCTTCTGGACTCTGAGAGATTTCCATACTAGCTCCATCCCCAAGGACCATTTCTGGGACCTTGGCAGCCATAGTTCACTTTGGCGACAGTCCTATTGCTTCAGGAAGTGACACCGCAATAGCTGTTCTGGGTGGCATAAAAGAAAATAAAGTATGTACTGTGAAACCCACAGTGGGACAAGACCGTAGGATCTGTGTGGGGACTCAGACAAATAAGGGAGGGTCCCAGAAGGTCTCCTGAGCACAAATGTGGGTAGAGTTTGTACTGACTGTATAGATGGGGGAAAAACAAACAGACAGATAAAGAAACAAACAAACGAAATGCCAGCCTACTGAGGTCGCTACGGCCTTTTGACATCATCCGTCTGTGACATAGCCAAGCCAGATGTTCCCGAAAGGGGGTGGGGAAGGTGCTTCCAGACAGCAGGAAGGCCCAGGTGGATCCAGTTACAGGAATTTCTGGTGGCTGATGACGCTGTCCCCCACTTTACTAGGGGTGGAATTAAGGTGATCAATTAGAGAGGATCTGAGTTAGTTGGTCCTCCACAAAGACCTTGGCGTTGCCCCTTGTGGACACAGATGCACCATGCATCTTCTTAGAACCTGTCTGGTTTTCTGAACTGGCTGTAGACGTTGATGGCTATCAGGGCCAAACCATTAAGCCGAAGGTGACTCACACCCAGGACATGTACAGTGTGTGTCTCCCCAGTGGGCAAAGACATCTTAGAAATAGACATGCTAAGGGCCGGGCGTGGTGGCGCCCGCCTTTAATCCCAGCACTCGGGAGGCAGAGGTAGGAGGATCGCTGAGAGTTCGAGGCCACCCTGAGATTACATAGTGAATTCCAGGTCAGCCTGAGCCAAAGTGAGACCCTACCTCGAAAAACCAAAAAAAAAAAAAAAAAAAGAAAAAGAAAAGAAAAGAAAGAAATAGACATGCTAGCTGGACTTTGCCCTCTGGCTGCTGACAGCAGGCTAGCTCCAGTTCAAAGTGCAAATGCTGAAACTATCCCCCACCGAGTTACCTGTTCCCCACCAGGTGACAGGTATGGCGCAACGCTGACTTCCTGATGGACAAGGTATTACACAGGCACTCCTGTGGCCAGAGCGCTTGCGGAACCACAGAGCGTGACAACGTGACATGAGCCTGTGAGCCATGATCGGGACGCTTGGAAGAGGTCAGATGCTATATACTTCGCCGCAGGGATCATGTTGTGTTAACCTCTTATCCTCTTGCAGATTTTGAAGCTGCTACAGAGAATGGAGAGAGACCGTGACCGTCCAATGCTTGAGAGTTGTCTGGGAAGATGGGACTGTGGGGATCCTGCATACCACAGCGGACATGATCCAGGCATACCCTCAAGCAATGACTGTGCAATGATGGACAGCTTTGAATGTACTGTTGAGATATTAGAGGAAATTCATTCCTCATTTGGCCCCGGTCTTATGGCCTTTATACACTGTACGTCAACAGGAGGCCACCTGGGACTGGGTGACCTTCATTCTGTGCCATGTATGTGGTGAGATAAACATAGTCATTACAGGCCATAGACAAGACGCGGCCCTTCAAATGAGGGCACTGTTGACACAGAATGGACTGGGGTTCATGGCAAAGGATGGGTAAGCGTGGAATGACCAATAAAGCTGTGCTGTATGCCACCCTACAGGCCTGTGAATCTATTATTTGAGAAAGGTCTTTGCACAGAGTATATAGCCTTTCTGGGGTGGAGAGAAACCTAACTGGCTACCCTCAAGGCAGGAGTAGCTCAGATGCCTACCAATAGGGAGTGTACCTCGAGAAATAAGGGTGCTATGGAGCATCCCTTGTCATCAAGGTCTCATACACCAGGTAGCCCTTTTTTCTTTCTTTCTTTCTTTCTTTCTTTCTTTCTTTCTTTCTTTCTTTCTTTCTTTCTTTCTCTCTCTCTCTTTCTTTCTTTCTTTTGGTTTTGCAAGGTAGGGTTTCACTCTGGTCCAGGCTGACCTGGAATTAACTATGTAGTCTCAGGGTGGCCTCGAACTCTCGGCCATCCTCCTACTTCTGCCTCCCGAGTGCTGGGATTAAAGGCGTGCACCACCACGCCCAGCTAGGTAGCCATTTCTGCTGTGGCTGTAACAGCTGAAGACTCGAGAACCTAGTTTTATAAGGAGGGGAGGGGACAGTGCCTCTACGGCTTCTGTGTAAGGAGCAAGCGCCCTGGGATTGGGGCCTCACCAGGTCCTGGCTGCCCAGGCTCCAGGTACCTCTTTTCCCTTGTAACTGGACACATCAGTCTATGTGTGTCACGGGTTTTGGCTGAAGATGGTGGTAGCAAACAAGTCAATAGCAAATGCTGACAGGATTCAGGTCACATTGATGGAAAAGGGTGGGAGTCTGGCATTCCTTAGTTGAAAAACAGCTGGTGGGTAGATAGGTGGCTCTCCAGGCCTATGAATGCATCACTGGATGGTTGACGGTGACCATATGGTCCACGTATCCGGTCTCAGGCTGGTTGTGGTAGTGGATAGCTATTGTCTCCCCCAATGTGGGTGGCACAGATGGCACACTGGCCAAGTGGGGCACAGGTTTGGAACAAAGGAATGCCTATGGCACTGGACATACAGAGTTCCACCAGTTTAAGGGGTGAAATGTGAGGTTGGGCCTGGGCGGGCCTCAGAGTGCGTAAATGGGCAGGCCAGCTGGCTGCCCGGTGAACATCGGGATCACATTTTCAATGAGCTAGAAACCAACATGTGTTGTAACTTCCCATGTGACGTTGGTGTGATCATGTTACACAACTCTGACTTTGGCTGCCTTTGTTAGGGAGTGTGTGAAGGAGGAAGACATCTGGACTACAGGGTATGACCACTACTCACTCTTGCCGATGCCGCTGGGGCCTTCTTTGAATCTGCAATCTCACCTCCTTGGCTCATCGCTGCTGTGGTATGGCAGAGGTTGGACTTGACACTTGGGGACGGTAGGCTTTAGGGTCACAGATGCATCTTCTGACACATGCCTCCCCACCGATGAGAGTGTGAAAGAGACCCACGCGGAGTCTCCTCTAGGCAGACATGGATTCCGTTCACTGAGCCACCTCGTAGAGGTTCCACCTCGTAGCCATTAGACATCAATATATGAATTTAGAGGAGAAACAAAAAGTCAAGCCATGAACCCTCTCTCTTTCAGACAGTCCTCACAATGAAGCCAGAGTGATTCTGTTAGTGGGCCAATTTAGGGGTGACAGGACCCCAAAGTGCATAGCTTTCTCCTCAGCTGAATGCAGGAATTGTCCTTGGCGTGTAGAAGATCTTGGTCATTTCACTTTACTACAGGTCAGAAGGGTCTGGCCTTTCCTTATCACTGCCCCCTTAGGGAGTCCTTCCTCTCCCTTCTGAGAAGGCCCTTTCCAGAGATTTAAGGTTTCTGGAAAGATCGCCTTTTTCCAGAAACCCTTACTCCAGACCCCTGACATCGGGACTCATTGGCTACAACAGCCGCCCAACCTGAGGGCTGGAGAGATGGCTTAGCGGTCAAGGCATTGGCATGCAAAACCAAAGGACCCTGGTTTGATTCTCCAGGTCCCACGTAAGCCAATGCACAAGGTGGTGTATGCGTCTGGAGTTCGTTTGCAGTGGCTGGATGCCTTGGTCTGCTCATTCTTGCTCTTTCTCAAATAAACAAAAATAAAATATCTAAAAAAAAAAAAAAAACCTGAGTCTTGGGGTAGGTTTCTCAATCCCCCTTTCTTTCCTGGGCAAGAACTATGCCTCCCTTCCTTCCTTCCTTCCTTCCTTCCTTCCTTCCTTCCTTCCTTCCTTCCTTCCTTCCTTCCTTCTCTTAAAGGTCTGCCTTCTAAAGCTCTAGCTTTAATAATAATAAAGCTATAATATTATTAATATTAAATTATATTAAAATTATTAAGCTAAAATAAAATCTTTCTGAATGTTTTCATCTGGTAATGTGATTTTCATTCTCTGAATTCACAAGAATCCAGAAACACATTAAATTATTGGTGTGTTGGCATATCGTATTGGTGAGGAACCCCAACATTCCTGGATCATTAGCATCTAGATCAGTTTAGATCTCTTATTAGTTTAATTATTTATTTGAACGAGAGAGAGAGAGAGAAAATGGGCACACCAGGGCCTCTAGCCATTGCAAATGAACTCCAGACGCACATACCACCTTGTGCATCTATCTAGCTTTATGTGGGTACTGGGGAATAGAACCTGGGTCCTTAGGCTTCACAGGCAAGCGCCTTAACCACTAAGCCATCTCTCAGCCCCGTGTCCAGCTATATTTCTGCATCTAATTGTGAGCTCCACATACATGTGTCCTTACGGTCCTATCAGCCATATTTTGTTTCATTTCAGACAGGGTCTCGCTAAGGAGCCAGGCTCACTTGGAATGCATGGTTTCAATGTGGAATGTCCCCCATTAGTTTGTGTTGGAGCACTTGTTCCCTGAACTGGTGGTGATATTTTGGGAGATTATGAAACTTTTGGGAGATGGAATCTTGCTGAAGGAAAACAGACTTCAGGGGGTTTTATCTTAAGGTGTATACCCCAGCCTCACTTACTGTCCTCTCTCTGTTCCCTGGTCTGCAGAGATGTGAGCGAGCAGTCTCATGCTCCTGCCCCAGAGCTAGAGCGACTCTGGTTAACCCTGCCTTCCTCCCTGCAGTGTGCCCACAAGCTGTGAGCCAAATGGGTGCTTCCTCCCTGGCTTCTTGTCAGGTATTTGGTTACAGTTAATGTGGAAAAATGATACTAAGTAGGGTTGTCAATGCAATGACCCTGTGCACCTGCTTTGTAGGCCTTAGTAACTAACTGCTTTGTGGAATGCATAAGAGTTTGGAGTTGATGCGCAAGAAACCCCGGGACACTGTCAGCAGACCTTCATGAGCCACTCTGGCAGGAGCTCAGAAGACCAGAATGCCAAGAGAAATGTACTTTGGGGAGCTCATGAGGTTCCCGAGGGAAGGACACTAGAAACCACTCATGTTACATTCAGGCAAAGAATGTTGCTACTTTCTGCCCATGTCTTTCTTTTTTATTTTATTTATTTATTTGAGAGACAGAGAGGGAGAGAGAGAGAGGGAGAGAGAGAATGGGCACACCAGGGCATCCAGCCACTGCAAACGAACTCCAGGTGCATGCGCCCCCTTGTGCATCTGCCTTACATGGATCCTGGAGAATCGAACCAGAGTACTTTGGCTTTGCAGGCAAACACCTTAACCACCAAGCCATCTCTCCAGCCCTCCTCCCCCCATGTCTTTCTTGTAGACATAGTCTCTAAGGGAGAAAAGAAAGAAAAGAATGGGGCTGGGGGTAGTGGCACACGCCTTTAATCCCAGCACCCGGGAGGCAGAGGTTAGGAGGACTGCTGTGAGTTCGAGGACACCCTGAGACTACAGAATGGTCTGGTCTATCAACTTGAATGCATGGAAAACATTGTTAGAAGAGTCTGGTATTAGGTCTCACACTACTTTATTTAAAACAAATGGGGGTGGACAGTTTGCTCAGTGGGGAAGACAGCTTGCCGCCCAAGCATGAGGACCCATGGGCGATTCCCAGCACCCACATGAAAAGCTGGGGATGGCTGTGCATGCCTGTAACTCCAGCCCCGAGTGAAAGTCAGCAGAGGAGACTCGCTGGGGCTTGCTGGTTGGAAAGTTTAATGAAAACAAACCAAGCTTCTGGGTCTGTGACACTCACTCAAGGAGACAAGAGGGTGCCCAGTGTCCTCCTCTTCCCTCTGTGCCCATGTGCACTAAGATGCATGCATTTGCATACACCATACCCCCCCCCAAAAAAAAAACCAAAAAACTAAACCCAACGATTGTCTACGTAGTATCCAAGTCCACAGAACCCTCCTCTGACCAGTCTCCCATTGGAAAAGGTGGAAGGTTAGCTTGAGAGTGGTCGGGCCTGGGGCTAGGTGGTATTGTATGTGTGAGGCGCAGGGTTTTAATTCGAGAGTTGGAAAAAAAAAAGAAAGAAAGAAAAGATAAGAAAAAGAGAAGCCGGGCGTGGTGGCGCACGCCTTTAATCCCAGCACTCGGGAGGCAGAGGTAGGAGGATCGCTGAGAGTTCAAGGCCACCCTGAGACTACGTAGTTAATTCCAGGTCAGCCTGGGCCAGAGTGAGACCCGACCTCGAAAAACCAAAAAAAAAAAAAAAAAAAAAAAAAAAAAGAGAAAGTTTAATACAACATTTCATGTTTAAGCTTTTCTGCTTGGATGAATAAAGCCAGATTTGGTTACACCTTGGTGAGTGTGGTGCTTTGACTTAAGTGTCCCTCCTAATCGTGTGTGTTCTGAACACCTCACCTTTATCCTCAGTTGATGGCAATCTGGCAGGTGGAGCCTTGCCTGGAAAAGGTGTGCTGTTGAGGGGTAGGTGGGCTCAGGGCTGTTACAGCCACTTCCCCTTGCCAGAACTTGGCTCACTCTCCGTACTGTTGTTCACCTGCTGTGGCAGAGGTGATGGCCAGCCTCTGCCCATGTCATGACCTTTGCCTTCACACAGCTCCTCCTCAACAACGTAAGCCAAAATAAACCCTTTCATCTCACCACCTGCTTCTGGTTGGGTGCTTGGTCCCAGCAACGAGAAGGTCAACGACAACAGAAAACTGGTACCAGGGGAGGGGTGTTGCTGCTGCTAGAAACCCGACTGTGTGGCTTTTGGCCGTTGGGAACTGATTTGCAGGTGGAGTGTGGAAGGATTTTAAACCTTGGCCCAAGAGATGCCTTGCAGAGGGCTATAGGCAGAGTTTGATGGGTTCTGGTCGGAGTTGAAAGACCTGAATATAGAAATAAACCGTGGACTGTGTAGGCTGAAGAGCGAACGTGGTGTGGACTGAGCTGGGGGAGTCTGTGTGAGAGGCTTGCTGCGCTCTTTCTGTGTCCTAGAACTTAAACAGGGTTGAGTTTAGAAGAAATGGAATGGCGTGAGCAGATGGGATGTGGCACAGAGAGAAATCAAAGTTTCAGGCTGGAGGCTACGTCTCTTCCACTGCAATTATTATTATTATTGGTTTTCTGAGGTAGGGTTTCACTGTAGCCCAAGCTGACCTGGAATTCACTATGTAGTCTCAGGGTGCCTCAAACTCATGGCAATCTCTACCTCCTGAGTGCTGGGATTAAAGGCGTGTGCCACCACGCCTGGCTAGCTGACATTAAATTTGAGAGATTGCCACCACTGAGGTTGGGCCAGCCGTTTGGCACTTAGAACGGAAAATGCTGACTCTTGTGAAAGTATGGGGCCTGAATGCTGAAGGAGTGTGCTATTCTTCAAAGTCAGCTTTATCCCCTCTGGATTAACAAATGTGGTGGCCCACCTGGTATGTTGGAGTATAACAAAGTGCAGCAAAGAAAGGGCCACTGGATCTGTAACACAGTTTGTATTTGTAAAAAGCCAGTGGGCAATAATGTGAGACTGGGTTGTTGGGAGTCTGCATGTGGAGACACGATGGAACCATGGGGATGAACCATGAGTTGCTTTGGAGACCCCAGCCAGGACTATGGGATGGTTGCCAATGAGAGCTGCTGGCATAGGACAGATTGTTCCCTGGGTGTAAGGAGCCCAGCTAGAGGCAGAATTGGAAATGCTGAGACCCTGTCACTGGTAACAGATGCTGGACTTGGACGTACATGATCTCATGTTTGCCATGCTCATTTTAGGTCTTGCACTGGCTCAAGCTTCTTGCTATGCTGAATGTCATCTTTTGCAGAGTGTTCACTCTGTGCCACAGTGCCTTTTGGTTTTACAGGTCAGAGTTAAGAGACGGTAACCGCAACCATGAATTAAGAGATGGCAACCACAACAATGACTTTTCTAGAAAGGAAGTTTAAGACAGTGCACACTGCCTCTGACAATAAGCTCAAGTAGACAGGAAAGGGTTTATTTTGACTTATAGCACCACAATGGTGGGAAAAGCATGGCAGGAGCAGAGACTGGCCACCACCTCTGCCATAGCAGGGGAAACAGCAGCAGCAGAGTGAGCTGAGCTCTGGGAAAGGGGGCTGAAATACCCTAAGCCCAACCTCAACACCACACCTCCTCCAGCAAGGCTCCATCTCCCAGAAGGCCGACAGCTGGGACCAAGCATTCAAAACATATGGGTTTATGGGGACATCTGAGATCGGCACTGGGCCCAGCTGGGACAGTGACTTTGGTTCTCGTGACTTCTAAAAGGCTGCCCCTCCACCACTGCGACAGAACTAGAGACTCTGGACTTCTGTCTGTGTATTGCACCAAGGCTGTCCTGCCACAGCCACAGGGTTCTCATTAAATAAACTACACCAACATCGATTTTAGGATTATATATATATATATATATTTTTTTTTTTTCTCATTTTCAAACCTTATTTCAAAATGGACCAAATTAGGGCTATTCCATTAGAAATATAAAAGTTAAAAAACAACAACAGCAGCAAAACAAAACAAAACAAAAAACAGTACACACACATATGCTGGGCTTTAAGGTGCATATCTTAATCTCAGCCCTTGAGAGGCAGAGACAGAAGGATGGCTGCCAGATTTTTGGCTGCCCTGATGCATACATAGTGACCAGTCAAAAACCACCGAGACAAATACTCCCTCCCCGACAAAATCTGCACCAGTCAAACAATCCAACATAAAATCCCAACCGCACATGGACACTTGGGTCTGGTCTATCAACTTGAATGCATGGAAAACATTGTTAGAAGAGTCTGGTATTAGGTCTCACACTACTTTATTTAAAACAAATGGGGGTGGACAGTTCGCTCAGTGGGAAAGACAGCTTGCCGCCCAAGCATGAGGACCCATGGGCGATTCCCAGCACCCACATGAAAAGCTGGGGATGGCGGTGCATGCCTGTAACTCCAGCCCCGAGTGAAAGTCAGCAGAGGAGACTCGCTGGGGCTTGCTGGTTGGAGAGTTTAATGAAAACAAACCAAGCTTCTGGGTCTGTGACACTCACTCAAGGAGACAAGAGGGTGCCCAGTGTCCTCCTCTTCCCTCTGTGCCCATGTGCACTACGATGCATGCATTTGCATACACCATACCCCCCCCCAAAAAAAAACCAAAAAACTAAACCCAACGATTGTCTACGTAGTATCCAAGTTCACAGAACCCTCCTCTGACCAGTCTCCCATTGGTGAGGATCAGGAAAAGGTGGAAGGTTAGCTTGAGAGTGGTCGGGCCTGGGGCTCAGTGGTATTGTATGTGTGAGGCGCAGGGTTTTAATTCGAGAGTTGGAAAAAAAAAAAGAAAGAAAGAAAAGATAAGAAAAAGAGAAGCCGGGCGTGGTGGCGCACGCCTTTAATCCCAGCACTCGGGAGGCAGAGGTAGGAGGATCGCTGAGAGTTCGAGGCCACCCTGAGACTACGTAGTTAATTCCAGGTTAGCCTGGGCCAGAGTGAGACCCTACCTCGAAAAACCAAAAAAAAAAAAGAGAAAGTTTAATACAACATTTCATGTTTAAGCTTTTCTGCTTGGATGAATAAAGCCAGATTTGGTTACACCTTGGTGAGTGTGGTGCTTTGACTTAAGTGTCCCTCCTAATCGTGTGTGTTCTGAACACCTCACCTTTACCCTCAGTTGATGGCAATCTGGCAGGTGGAGCCTTGCTGTTGAGGGGTAGGTGGGCTCAGGGCTGTTACAGCCACTTCCCCTTGCCAGAACTTGGCTCACTCTCCATACTGTTGTTCACCTGCTATGGCAGAGGTGATGGCTTCTGCCCATGTCATGACCTTTGCCTTCACACAGCTCCTCCTCAACAACGTAAGCCAAAATAAACCCTTTCATCTCACCACCTGCTTCTGGTTGGGTGCTTGGTCCCAGCAACGAGAAGGTCAACGACAACAGAAAACTGGTACCAGGGGAGGGGGTGTTGCTGCCGCTAGAAACCCGACTGTGTGGCTTTTGGCCTTTGGGAACTGATTTGCAGGTGGATTGTGGAAGGATTTTAAACCTTGGCCCAAGAGATGCCTTGCAGAGGGCTATAGGCAGAGTTTGATGGGTTCTGGTCGGAGTTGAAAGACCTGAATGTAGAAATAAACCGTGGACTGTGTAGGCTGAAGAGTGAACGTGGTGTGGACTGAGCTGGGGGAGTCTGTGTGAGAGGCTTGCTGCGCTCTTTCTGTGTCCTAGAACTTAAACAGGGTTGAGTTTAGAAGAAATGGAATGGCGTGAGCAGATGGGATGTGGCACAGAGAGAAATCAAAGTTTCAGGCTGGAGGCTACGTCTCTTCCACTGCAATTGTTATTATTATTGGTTTTCTGAGGTAGGGTTTCACTGTAGCCCAGGCTGACCTGGAATTCACTACGTAGTCTCAGGGTGCCTCGAACTCATGGCGATCTCTACCTCCCGAGTGCTGGGATTAAAGGCGTGTGCCACCACGCCTGGCTAGCTGACATTAAATTTGAGAGATTGCTATCACTGAGGTTGGGCCAGCTGTTCGGCACTTAGACAGAACGGAAAATGCTGACTCTTGTGAAAGTATGGGGCCTGAATGCTGAAGGAGTGTGCTATTCTTCAAAGTCAGCTTTATCCCCTCTGGATTAACAAATGTGGTGGCCCACCTGGTATGTTGGAGTATAACAAAGTGCAGCAAAGAAAGGGCCACTGGATCTATAACACAGTTTGTATTTGTAAAAAGCCAGTGGGCAATAATGTGAGACTGGGTTGTTGGGAGTCTGCATGTGGAGACACGATGGAACCATGGGGATGAACCATGAGTTGCTTTGGAGACCCCAGCCAGGACTATGGGATGGTTGCCAATGAGAGCTGCTGGCATAGGACAGATTGTTCCCTGAGTGTAAGGAGCCCAGCTAGAGGCAGAATTGGAAATGCTAAGACCCTGTCACTGGTAACAGATGCTGGACTTGGACGTACATGATCTCATGTTTGCCATGCTCATTTTAGGTCTTGCACTGGCTCAAGCTTCTTGCTATGCTGAATGTCATCTTTTGCAGAGTGTTCACTCTGTGCCACAGTGCCTTTTGGTTTTACAGGTCAGAGTTAAGAGACGGTAACCGCAACCATGAATTAAGAGATGGCAACCACAACAATGACTTTTCTAGAAAGGAAGTTTAAGACAGTGCACACTGCCTCTGACAATAAGCTCAAGTAGACAGGAAAGGGTTTATTTTGACTTATAGCACCACAATGGTGGGAAAAGCATGGCAGGAGCAGAGACTGGCCACCACCTCTGCCATAGCAGGGGAAACAGCAGCAGCAGAGTGAGCTGAGCTCTGGGAAAGGGGGGCTGAAATACCCCTAAGCCCAACCTCAACACCACACCTCCTCCAGCAAGGCTCCATCTCCCAGAAGGCCGACAGCTGGGACCAAGCATTCAAAACATATGGGTTTATGGGGGACATCTGAGATCGGCACTGGGCCCAGCTGGGACAGTGACTTTGGTTCTCGTACTTGTAAAAGGCTGCCCCTCCACCACTGCGACAGAACTGGAGACTCTGGACTTCTGTCTGTGTATTGCACCAAGGCTGTCCTGCCACAGCCACAGGGTTCTCATTAAATAAACTACACCAACATCTATTTTAGGATTATATATATATTATTTTTTTTTCTCATTTTCAAACCTTATTTCAAAATGGACCAAATTAGGGCTATTCCATTAGAAATATAAAAGTTAAAAAACAACAACAGCAGCAAAACAAAACAAAACAAAAAACAGTACACACACACATATGCTGGGCTTTAAGGTGCATATCTTAATCTCAGCCCTTGAGAGGCAGAGACAGAAGGATGGCTGCCAGATTTTTGGCTGCCCTGATGCACACATAGTGACCAGTCAAAAACCACCAGGACAAATACTCCCTCCCCGACAAAATCTGTACCAGTCAAACAATCCAACACAAAATCCCAACCGCACATGGACACTTGAGGTGCGAAGGGACAAGTGGGACGGTCACCCATCCTCGTCACTGCTGCTCCAGGCATCTTCAAATGCGGCACCGAACCGTGATTTGGTCGTAGGCTGAAGAAAGAAAAACAGAAGATCCTATTTTTATATTTCATAGATATATGAGAGAGAATGAGGCACACCAGGTCCTTAGCCATTACAAACAAACTCCAGACACATACACCACCTGTGTGCATGGGCCTGCCACCTTGTGCATCTGGCTTATGTGGGTTTTGGGGAGTCAAACCTGGGATCTTAGTTTTTGCAGGCAAGTGCATTGAGCACTAAGCCATCTCACCAGCCCTCATAATTAAAAAAAAATTTTGTATTTATTTGAGAGACAAAGAAAGAAAAAAAAAGATAAGAGAGAGAATGGGTGCACCAGGGCCTGTAGCCACTGCAAACAAACTCGACTCATGCACCATGTTGTGTGTCTGGCTTATGCGGGTGCTAGGGAATCAAACCTGGGTCCTTCAGCTATGCAGGCCAGCACCTTAACCACTAAGTCATCTCTCCAGCCCTCTATTTCATAATTTAAGATCAGAATAATCCATGAAACATGCTAGATGAACAGTAATTAGATTATTTTTAGGAAATTGCATTATTGCTAATTTCAAAACAAAAGTTATATTAAAAATAACCCCAAGCCAGGCATGGTGGCACACGCCTTTAATCCCAGCACTCAGGAGGCAGAGGTAGGAGGATCACCGTGAGTTCAAGGCCACCCTGAGACTACAGAGTGAATTCCAGGTCAGCCTGAGCTAGAGTGAGACCCTACCTCGAAAAACCAAAACAACAATAACAACAAAAACCCAAATACAAGGTAATATAAATTCACTTAAAACAGACACATCAGACTTTTCCCACATGGCCTTTATTTTCTTCAGACTTGACCTCACCAATCCATGCACGCATGCACGCACGCTGTGATGCTGCTACTGCTCGAGGTGCTTCTGCTTCTGTCAAGTTCTCTGGAAGTGCTACCACACTGACGTGCATGGAGGTAAGACTGGATGCAGGTCCACATGGACTGGACGGTCCAGCATATAAATGCTGGTCAACGTGCATTGCTTGTGTGGACTTTGAGGAGTAGCATGCTCATTAACTGGTCTTGTTCTGTAGCCCAGACTGGCCTGAAACTGACTGCGATTCTCCTGCTGGATTCCCTCTGGTGTGCCAGGATCACAGGCAGGCATGAGCCACCAGGCCTGGCTAAGCCTCATCATTTCTTTTTCGATCTTATTTTTATTTATTTACTTACAGACAGAGAAAGGGAGAGAGGGAGAGAAAGAAAAAGAGAGAATGGGCACGTCAGGGCCTTTAGCCACTGCAAATGAACTCCAGACGCATGCGCCATCATGTGCATCTGGCTTACTTGGGTCCTGGGGACTCAAGCCTCGAACTGGGCTTCTTAGGCTTCACAGGCAAGCGCTTAACCGCTAAGCTATCTCTCAAGCCCAGAAACATCACTTTTAACCCCGAAATTAATGTGGGTTATTAAGTGGTCAAGTCTGTTAATTAAGTAACTAGTTTTGGGTGAGAGAGAGAGTGTGTGAGTGTGTGTATGGGTGTGCAAGCTCAGGGGTCAACCTTGAGCTCTGCCCATGCTGCCCGCCTGGTTTGAGGCAGGGTCAGTCACTGTTCACTTCTGTGTTCGCCAGGTCAGCTGGACCACAGCTTCTGAGGGTGTCTGCTGTCTCCACTCGCACCTCGCCACAAATGCACTGGGGTTACTGACCGCACCGCAGCGCTCGACTCTGCGTGCGTCCCGGGGATCAGAACTCAGGTATTCGGATTTGCTCAGCTAGGGCTTTATCCACTGGGCCACCCGCCCCAGTCCCAAGTCTGTTCACTTTCAAACAGCTATTAAGGCACTTTCAAAGCACACTTGAACTACAGCAGATGGCAATGTGTTTGTAATTAGTACATAGGTTTCCCTGGGTGAGTTCTCCAAAGGATAACATACATTTTTTGATTGTATTTAAAAGCACAAGGGGCTGAAGAGATGGCTTACTGGTTAATGTGCTTGCCTGTGAAGCCCAAGGACCCAGGTTTAATTCCCCAGCACTCATGTAAGCCAGGTGGCAGGTGGTCCATGTGGCTGGCGTTGTTTGCACTGGCTAGCGACCCTGGCATGTCTATTCTCTCTCTTTCTCTCTCAACAAAAACAAAATTAAGAGCACAAGAAAATAGCAGTTTTTTTTTTCCCCTCAAGGTAGGGTCTCACTCTGGCCCAGGCTGCCCTGGAATTCACTATGTAGTCTCAGGGTGGCCACGAACTCACAGCAATCCTCCTACTTCTGCCTCCTGAGTGTTGGGAATAAACGCATGCGCCACCACGCCCAGCTCAGTACTCTTATAACTTTAGAGTCTCATGTAACAAAGGCAACAAAATTTCAACTATCTGTGAATTATCCAGTCAATTGGTTTGGGAAACCTAAATGGCTACTTGTTATTCTCTGTGAAATTGCTAAGCAGACTTCAAAGCAGAAGGACTAGCTGGAAAATGGGCTCAATGGAGTGGGTGGGAGACAAGGGTCAGAAACAGGAGGGGATATGATCCAGGTACACTATGTACATGGAAGAAAAAGGTCAGTCAAAACGTTTAAAACAGGGCTCTTGGGGGCTGGAGAGATGGCTTAGCGATTAAGTGCATGCCTGTGCAGCCTAAGGACCCTGGTTCGAGGCTCAATTCCCCAGGACCCACGTAAGCCAGATGCACAAGGTGGTACATGCATCTGGAGTTCGTTTGCAGTGGCTGGAGGTCCTGGCGCGTGCATTCTCTCTCTCTCTGTTGCTAATAAATAAATAAAAATAAACAACTAAACCAGGGCTCTCATTTTTCTTAAGTACTGCAATATCTTATTAAATACTGGCTATCAGCACTTAGGTGATAATCAGAGAAAATCTCATTGTACTTGTCCAGATACCGAACCAGGAGTGAACCTCAGCCCTCTATGCTCATTTCCAGCAGCAGTAAGGAGAGGATAATAAAATCCATTCATTTTTTTTCATCAAATGTTTGATAAACTTCCTTCTGCCTGAGATTAACAGGGTAGGTACCCTACGGTTTTAATCTGATATCTAATCAATTCCCCTACTTTCAGCTGGGTGTGCTGGAACATGCCTGTAATCTTCTCAGGAGCTCTCATACTGTTTTTTGAGTTAGCAATTTAGCTACTAAGTCACAATTATTTTATAAGAGCTTATTTGCAGATGCACTGAACTTGGGAGGGGAGCTCAGGAGACAATTTTGTCTTTACAGACTTTTTTTTTTTTTTTTTTGTTTTTGCAAGGTAGGGTCTCACTCCGGTCCAGGCTGACCTAGAATTCACTCTGTAGTCCCAGGCTGGCCTTGAACTCAGAGTGATCCTCCTACCTCTGCCTCCTGAGTGCTGGGATTAAAGGTGTGTGCCACCACGCCCGGCTTTTACAGACTTTTAATTCTGCCTTAGACATCTTCCAAAAATGTCCTTTTAGGGAGAAAAGCCACACAAAAGTCTTTTCTCCTAATTCTACTATAGAAGCTCAATGTGTAATATCACTGAAGATTCAACAGAAAAAAAATTATGTTTCATTATAAATTATTTTTGATATGGTAAACAAGAAATACAACTAATAATGAAACATTGCCTGTTCATTTGACTGTTGATCTGGTAACAGCTATAAATGCAGCACAATATTAGTAGATTTTATTGCTAAGTCATAAAATATCGCATGTGCAGTTAAGAGCCGCAGTGAACGAGCCCGTTATTGTTTGAGAACCTCAGTGACGTCAACCTTCCTCTACATCTCCCCCTAGTGGACGTGCGGACCATGCTGGGACACACCACCTGAGGACCAGGCTACTTGTTCTGCTGGCTGACAGCAGTAATGATATGAGGACGATGAAGCTGGAATTTAGACAGGACTCAGAACTGCGCCACCCACTTTGCTCCCTGAGAAACTAGAGGAAACCAGCTTTGAACAAGAGTTAAACTGTGAGCCTTTCTGCCAGGAACTGGCTCTTATCCCAATGGACTTCTGCTGGGATTTACACCGAGATCACATCCTACCTACACTCTTGAGTCTGTCACGCTAAAATTCCAGGGAAATAAGTAATGAGTCTCCTCTTAAAGTGAAAAGTGGGAATCACAAACTTTAAAAGATAATGCTTTACAGCCTTAACACTTACATGTAAAACTCTACTGGTGTCACTTTGGTTACAAAGGGCCTCACTTTGGAGTTCAAGCTGGCCTCTTGCCCTCTTTCTCCTCACTCTGAGGTACTAGGCTTATCTGCCTGTGCCACCACACCTGCGATTTCAGCCTGTGTATTTATAGTTCACTTTCGACTTCTTCCGCTTAATCCCCACAAATAAAAGTTCCTTTAGAGACAGAGTTCAAACTACCACTATAAGTATCTAAGAAGAAAAAATAAGCCACCAGTCATAAATTCTAATGAACAATTAAGTTTTCTACTAATATTGTTTTTCCACAAGAATTATAGTAGCTTCACTTTTCATGATTGTCATTTGGTAAAAATGTCCATATCCCAACATGACCCACTATGTTATAACTCTGATTTTGTTTTTATCAAGGCAGGGTCTCACTCTAGCCTGGGCTGACCTGGAATTCACTCTGTAGTCCCAGGCTGGCCTTGAACTCACAGCAATCGCCCTACCTCTGCCTCCCGAGTGCTGGGATTAAAGGTGTGCATCACTACGCCCGGTGTAACTTTGATTTAATGTTCCCAGTAATTCCCAAAAAGCAAGACAGAATAACTAAATGAAAAAATGCAAAATAAATGTCTAAATCAAAGTGTTTGACAATATTAAGCTTTCTATAGAAGAGCACTTGGCATAAAAAGCATCTGTATGCTAAAAGTGATCAAGTCACAACGACTACATCACACGTGATGGAATCTGCACGGGCTCATTTAGGCTTCGCCAGTGACCCAAAGCCTTGCGCATGCCCTTCTTCCTCTTTGTTTGGACTAGGCCTGAAGAAAGTAACTCACAGGCTTTACACTGACCTGAACAAAGCAGTGCAAATTTAGGTGTGAAATGTACTCTGCTAATAGCTGCTAGCAACTATCCATGTAAAATATTTATTTTTTGTGTGTTCTGACATAATCCTATTTTCATACAAGAACTAAGTATATGAAAATGTTTTCAGAATGCCAAACTTTCTTTTAAAAATATTTTTATTTTTACTTATTTGAGAGTGAGCAAGAGAGAGAGAGAGAGAGAGAGAGAGAGAGAGGAGAGAGAGAGAAGGAGGAAGAGAGAGGGAGAGAAAGGAAATGAGAGAGAGAGAAAATGGGTGCACCAGGGCATTCAGCCACTGTAAACAAACTCCAGACACATGTGCCACCTTGTGCATCTGGTTTATGTGGGTCCTGGGGAATCAAACCTGGGTCCTTTGGCTTTGCAGGCAAGTGCCTTAACTGCTAAGCCATCTCTTCAGCCCTTTCCTTTCTTTTTAAAAAAATGTTATTTATTTGCAGGATAAAGAGAGTAAGAGTGGGTATGGGTGTGTCAGTGAAAACAAACTCCAGATACATGTACCACTTTGTGTACCTGGCTTTACTTGGGTACTGGAGAGTAGCAGTCGGGGCAGCAAGCTTTGCAAGCAAGCACCTTTAACTGCTGAATCATCTCCCCAATGCACCTTTAAGTGATGCACCATCTCCCCAGCCCACCTTTAACCACCGAACCGTCTCCCCAGCTCACAAACTTTATCAATGGTTTTTTTACCTTAAGGTGGGTTTCCATTACTGTACATCCAATTAAGCCATTATATAAACATGCTTTTAGACAAACTTTCTGTATCTTAGAAATTCAGATATAGGAAGAGGATTAACACTGCTTGACAGAATGGTCCTTGGGAAAGATAACACCTTAGACAGGGCTTACTGAACAGCAGAAATTAAAGACCACAAAACTGGTCTCTGCCATCCAATGCCCCTTGGTTTCTTCAAGCAGAATCACAATTCTTCTACTTTCAGTATTACAGTCACTTCGAAGGGATGATTACACTGGTGTTTATGTCAATTCAGAAATAGAGAGGGCACTGTGTAAGGCCAGGGACTGTCCTGGTCATCTCTGTTTACACACTGCATTTTTTTAAAGACTTTATTTTTATTTATTAGAGACAGAGAGGGGGGAGACAGAGATAGTAAGAATGGGTGCACCAGGGCCTTTAGCCACTGTAAATGAACTCCAGACGCATGTGCCACCATGTGTATCTGGCTTATGTGGACCTAGAATCAAACCGGGATCCTTAGGCTTCGTAGGCATGAATGTGTCTTAACCACTAAGCCATCCCTCCAGCCCCATACTCAGTGCATTTTTAGGGTTCTTTAGTCACAGTCACATTTTATCCTTTGAGATGGGCACTGTTAGACTGCTGGCAGAACTTGATGGTGTAACAGACTTAACAATGCCATACATGCCACTAATGAGAAACTCCATTTCCAGCAATCTATTCTAAATAGTAAATCGAAAGATGAACAACTTTTGAAAATAAACTTACCTTGATGTTTAAAATAATCAACTGTTTAAATTATGGTATATCAATGGCAGAATACTCTGTCATTAAAGAGGCTTATCATATATTGTCAATGAGAAGAGTCAGATATGAAGCGGATGACCATGAATTAATGATTATGTTAAAGAACATACATAAGGAAAATAATGAATAAAAATGTTCTTACTAATTAAAGTTGAGAAATTTTATGTTCTTTTAATATTTTCCTAAATTTTCTAAAAGTGCTGTAACAAATTATACAATCAGAAAACATAAAAAACGGGCTGGAGAGATGGCTTACGCTTTGCCTGCAAAGCCAAGGACCCAGGTTCAACTCCCCAGTATCCACGTAAGCCAGATGCAGAAGGTAGGGCATGTGGGTGTTTGTTTGCAGTGGCTAGAGGCCCTGGCACCCATTCTCTATCAGCCTCTCTCTCACATAAATAAATAAAAATAAAAGAATTAAAAAAAAGAAAACATCAGGAACTGCTTTAAAGGTCTCTCCTATATAAATAAAATTTTAGTTCTTACACTTTAGAAATCAGACAAAACCTGTACAAATAACATTTACCTCATCATCATCAGGAACTGGTTCATATAAGGATGGCACCCAAGCAAGAATATTGCAGTCTCTGCTACCGCTGTAAAGTTCCTGCAACACAGAAACATGTGACTGTGGGGATCACTTTAAAGTTGGTACCAATATTTGTATCCTCTCTCTCTCCCGTTCACCCCTCCCTTTCTTATTTTTTTTTAAATTTTATTTGAGAGAGTCAAAGAGGGGAAAAGAGAGAGAGAGAGGGAGAGACAAAGACAGAGGAAGAGGTAGAGAGAGAATGGGTGCACCAGGGCCTTTTCAGCCACTGTGACGCATACGCTCCCTTGTGCACATGTGTGACATTGTGCACTTGCGTCATTTTTGTGTCTGGTATACGTGGGACCTGGAGATTTCTTAGGCTTCACTGGCAGGCGCCTTAACTGCTAAGCCATCTCTCCAGCCCACTTTCTTATTTTTTTGTTTTGTAAGAGTATATGTGCATGCATATTTGTGTGCATGCATGCGGGCGGGGGTGTACATACAAGGTAGGGTCTTGGTCTAGCCCAGGTTGACCTGGAAGTCACTATGTAGTCTCAGGCTGGCCTCAAACTCACAGTGATCCTCTTGCTACTGCCTCCAAAATGTTGGGATTAATGGCGTGTGCCACAACACCTTGTATTTTTATTTTTATTTAAGGAAGGGTTTTGGATAAAGAAAAAAAAATGAGACAAGTTTTTTTGGGGGAAATATAGATGTATAAAAGATCAGATATACATTATCAATTTCGTAACTTAAAAATTCCGAGTTCTATGTAAAATCTAGGCCATACGGTTATGCTAAAGAAATGTTCAGATATTTACTGCCCTGGAGAAATTTCAGTTCCCCGAGAGAGCAAGATGCCCAGAGCTGGAGCAGGGTCCTGGAAGACCCTCGGGCTGCTGGCATTCTAGGAAAGAGGGTGAGGCTGCAAGTCAGGTGGTAGTTGGTGCAGCAGCTATTCACCAGCCAGCAGGGTATGTGCTTTCCTGGAGAGCTGACTAACAGCTGTGGCCCAAAGAAAGGCCTGTGTCTTATAGAACAGGGGAGTTAGTAAATTAGTATGAGAATGAATACACAGAAGCTTTCCCAGGCAGTAAGTCCCTTCAAGCTCTCATAGCTTGATTTTCACTCAATCAGTATTTAACTCATTTGCAAGAGAAAAGAGGCAGATTAGGGCCTGGAGAGATGGCTTAGTGGTTGAGTGCTTGCCTGTGAAGCCTAAGCACCCCAGTTCCAGGCTCAATTCCCCAGGACCTATGTAAGCCAGATGCATAAGGTAGCACATGCATCTGGAGTTTGCAGTGGCTGGAGGCCCTGGCGCGCCCATTCTCTATCTATCTGCCTCTTTCTCTGTCGCTCTCAAATAAATAAATAATAAACAACAAAAAATTAAAAAACGAAAAGAGGCAAATAGAGGAAGAGAGAATGGGAGCACCAGGGCATCCAGCCACTACAAATGAACTCCAGATGCAAGCGCCAGCTTGGGCATCTGGCTTGTGTGGGTGCTGGGGAATCAAACCTGGGTCCTTAAGGCTTCACAGGCAAGTGCCTTAACAGCTAAGCCATCTCTCCACTCTGGTATTTAACTTTCATGAGCGTTCTTTATCCACAAATCAGAGGAAATACCAGCTACCTTGTTATAAGAGACACATTTAAAGGACTGCATTTCCTCCAACTGTAACCAAAAGAAACCCTTCCCACCTTAAGTTCCTTCTTGTTATGGTAATGAAAAGTAACTAATGCAGGCACTTAAGGGATTATACAAGCTGATCCAATTCAGACATACTTTCCATGAATCATTCCCATCCCTAGCCACTCCAAATAGGTGTCAATAGCTACGGGCAGAAAACAAAGAAATAAACTTTCAGACATAGCTACACATACATAAGCCAAGAGACACGATATTTTGAGACTAACCACCTATATTTATTTTTTTCCTAAAAGATCATTTGCAAGAAATCTTTCATCAGAGAATTTTCAGTAGATAAATGGGGCTCATATGCAAAGGAAAGACAATTTATTCTAATCAACTGCATCTTATTATATTGACTCAAATAGAGATCCGATGCCATGTAAAATCTCGGCTGTACTATTCTCTATGAAATACTAGCTCACATGTAGATTCAAGGTATTACTTCAGACCTGAACAACCCTGAGCCTGTCAACATTCAGACATAGAGGAAAGAGGGGGACAGAAAGAATGAGACAATAAAACAGAAGGACTGCTCAGAAAGAGGATGGCACAGTGGGACGGAGTGGGGAGGGAAGAGGATAACAGAGAAGAATATGATAAAATTACAGTATGTTCCTGCATAAAGATGGTAAAAAACTGTAACACCTCAGGGTGAAATTACAACTTCCTGTATCTGCCTAACTATTCTAGATTCCCTTAAGTCAATTCTCACCTGGAAATTAGACTGAAACACACAGCAGTCGACACCTTTATAGTGTCCCTTAAGCACGGTTACCCGTTCTCCAGAGAACACTGTGTACACAGCAATGGTGCTACCAAACGGCACAAAGACCAATTCTGTGCTGCAGCCACAGGAGACGGCGAATTTTAGTCCTTTTCTGCTGTCGTTGCAAACTTTTCCATAGTTTACCTGCGGATTAAATTAAACCTGAATCAAAAAAAACAAAAACAAAAACAACCAAAGACTTGGAGAAACACTTTAATTATAACATTCTATAGAAAGGGATCTTAAAGTGAAAGAAATGTTTAAAAGCCTAACAGAGAAAGGATCATTACCACAAATGCCTTTTCTTTAAGGACAGGGAAAAAAAAAAAGAATTAGTTTGAGGTCAGCATGTTCTACACAGTAAATCTGAGGCCAACCTGTACAGAGTAAAACTCTTTTGCAAAAGCAGACTAAATAAATAAATAGTTTTCTAAGGATAAAAAAAAAAAAAAAAAAAAAAAAAAACAGACAGTGTTCACATTTCATCCTTGACAGAAGAACAGACACAAAAATGAAGGAAACCTTTAAAGATCATTTCAGACTGTTAGGTACACACACACAACAGTAGTAAGGCTTCATGTATGACAGGCAGACTCTCTATACTTGGGCACATCCCAAGACTCTGGTTTGCCAAAACATCTTAGCAACAGAAGACCCTCCATGCTGACACAAGTAAGGTAAACCTGTTGGTGGCATTATAATTTAGTTATTCCCTTGAAAAGGGCAAATGGTTTATTATGAAACCAAATAGAATGATATTGTTTTTTGGGGATGAGTGAGGAGTTATAACATTTTTATTAAAACATTGTCAGTTTGATAAAATAAGTGTATCATAAAACTGATTATCCTAGCCAGCTTTAAGTGTACAGCTCACAGGCATTAAGTTCATGCACACTGCCACTGCTAGCCATCTCTAGAACTCCTTTCACCTTGCAAAACAACTCACAGAACAACAACACTCTAACCCTTTACCTTGTAATTGCTCCTGGGAATTTATCTTAAGGAACTAGTTAAACAGCAGAAGGCAAGATGCCAGAGGAATTGGGGCATTATCTAGAATGGCAAAACAACTGAAAATGAGTGTATATTCCTAGTGTCATATCAACTCTACAAGAGTTTATATAAATCACTTCATGAAACCTGTTCAGGAAACAAAGATAAAGGTAAAATATTAAAAAAGCACAAAATAGGGTTGGAGATATGGCTTAGTGGTTAAGGCACTTGCCTGTGATGCCTAAAGACCCAGGTTTACCTCCTCAGAACCCACATAAGCCAGATGCACAAGGTGATACATGTGCACAAGGTCACACGTGCACAAGGCTGTGCATGTGTTGGGGGGTTGACTGCAGTGGCTGGAGGCCCTGGTGCACCAATTCATTTTCTCTCATAAAAAAATTTAAGAGCTGGGTGTGGTGGCACATGCCTTTAATCCCAGCACTTGGGAGGCAGAGGTAGGAGGATCGCCATGAGTTCAAGGCCACCCTGAGACTACATAGTGAATTCCAGGTCAGCCTGAGCTAAAGCAAGACCTTACCTCAAAAAAAAAAAAAATTTAAAAAGCACAGAACACAAATAGTGTATACACTATCATTTGAGCTTTAAAGTATACATAAAGTAATTACGTATTTGGAGAAAAGTTACAGTTCTATACTTGTACATAAAAGGGTACTTGGCAAGCCCATAAGCATCACCCAGGCTGTTAGACGTGCAGATTGATAGGCTGCACCAGAATTTTACAAAAAAAATTTCACTCTCATAAATCTTTAGGCAAGTATCAATGTTTACCAAAAGTCTGAGAAGCTTTAGGCTAAGGAAACAAGAAGTTTTTTCTACTGATAATTAAAACCAATAGCTAGGGTTGGAGAGATGGCTTAGCAGTTAAGGCGCTTGCCTGCAAAGCCTAAGGTCCCATGCTCTCCAGATCCCATGTTAACTAGGCACACAAAGGTGAGGCAAGCGCAAGGTTGCACATGCCCACTAGGTGGCTCAAGTGTCTGGAGTTT
Organism: Orientallactaga sibirica; assembly: GCA_036365145.1. Classification (NCBI taxonomy): domain Eukaryota; kingdom Metazoa; phylum Chordata; class Mammalia; order Rodentia; family Dipodidae; genus Orientallactaga; species Orientallactaga sibirica. The sequence goes on along the minus strand of JAEOAD010000054.1, from coordinate 7,844,108 downwards.
GATTTCAGTGGCTGAGGCCTTGGGGTGCCATTTCTCCATCTCTCCTTTCTGTGTCTCTCTCTAGAAAAACATAGGTAATCACTTATGAATTAGGAACATACATATCCTTGAAACGTCCTCTTACTATAATTAGCATTGAAGTTTTAGTATTGTCTTATCTGTTCTCTCTTCCTAAAGACTGAGGAGAAAGGTGTGCGCGCGCTTCACACCAGTGTTCCTGAGCAGCAGGGTGCAGTCTCCGTACACAGTGCCATGGTAAGAGGGGCTGACGACCTGGGTCTAGGTGGACTGGCCTGTGCTGATATGAACACTACTAGTAACAACTGTGATTCAAAAGCAAGAAATGAAGTAAAATTTATAGAAAAATATAGTGTACATCACAAATCAATGTCTTTAATTTACATCTAAAAAGGTACTTCAAAATCTCTTACTAGTGTGTTTTCTCCGTTGGAACTATTCCAGAGCCTCATTCGATTATCTGTCCCGATAGTGAGCAGGTGAAGACCGTCACTTGTGAAACACAAACCATTCACTTTCCCATTGTGAGCAGTGTTCGCTGTCAAGGAAAGAAAACACGTCCATTTGTTCTTTTCCTGTGTTAAGCACATATTTAGTACTTAATGATATAATTACTCAACCACACTGAAGACCTGTTATTAAAAATTGTAAGTTGATATTTAAAATTAACTAACCTTTAGACTACTTGTATATGATAAGCTATATAAATCAGAACCATAAAAATAGAAAAAAAGAAAAACCAAAAGCCAAAAAAGCTGAATTTTTTCATCAATTAAGCTTTGCTCTCAAATTCAATTAAATGCATAGCTTGATTCTAACACTTTAAACACGTTTTATTCCTTTTATATATTCTATCTCTAATTTAGAAACCCTTCCACAGACTTAAAAATCCATCAGCCAAGTGTGGTGGGGCACATCTGCAATCCCAACAAACGGGAAGTTGAGGCAGGAGGATCATCCGCTTTGGCCAGCATGGGTTGCATAGGAGACCCTACCTTAGAAAAACAAGGCTGGGGTACAGTGGGGCCTTGGTTCAATCCTTAGTGCTGTTACCTCCCCCACAAAATACTACGGTGTTTTCATCAAGTAAGTTTAACCAAGGAAAACTGTTACTAGACTTGTTTCTGTTCAGATGTATTTGAGTGAATGAGTGTAAGCGCATGTGCCATGGTGCCCTCGTCAGGGTCTGAGGACAACTTCGGGTGTTGGTCCTTCCTACTGTGTTTGAGGCACTGTGTATGCCAGGCGAGCTAGTCCATGATCTTCTGGGAGTCTCTTGTCTCTGCCTCCCTGTAGGTGCACCAGGATTCCAGACATGCCCTACTGTGTCCAGCTCAAAGCGGGTGCTGGGGGTGGGTTCCAAACTCTAGTCCTCATGCTTGCATAGCAAGTGCTTTATCTATAGAAACATCCTAGTTATGATTAAAATTCATATTGCTTTTTTTTTTTTGGTTTTTATAGGTAGGGTTTCACTCTAGTCCAGGCTAACCTGGTATTCACTCTGTAGTCTCAGGGTGGCCTTGAACTCACAGTGATCCTCCTACCTCTGCTTCCCGAGTGCTGGGATTAAAGGCATGTGCAACCATGACCGGCTTCATATCACTTTTAAAGTGAGAAAATTTGTGGAAGCATAATTCCTAATAACCTTGGTAATTTTTAAAAAGTATTTTATTTATTTATTAGAGAGAGAGAGAGAGAGAGAGAGAGAGAGAGAGAGAGAAAGAGGCAGATTGGGAGCATGGGTGCACCAGGGTCCCCAGCCACTGCAAACGAACTCCAGATACATGTACCACTTTGTACATCTGACTTATGTGGGTTCTGGGGAATCAAATCTGGGTTCTTAGGCTTTGCAGGAAAGGTGCCTTAACCACTAAGCCATCTCTGCAGCCCCTCCTTTTTTTAAAATTTTTTTATTTTTTTTGGTTTTTTGAGGTAGCGTCTCACTCTAGTCCAGGCTGGCCTAGAATTCACTATGTAGTCTCAGGGTGACTTTGAACTCAGTGATCCTCCTACCTCTGCCTTCTGAGTGCTGGGATTAAACGCATGCGCCACCACACCTGCCTCCCCCCCCTTTTTTTTTTAAGGTGTGAGCCACCACGCCCAACCTCCATTGTATTTTTAAAAACTTTTTATTTATTATTATTTTTTTGGAGAGACACAGAGAGAGAGAGAGAGAGAAAGAGAGAGAGAGAGAAGACAGAGATGGGCACGCCAGCAGTGTCTCAGCTGCTGAGAATGAAATCCAGATGTGTGCGCCCCCTTGTGGTCAAGTGCGGCATTGTGCCCTTGCGTCACTTTGCATCTGGCTAAACGTGGGACCTGGAGATTGGAACCGCTGGACATTGGAACCAGTGTTCTTAGACTTAGGAGGCAGGCGCCTTAACCCCTAAGCCATCTCTCCAGCCCCCCCTTTTTTTTTTAAAAAAAAATCTTGGCAATTTTTTAAAAATAGTAAACAATCATATATCTTTAATTCATCCTAATATATTCCTAGTCCAGAATTAGTTCTGGGTGAATGTTTCTACACAGGAATTAAGTTGTTATAAAAATGCAGTTGATGGCTGGAGAGATGGTTCAGTAGTTTCAGTGTCTGCTTCCAAAGCCTAGAGACGCAGGCTCAATTGCCCAACACCCACGTAAAGCCAGGTGCATAGAGTGGTGCATGTATCTGGAGTTTGCAATGGCAGGAGGCCCTGGTGCGCCCCTTCTATCTCTTTATGATCACAAATAAATAAAAATAAGGAGGGCTGGTTTAGGATGTAAAAGCACTTGCTTGCAAAACATGATGGTCTGTATTTGATTCCCCAGGACCCACATAAAGCCAGATGCACAAAGTGGATCATGTTTGCAGGGGCAGGAGGCCCTGGTGTGACCATTCTCTCTTTCTCTCTGTCTCTCTCAAATAAATGAACTGTTTTTAAAAATGCAGGCCAGGTGTGGTGGTGAATAACTTTAATCCCAACACTTGGGAGGTAAGGGAGGAGGATCGCCATGAGTTTGAGACCACCCTGAGACTACATAGTGAATTCCAGGTCAGTCTGAGCTAGAGTGAGACTCCACCTTGAAAAACTGAAAAAAAAAAAATCAATTGAGTACACTGCCATAGGGGTTATGACTGACTCACAATTAATACAACTTTCTATTTATATACTGAAAGTACAATTTTATGATTGCTGTGACTTATTTGTACAGTTGACTTTTTTAAGAAGGGAAAACATTTCCAAAGCAAGTTAAACCAGGAAAGTTTTCATGTTTGAAATTTGTAGGCAAAATAAACTGCTGTATTTATTTGTATGTTAGAGAAATCAAGCCAGAATTTAGCTCAATTTAGAAAGTGATTCATGAATGCCTTCTATAAAAAAATTGTGAAGTTGGGCTGGAGAGATGGCTTAGCAGTTAAGGTGCCTGCCAGCCAAGCCTAAGAATGCCCATTTGATTCTCCAGGTCCCACGTTTAGCCAGATGCAAAGTGATGCAAGGGTGCAATGCTGCATTTGCCCACAAGGGGGCAACGCTTCTGGAATGCATTCACAGCCGCTGAGAGGTCGTTGGTGCACCCATTTTCTCTCTCTCTCTCTCAAAAAAAAAAAATTGTGAAGTTTTCAATTTGACTATTATTTTGATAATTTAGCTTCAGATAAAAAAAAATCTTAACATAACACCAGTCATGTCAGGCTAGAGGGATGGCTTAGCAGTTAGGGCGTATGCCTGCAAAGCCAAAGGACCCAGGTTCAATTCCCCAGGCCCATATAAGCCAGATGCACAAGGTGGCATATGCGTCTGGAGTTTGTTTGCAGTGGCTGGAGGCCCTGGTGTGCCCATTCTCTCTCTGTCTCTGACTCTCTCAAGTAAATAAAACTTAAAAAAAAAAAAAAAAAAAAAACCGGGCGTGGTGGTGCACGCCTTTAATCCCAGCACTCGGGAGGCAGAGGTAGGAGGATCACCGAGAGTTCAAGGCCACCCTGAGACTACATAGTTAATTCCAGGTCAGCCTGGACTAGAGTGAAACCCTACCTCGAAAAAACAAAAACAAAAACAAAAACCAGTCACGATTATGTTTCTGTATTAGTGTGGTCTCCATTACCTGATTCAGCGGCTTGTGACTTTCTTCCATTATGCTGGTCAAGAGTAATCAAGCATCCCGACGCTCTCCTCACATCCCACAGTTTTACCTTACTGTCAGCACTGAGGAAAACACAAAAGGTGGAGTGACTAACTCCTCACTGACCTGCCGCATCCCGCACAGGACAGTCTCACTGTACTAGCACAAATGTAGTTGTCAATTGTACTTTTGTACTTTAGCCTCTCAGCTCTTCAATAACAGCATAATACAGTGAAAAAAAATTGCAAAGAAAAGTGATGCTTATCACACAGGATAAAAGTCTGCTGCTCTTTGTGGCAGCATTTTAACTATACAAGGATTTCCTCCCTCAAGGTCCTGGTAAGTTTGTTAAGACATCTTTTCAGTTATCTCAAATGCTATGTAGACAATCAAGCAGCTAACTAAATTTATTCTGTTTAAGCTTTTTTTTTTTGAGGCTGGGTTTCACCCTAGCCCAGGCTGATCTGGACTTCACTATGTAATCTCAGGGTAGCCTCGAACTCATGGTGATCCTCCTACCTCTGCTTCCCAAGTGCTGGAATTAAGGCATGCACCACCATCCCTGGCTGTTTGAGCATTTTATTTGATATACATTTTGTCCCGAGACGTCTCATATAAAAATTGAGAAAGGTACATAATGAGGGAAATTTATTTCATTTGTGCACTCAAATCAATCTTTGCCAGATATATGAAAGCTACATTTAGTACCTCCTGTAAACTAGACACTTACTTTCATTTTCCTTTAAGCTACTGAAAAAAGAAAGGAAAAGCCAGCTCATGCATTAATTTCCAGTCTATTTCTAAAGAAAAATGCCTAGTAATAAAAAGATCACAACAATATGATAACCCCCTGGGCAAACCCATACCATTTTAACAAAGCGGGGCAATATATTTTATAAGCATTTTTTATACACAAGTATACACATGTTTCTATAATCTTGATTCTTTTCACAGATAGTCACCAAACCTAGCTAACTGGAATACTCAGCAAAAAGCTAGTATTTCCCACTCTAAAGTTGGTTCTCTTCCTTTTTGTTTGAAGAACACGTCTGCAGTGGGTGTCTGAGGATGCACGTATCTGAAACAGATCTGGACTTCTCTAACTTAGCATTGATGACTAGGTCCATTCTGGTGCTGATTCAAATTCTGGAATTACAAGTTGAACTGGCAGAGAAACAAGCACAGACAACCGAAGCGCAGCAGAGCACGGGCCACAGGCAGCACTCAGCTCCTCTCATCTTTGCACTTCTTCAGTCCCAGCCTTAACCCACAGGCAGCACTCAGCTCCTCTCATCTTTGCACTTCTCCAGCCCTGGCCTTAACCCACAGGCAGCACTCAGCTCCTCTCATCTTTGCACTTCTCCAGCCCTGGCCTTAACCCACAGGCAGCACTCAGCTCCTCTCATCTTTGCACTTCTCCAGCCCTGGCCTTAACCCACAGGCAGCACTCAGCTCCTCTCATCTTTGCACTTCTCCAGCCCCAGCCTTAACCCCAGGTCTGCGGCCCATGAGGCTCCTCACCCAGCCCATTGGCCAGCCTTCCAACGGCTACAGTCCAGACCTTGCTGTACTTCAGAACTCACAGACTTCAATAGCACAATCTGCAAACTATCACCAGAAGCTTTTTGGGAACTAAGCTATGAAACAGAGGGCTAGAATCTGTAAAAAAGTAAAATGAAAGAAAGCAATCCAGACACAGATCTTTACAATAATATGAAAATATTTGTATTAAAATATTGTATTTAGGGGTAGCTCAGTGGTAGAGTGTGGTTAGCCCTGGCGCCAACTCCCAGTACACTTCCCAAAAATGTTTTTTTTTTTTTTTTTGGAGAGAGACACAGAGACAGAAAGAGAGAGGAGGAGGAAGACAGAGATGGGCGCGCCAGCAGTGTCTCAGCTGCTGAGAATGAAATCCAGATGTGTGCGCCCCTTTGTGGTCAAGTGCGGCATTGCGCCCTTGCGTCACTTTGCATCTGGCTAAACATGGGACCTGGAGATTGGAACTGCTGGAGATTGGAACCCGGTTCTCAGGTTTAGGAGGCAGGCGCCTTAACCCCTAAGCCATCTCTCCAGCCCCCAAAAATGTTTTTATCAAAATATTTTTGTACTGAGAGAAGGGGGAGTTGAGTTCCGCAGATCAAACCCAGCCCTTCCCACGTGCCGGCAAAGCGCTCTCCTTGTGAGCTCCACTGCCACGACTTTTGATGACCACTTCCTCTCCCGTCCAGGTTTGATGGCCACTTCCTCTCCTGTCCAGTTTGTTTGTTTGTTTGTTTGTTTATTTATTTATTTATTTATTTATTTATTTATTTATTTATTTATTTTAGTTTTCTTACTCTGCTACGTACTTCTTCTACCTCATTAGATCTTTGATGAGTCCTAAAAGGTTTGGATTTTGCTTCTGTCTTCATGCCCAGGGCTTCAACCGCTTCCATACACTGAGTACTTTACTTTCAACACGGAGACCCTATGCCTGTCATGTGATGCTTATTTACACCTCCGTGTTGGTACTGCTGCTGCCTCTGGTTTGAACTGAACAGAAGTTCCTTGTATCCTGCGCCACTCCAGACCTTTACTGTCTTCAAACTCAGAACAGCAGAGTCCTACCCACTGACCACAACAGAAGCCAGTACAGCTTTGCACTTCTTGAGCTTCGCTGACAAAGCTACAAACTTAAATGTATTCAAACCCACCTTCCCTGTTTCCTGTTAGTCTGATGGTGTCCTTAGGTCAAATCAAGTGTAGCTTTTCTGTATGGACTGTTGATGCTACCCTTTCCTCAGTCCGAGTTCCTATACTTATCTTCACAATTTCTTAAAGGGACCCTCATCATCCAAACAACCCCAGGCACACCTTCTGAACCCCCAAGGTCAAGTACGCCTGCTTTCTTTTCCTACATCACACTTACAGAAATGTACCCCATCAAAGCCTTTTTTCCAGCATGACCCCCAAGCACTAAGTTTTCTTTCTTTAGATTCTTAGCTTCCTGAAGTGTAAGTTGCCCGGTCTCCAGTACAATGCCTGGCACAATACAGACAACCAAAAGATAAGCAAATCGAGCTGGGGAGCTGGCTCAGTGGGTAAAGTGCTTGCTGTGCAACCATGAGGACCTGAGTTTGGACCCCAGTGCCCATGGAAGAAGCTGGGTGGGGGTACACTGCTGTAGTCCCAGCCCTGGGGAAGCAGAGATGGTGGTCTCTCTAGGACTCGCTAGCTAGCTAGTCAGGCTGAATTGGTGAGCTCTAGGTTAAAAGTGTGAGGCCCTGTCTAAACAGGAGATAGAGAGGAGATAGCTCAACGGTGAAAAGCTCTTGTTTATAAGCCTGATGCTGGAGTTCTGATCCCCAGAACGAACGTAAAGCTGGATGAAGGGGGTTTCTATAATCCAACTGCCCTATGGTAAAGGGAGGCAGAGTCAGAAAAATTTCAAAGTTCACAGGTCAGCCAATGTGGCATTATCAGCAGCAACAAAACAGAAGAAAACAAACAAACAAACAAACAAACAACAAACAAACAAACAAACACCAAAAGAGACCTTGTCTCAAGTGAGGTGGAAGGCATGGGCTGACATGTCAAGATTGTTCTCTGACTCCACACATGGCTACAGGCATAAACACACACACACAGGTGGAGAGGGACTGAGGAATGCACCCAAATGTCAACCACTGGTCTCCACATGAGGGTACACACATGTATGTGCCCACACACGTGTGAACATGCAGACATACCACATACACATGCAAAAAGTACTACAAAATTTAATCAGTGATTGGATGGACATTTTGAATCGAACTCAAAATAATTCTAGGCGATGAGAGTACAGAGTGAATTCCAGGTCATCCAGGGCTAGAGCAAGACCCTACCTCAAAATTCCAAAAAAAAAAAAAAAAAAAAACTATGCTAAAGAAACTGGATAAAAATGCCAGTCAAACTAAGAGTGTTATATTTTCAAGCACAAAAATGAAAACACAGGTTGTTTTAAATTTGCCTTCTTCCATATATTTACCTGTTTTCTTTTGATCTAAAAAGTGAACAACTTGCAAGATGGATGGTGAGGATTAATATACAAAGGAAGATTTCTTTGTTGACCTGAATTAAAAATCTCTAACTCAAAATGTCATTTGCAGGGGCCAATAGATAGGTTAAAATATCTAGTTTATGGCTGGAGAGATGGCTTAGCAGTTAAGGTACATGCCTGCAAAGCCTAAGGACCCTGGTTCGATTCTCCAGGTCACACATAAGCCAGATGCACAAGGTGGCACATGCGTCTGGAGTTCATTTGCAGGGGGTAGAGGCCCTGGCACGGCCATTCTCACTCTCTCTTTCCCTCTGTCTCTAATAACTAACTTAGTAAATAAATAAAAATAAAATCTTTAAAAAATATGTAGTTTGCGTTTTCAAAATGCTTACTTACTTTTTGTTGCTAATATTCACATTAAGACCAAATATATTGAACCTTACCTTGCAGTTGCCAAGATATAGTCATAACGTGGTGACCAGGAAACTGCCAAAATCTCCTGTCTGTGACCTAAAAATACAATTGCAAAAAGTCTTAGGGGCTGGAGAGATGGCTTAGTGGTTAAGCACTTGCCAGTGAAGCCTAAGGACACTGGTTCAAGTCTCCATTCCCAAGTACCCACTTAAGCCAGATGCACAAGGTGGCGCATGCATCTGGAGTTTGTTTGCAGTGGCTGGAGGCCCTGGTGCACCCATTCTCTCTGCTTCTTTCTCTCTCTCTGTCGCTCCCAAATAAATAAAACAAAAAATTCTTTTAAAAAGTCTTATAGGGCTGGAGAGATTGTTTAGTGGTTAAGGTGCTTGCCTGCAAAGCCAAAGGATCCAAGTTTGATTCCCCAGGACCCACAAAAACCAGATGCACAAGGTGGTGCATGATTCTGAAGTTCATTTGCAGGGCTGAAGGCCTTGGCATGCCCATTCTTTCTCTATCTGCCTCTTTCTCTCTCTCAAATAAGTACAATAAATAAAAATTTTAAAAATCTTTCAAAAAGTCTTATAAATATTTGAAAAGTTAAAAGCTAAGAAAACTTGCCTGATTCAGAAAAAAGAATGAACATTCAGAGTCAGTAGATTTGAACATAATTTTTTTCACATTTGTAGTAAGCTGTGTTATATGATAATGGGAAATCTGTGAGGGCATATTAATATATGAAATTTTAATATAAAAGGTTAGTTTTGCTTTGGAAAAGAAGTCAGAACAAGTGAATGCTTTTTAAAAGATAGAGTCATCAGCCTATATCAGTTAATTACTATGCCAATTACTTACCTTTACAATAAAAGCCAACCACAGCCAAAAAACAAATTAAGCTAGCAGACAATATTAATGTGTCTTTTCTAAGATATACTAATAAAAGTATGTACTTAGAAAAATGGTTTCTCCTAAAGTCACAATATTAAACAGCGCTCACGAGAAACATGCAATGATGTGTTTCATTTTTAGTTTTGCATTAGATCTTCTATTTTCCATATTCTCAGCTTCCCTTAGGCCACTGTTCACACAAATATCTGCTCAGTAGTTTGTGTTGATAAGAATAATGCACAGAAGGACCTTTATTCACTGCTGACTTAACAACCAGCACAAAATACATCAATTATGTCATCTACAAAGAATACATTGTTCACAATGCTTTCTATTGAATGGCTGACTCAAAGTAGTAGTTGTTTCAAATAAAAAAAAAAAAATACCTTGTAGAATATGAGAACAGGATCCAGACTTCAAGTCACAAAGTTGTACTTTGGGTCCTCTAGTACCAACTGAAAAAAAAAAAGTTTAACATAATTTTGTCATAAATCAAATGGAAATTGTCACATCATCACTCTATGCAGGAACATAAAAGTATGCATTTCAACTATTTTTTAATGTTTACAACTAGAAAAATATTTAACTGTGGATATATTTTATTTTATTTTTTTGTTTTTTCCAAGGTAGGGCCTCACTCTAGCTCAGGCTGACCCGGAATTCACTGTATAGTCTCAGGGTGGCCTCAAACTCACAGCGATCCTCCTATCTCTGCCTCCCAAGTGCTGGGATTAAAGGCATGCACCACCATGCCCAGCTGTGTTTATACTTTAACAGGACCAGAATCAACTCTATTATCGCATTATTATTAATTTTAAAAGTTACAGATTTAGCCAGGTGTGGTGGTACATGCCTTTAATCTCAGCACTTGGAAGTCAGAGGTAGGAGGATTGCTGTTTAGAGCCTACCCTGAGACTACACAGTGAATTTCAGGTCAGCCTGGAGCAAGACCCTACCTCGAAAAACAAAACAAAACAAAAACAACAACAAAAAAAGGTTACAGACTTGCTAGAAATTGTAGAAGTAGCTCAGAGAAGGCAGAGCCGTATTCTGTCCTTCACTTGAGTTACCCAATGACCACACGCTAGCTAACTGAAGTACAGTAGCAAATTTATTTCTATTGACTATTTTGTGTGTGTGCGCGCACATGTGGAGGTCACGGGACAACCTCGAGGGGTCTGTGCTTCACTTTCTTTTGAGACAGGGTCTCTTGCTGCTGCAAATGAACTGGAGACTGCAGAGAACGTTAGAGGAGCTGGCCTGTGAGCTTCAGAATCTCCTGGCTCTGCCTCCCATTGTCACAGGCACACTGGGACCACAGAAGCATGTGCCGCTTTGCCTCGGCTATTACATGGGTGCTGGGGAATTGAACCTGGGCTGGCACACTTTTCAAGCAAGTGCCTTTAACTACTGGGCCATCTCCCAGCCCTACATTAGCAATTTAAATGTGCATGGAAAATGTGTCTCTACTTCCTGGCCATAATGAATACATCACACAAACGCATTTTATTTCAACAGCTTAGTTTTCCAGGGTTGTTATATCTTTCCAATTTCTTGTAGTAGGCTCGCAGAAAGTCCGGGACAGTCTGAAACAGACCGAGGAGGGTGTTAGTGGCACTTTGCTTTTCTAGATGAAGCAGCTTCGTGATGTCCTGAGGCGTGACCCAGGCAGTCATGGAGGTCATGGAACCACAAGGAACCAATGTACATATGCACACACACATACAAAATGTAGGATCCACATAAAGCACACAGTACTTACAAAAATAAATGTGAGCTTTACCTGGGTTAAAACTTCCTCCCAAAGCTAACTGTAAGATGGGGTAAAGATTTCTGTCACGCCCAGAGGCGGAAGATATAGACACGAACCTGCTACCAAACAGTGCTTGGTGGCCACGGGGGACATGTGGTGACTATAAACCGTCTCCTCAAAAGTAAACACATCCGCCGTCTGTGGAGCACAACGTTGAACAGCTGTAAAACCAAAACAGTCTCCCCCCTCACATTTTCACATATTTAGCAATTTTTATTTATTTATTTAATTTATTTTTTTATTTTTGGAGAGACACAGACAGAGAGACAGAGAGAAAGGGAGAGGGAGACAGATAGACACCAGCAGTCTCTCAGCTGCTGTGAACAAAATCCAGATGTGTGCGCCCCTTGTGGTCAACTGCGGCATTGCGCCCTTGTGTCACTGCATCTGGCTAAACGTGCTACCTGGAGATTGGAACCAGCGTTCTTAGGCTTAGGAGACAGGCACCTTAACTGCTAAGCCATCTCTCCAGCCCCATATTTAGCAATTTTTAAGTTGACCATTAGCATCTTATTGACTTAAACATCCCAGCAGTTAAGACAAGACAGTACCTGGCTCACCATCTCCCCTCAGCGCCACCTTAAGTGCAGTATTTCCAATGGTGGCCCGCCAGCAACCTGCCCTCAGGCCCCTGCAGCCTCAGCTCCTACGGCAGGGCACGGCCAACATTCCCTCACAACCATGCATTTCTCTCAGGTCGTGTGAACTGACCAGGCCTCCCCGTCAGTGCCCCGTCCAGAGCATCACGCGTCAGTTACTAGTCTATCCAGAGTATCACGCGTCAGTTACTAGTCGTCTATCCAGAGTATCACACGTCAGTTACTAGTCGTCTATCCAGAGTATCACGCGTCAGTTACTAGTCGTCTATCCAGAGTATCACGCGTCAGTTACTAGTCGTCTATCCAGAGTATCACGCGTCAGTTACTAGTCGTCTATCCAGAGTATCACACGTCAGTTACTAGTCGTCTATTCAGAGCATCACACGTCAGTTACTAGTCGTCTATCCAGAGTATCACGCGTCAGTTACTAGTCGTCTATCCAGAGTATCACGTCAGTTACTAGTCGTCTATCCAGTTACTAGTCTAGTCTATCCAGAGTATCACGCGCGTCAGTTACTGATCGTCTATTCAGGCATCACACGCGTCAGTTACTAGTCGTCTATTCAGAGCATCACGCGTCAGTTACTAGTCGTCTATCCAGAGTATCACGCGTCAGTTACTAGTCGTCTATCCAGAGCATCACGCGTCAGTTACTAGTCGTCTATTCAGAGCATCACGCGTCAGTTACTAGTCGTCTATCCAGAGTATCACACGTCAGTTACTAGTCGTCTATCCAGAGCATCACACGTCAGTTACTAGTCGTCTATCCAGAGCATCACACGTCAGTTACTAGTCGTCTATTCAGAGCATCACGCGTCAGTTACTAGTCGTCTATCCAGAGTATCACGCGTCAGTTACTAGTCGTCTATTCAGAGTATCACGCGTCAGTTACTAGTCGTCTATCCAGGTATCCCATCACGAGTCATCACGCTATCGTCAGTTACTGATCGCGTCTATTCAGAGCATCACGCGTCAGTTACTAGTCGTCTATCCAGAGCATCACGCGTCAGTTACTAGTCGTCTATCCAGAGTATCACGCGTCAGTTACTAGTCGTCTATTCAGAGTATCACGCGTCAGTTACTAGTCGTCTATCCAGAGCATCACGCGTCAGTTACTAGTCGTCTATTCAGAGTATCACGCGTCGGTTACTGAGCGTCCAGTTACTAGTCGTCTATCCAGAGTATCACGCGTCAGTTACTAGTCGTCTATTCAGAGTATCACGCGTCAGTTACTAGTCGTCTATCCAGAGTATCACGCGTCAGTTACTAGTCGTCTATTCAGAGTATCACGCGTCAGTTACTAGTCGTCTATCCAGAGCATCACGCGTCAGTTACTAGTCTATCCAGAGCATCACACGTCAGTTACTAGTCGTCTATTCAGAGCATCACGCGTCAGTTACTAGTCGTCTATCCAGAGTATCACGCGTCAGTTACTAGTCGTCTATTCAGAGTATCACGCGTCAGTTACTAGTCGTCTATCCAGAGTATCACGCGTCAGTTACTAGTCTATCCAGAGTATCACACGTCAGTTACTAGTCGTCTATTCAGAGTATCAAGCGTCAGTTACTAGTCGTCTATTCAGATCACGTATCACTAGTCGTCAGTTACTAGTCGTCTCATTCAGAGTATCACGCGTCGGTTACTAGTCGTCTATTCAGACTAGTATCACCAGAGCATCACAGTTTACTAGTCGTCTATCCAGAGTATCACGCGTCAGTTACTAGTCGTCTAATCAGAGTATCACGCGTCGGTTACTAGTCGTCTAATCAGAGTATCACGCGTTGCTGTTCAGTTACTAGTCGTTACTATCCAGAGCATCACGTCGCTGTCGTCAGTTACTAGTCGTCTATTCAGAGCATCACGCGTCAGTTACTAGTCGTCTATCCAGAGCATCACGCGTCAGTTACTAGTCGTCTATTCAGAGTATCACGCGTCAGTTACTAGTCGTCTATTCAGAGCATCACGTCAGTTTACTAGTCGTCTATCCAGAGTATCACTAGTCGTCAGTTACTAGTCGTCTATTCAGAGTATCACGCGTCAGTTACTAGTCGTCTATCCAGAGCATCAGCGCATTACTAGTCGTCTATCAGTTCACGCGTCAGTTACTAGTCGTCTATTCAGAGTATCACGCGTCAGTTACTAGTCGTCTATCCAGAGCATCACGCGTCAGTTACTAGTCGTCTATTCAGAGTATCACGCGTCAGTTACTAGTCGTCTATCCAGAGCATCACGCGTCAGTTACTAGTCGTCTATTCAGAGTATCACACGTCAGTTACTAGTCGTCTATTCAGATCACATCACGTCTATTCGGTATCACGCGTTACTAGTCGTCTATCCAGAGTATCACACGTCAGTTACTAGTCGTCTATTCAGAGTATCACGCGTCAGTTACTAGTCGTCTATCCAGGCATCACGCATCATCGCGCGTCAGTTACTGGTCGTCTATTCAGAGTATCACGCGTCGCCAGTTACTCGTCGTCTATTCAGAGCATCACGCGTCAGTTACTAGTCGTCTATTCAGAGTATCACGCGTCGGTTACTAGTCGTCTGTTCAGAGCATCAGAGGTATCATTCGGCGTCGGTTACTGGTCGTCTAATCAGAGTATCACGCGTCAGTTACTGAGTTACTCAGTCGTCAGTTACTAATCAGACTGTATTCAGAGTATCGCGGCGTCAGTTACTGATCGTCTATTCAGAGCATCACGCGTCAGTTACTAGTCGTCTATCCAGGCATCATCACTGCGTCAGTTACTTACTGCGTCTATCCAGGCATCACGCGTCGGTTACGTCGTCAGTTACTGCGTCAGTTACTAGTCTATCCAGAGTATCACGTCAGTTACTGTCGTCTATCGAGTATACTGTCAGTTACTGATCGTCTATTCAGAGTATCACGCGTCAGTTACTAGTCGTCTATCCAGAGTATCACGCGTCAGTTACTAGTCGTCTATCCAGAGCATCACGCGTCAGTTACTAGTCGTCTATCCAGAGTATCACGCGTCAGTTACTAGTCGTCTATCCAGAGTTACTGTATCATCACGCGCGCGTCAGTTACTAGTCGTCTATTCAGAGTATCACGCGTCAGTTACTGTCGTCATCTATCCAGTCGTCTTATCAGGTATCACGGCGTCAGTTACTGATCGTCTATCCAGAGCATCACGCGGCGTCAGTTACTAGTCGTCTATCCAGAGCATCACTGCGTCAGTTACTAGTCGTCTCTATCCAGAGCATCACGCGGCGTCGGTTACTGTCGTCTATCCAGAGCATCACGCGTCAGTTACTAGTCGTCTATCCAGGCATCACGCCAGTTACTGAGTCGTCTATCCAGAGCATCACGCGTCAGTTACTAGTCGTCTATCCAGAGCATCACGCGTCAGTTACTAGTCGTCTATCCAGAGCATCACGCGTCAGTTACTAGTCGTCTATCCAGAGCATCACGCGTCAGTTACTAGTCGTCTATCCAGAGTATCACGCGTCAGTTACTAGTCGTCTATCCAGAGCATCACGCGTCAGTTACTAGTCGTCTATCCAGAGTATCACAGGTATCACGCGTCAGTACTGCTATCCAGGCATCACGCATACTAGTCGTCTATCCAGAGCATCACGCGTCAGTTACTAGTCGTCTATTCAGAGCATCACACGTCAGTTGCTATTCGTCTATTCAGCAATTTAGCTGCAGCTAAATTATTACTATTTTTGAGTGTGTGAATGCATGTGGGCACATTTATGTGTGGGTGCATGTGTATATGTGTTTAAGTGGTTGTGACCAGAAGATGAAGTTGGGAATCTTATTTTATTGCAAAGTATCTCAATTGAACCCAGAGCCACTGATTCAGCAAGTCTAGTTAGCCAGTTTGATCCCATCTCCACCTCTGTTACAAACAGGCCGTCACACCCACCCAGTATTTATTTGGGTGCTGGAGGTCTGAACTCCAGTCCTCACACTTGTGTGACAAGTGCTTTATCCACTGAGTCATCTCCCCAACCCCATAGAGTGATTATGTAAAAAGATGTAGCTTCAGTTGAGAGAATACAGAATAAAGTCACTGAGAATTTAGAATGCTAGGCTGAGTTTAGGCAATGGGAAGCACAGAAGAAACTCCTTTTATTAAATATTATATTTAAGGAGAGAGAGAGAAAGAGGTAGAGAGAGAGAAGAGGTACACCAGGGCCTCCAGCTACTGAAACAACCTCCAGATGCATGCACCACCTTGTGCATTTGGCTTACATGGGTACTGGAGAATTGAACCTGGGTCCTTAGGCCTTTGCAAGCAAGTGCCTTATCCACTAAGCCATGTCTCCAGCCAAAAATTCCTGTTTAATAAGATTAAGCTGGTGGCAGAACTTGTATGAAAAACATTCTGTGACAGCTAATCCTCACTGTCTGGATTTAGAGTCACTGGGGAGACGCACCTCTAGATGTCTACAAGGGCCTTTCCAGAGAGGATCAACGGAGGGAAAGACGCTCCCTGAGTGATGTCTACAAGGGCCTTTCCAGAGAGGATCAACAGAGGGAAAGACGCTCCCTGAGTGATGTCTACAAGGGCCTTTCCAGAGAGCATCAACGGAGGGAAAGACGCTCCCTGAGTGATGTCTACAAGGGCCTTTCCAGAGAGGATCAACGGAGGGAAAGACGCTCCCTGAGTGATGTCTACAAGGGCCTTTCCAGAGAGGATCAACGGAGGGAAAGACGCTCCCTGAGTGATGTCTACAAGGGCCTTTCCAGAGAGGATCAACGGAGGGAAAGACGCTCCCTGAGTGCGGTGGCACCATTCCATTGGCTGAGGCCCAGATGAAGTTAACGTGGAAAAGAAAAAAAAAAGTGGAGAAAGAAAGAGTCTCTCTACTTCCTGGCCGGCCGTGGTGTGAGCTGCTCTGCTTCACCTTTCACCTCACCCTGTCTCCCACAGTGACTGACTCTTCACTGGGAGCCAGAATCAATCTCTCCTTCCTTGTTTTGTCAGGCATTCTGGTCATAGCAACAGAGAAATAACTATTACAGTAATTTTGGTAACAGAGAAGTGGGGTTTTTGCTGTGACTAAACTTACACTGTGGTTCTAAAGTCTTTGGAAAGCCTGGAGACTGGGCTGGCAAAGCTCTAGAATGATGATATATATATATATATATAACTCGTAGTGGGAGCTTAGATCAGTGGTTATCCTCAGAAGACCAGAATGGCAACAGACATGAGGACAATAAAGACTGTTTTCAAGAGGTTGAAGATGGGAGCAAGGACTCGACTGGGAACTGGACTAGATTATTCACTTCATATTCTGGCAAAGGATTTCTCTATATTTTCATGTGCTGAAACTTTGGGAGGTACTGATTATTCCTGGTTGTGTTTAGTGAGATTTACAGTGAGAACCAGGTATAAAAAGCAGAGAAGGGGGCTGGAGAGGTGACTTAGTAGTTGCCTGTGAAGCCTAAGGACCCATGTTCCACTCTCCAGATCCCACATAAGCCAGAGCACAAAGGTGAGGCAAGCACAAGGTCACACATGCCTACCAGGTGGTGTAAATGTCTGGAGTTTGATTACAGAGGCTGAGGCCTGGGCCAACTCTCTTTCTTTCTCTTTCTCTCTCTCTCTAAAATAATAAAAAAGAAATTTAAAAAGTAGAGAAGGATTTGAAAGATACTGAGTCTGGTCAAAAACTCAACAATCTCCAACCTGAAAGTTGAAGACAGAGAGGGTGTGGCTGTTAGAGAGACTGGCACGATTAAAGAATCACCAAGCACTTTGCATTCAGACAATGGGAAACTGATCAACCCCCACTACTGTAGGCTCTAGAATATAAAACTGTAAACTCACTTGAAATACTTCTCTTTGAGAAGAGAGAGAAGCCAGGGTATCAGGCTCAAGCAGAGTCACAGAGGAAACCGTTTTGGTGCTTGTGTGCAAAGCCTACCAACCTGGGCTTGATTCCTAGTAAGTCGTTTTAAAGCCAGATGCACAGTGGCATGTGTATCTGGAGCTCGTGTGCAGTGCTGGAAGCCCTGAAGTGCCATTTTTAAAATCTCTCTTTCTGCTTGCATATAAATAAGTAAAAAAATAAAATATTTTTTAAAAAGGTCTGGAGAGATGGCTCAGCAGTTAAGGAAACCGTTTTTCCTCGGTTCAGATGCCCAAGCACTCAAAAGGACATTGCAGCCATGGTCTGGTGTGTCTGGGAGGGCCTTCCCAGAAAGGATGAACTGAGAAGTGATAGACATGTGGGAAGAAACGCGTTAGGAGGTTTTAATGCTCTAGATGTGTAGTGATGGTGAGGGGAAGAGAAAAGGAAGAAACCTTAAGCTGGGCATGGTGGCACATGTCTTTATTCCCAGCACTCGGGAGGCAAAGGTAGGAGGATCACTGTGAGTTCAAGGCCAGCCTGAGACTACACAGTGAATTCCAGGTCAGCTTGGGCTATAGTGAGACCCTACCTCAAAAACAAAAACAGGAAATACTAAGTCTGAAGGAAGGATTGTCGAGATTATTTTATGACACTGGCTTTAAATATATTAAACTTGAAGAAATGATAGCACGTGTGGAGAGGTTTTGTAGGCAAGCAGAGAGAGAGAAGGCTGAGGGAACAGATTCTGACCCATTGTCATCTAGTTACTATCTACCACTTTTCTAAGCTATCCTATCAAAGTTTTTTTGTGTTTGGTTTTTCAAGGTAGGGTCTCATGTTAGCCCAGGCTGGCCTGGAATTCACTCTGTATTCTCAGGGTGGCCTCGAATTCAGGGAGATCTCCTACCTCTGCCTCCTTAGTGCTGAGTAAGGCCTGCATCATCATGCCCAGCAAAGTTTTTACACCAACAGGACTTAAGTCTAATTTTATTGCTAGGGCCACAGCTTGCAACCATTCTATAAAGTGTCATCAGAATCCTCACTTACAGGTGAGGACACTTAGATGCAGAATGCTTTTGGCTGTTGTTCCATGTCACCCAGCTAGCCGGGGATATAAACTCAAGCAGTTCAGTTCCCCTTAACAACTGTATTGCTTTCATATCTAACATGAAGGACATCTTGGCAAATAATCACACTAAAGGGGTTTAAGATTAAATTTTCTTTCATTTCACATAGCAAATTGGAGAGGTTTTAATGTACTTACCTGTAGCGTATTTGTATCCCACACTTTCAGAGTTTTATCAAAGGAGCTGGAAGTGAACATGCCTGTGTCATGGGGATACCACTGAACTGTCTCCACACTGAACTTGTGGACGTCAGGATGGCTTCTACAAAATAAGAATCAGCATTTACATGCCTGTGTCATGGGGATACCACTGAACTGTCTCCACACTGAACTTGTGGACACCAGGATGGCTTCTACAAAATAAGAATCAGCATTTACATGCCTGTGTCATGGGGACACCACGGAACTGTCTCCACACTGAACTTGTGGACGTCAGGATGGCTTCTACAAAATAAGAATCAGCATTTACATGCCTGTGTCATGGGGATACCACTGAACTGTCTCCACACTGAACTTGTGGACACCAGGATGGCTTCTACAAAATAAGAATCAGCATTTACATGCCTGTGTCATGGGGACACCACTGAACTGTCTCCACACTGAACTTGTGGACACCAGGATGGCTTCTACAAAATAAGAATCAGCATTTACATGCCTGTGTCAAACCACTGAACTGTCTCCACACTGAACTTGTGGACAGCATAAGAACCAGCATTTACATGCCTGTGTCATGGGGACACCACTGAACTGTCTCCACACTGAACTTGTGGACACCAGGATGGCTTCTACAAAATAAGAATCAGCATTTACATGCCTGTGTCATGGGGATACCACTGAACTGTCTCCACACTGAACTTGTGGACATCAGGATGGCTTCTACAAAATAAGAATCAGCATTTACATGCCTGTGCCATGGGGATACCACTGAACTGTCTCCACACTGAACTTGTGGACACCAGGATGGCTTCTACAAAATAAGAACCAGCATTTACATGCCTGTGTCATGGGGACACCACTGAACTGTCTCCACACTGAACTTGTGGACACCAGGATGGCTTCTACAAAATAAGAATCAGCATTTACATGCCTGTGTCATGGGGACACCACTGAACTGTCTCCACACTGAACTTGTGGACATCAGGATGGCTTCTACAAAATAAGAATCAGCATTTACATGCCTGTGCCATGGGGATACCACTGAACTGTCTCCACACTGAACTTGTGGACACCAGGATGGCTTCTACAAAATAAGAATCAGCATTTACATGCCTGTGTCATGGGGACACCACTGAACTGTCTCCACACTGAACTTGTGGACACCAGGATGGCTTCTACAAAGTAAGAATCAGCATTTACAGATAACCAACTCAGGCAAGTTTCAAATGTATGGAGTAGGAAGCATGAACAAGTGCTTTTAACTGCTAAGCCATTCTCTCCAGCCCAGAAGTTTTTTTTAAAAAATATTTTATTTATTTATTTATTTGAGAGAGAGAGGAAGAAGCAAAAGAAAGAGAGAATGGGTGCACCTCCAGCCACTGCAAACAAAACCAAACGTATGTGCCTCCTTGTGTATCTGGCTCACGTGGGTCCTAGGGAACCGAACCAGGGTCCTTAGGCTTCACACCTTAACTGCTCAGCTATTCCCGCAACCCCAGAAGTTTTTAAAAACATTTGTTTTTTGTTTTTTTGAGGTAGAGTCTCACTCTAGTCCAGGCTGACCTGGAATTCACTATGCAGTCTCAGGGTGGCCTTGATCTCATGGCGATCCTCCTACCTCTACTTCCCAAGTGCTGGGATTAAAGGTGTGCACCACTACTCCTGGCCTCAATTTTTATTTTTAAAGAGATGAGTACAGAGAGAAAGGTATATACAGATAGTGAACAGTCAAATGAGTGGATGGTAGTAGACTTGTGCTCTTATTATTTATTAATTATTTATTATTATCTTGAGTATTAAGCACTCAAATTCCTCCTATTTGCAGGGAAGACCTTTGTTTTGCTGAAGAGCAAGGCCTATATTTTATTTTATTTTTTTTGCCATATAAAGCAAAGGACTCCAGAAAAGCCAATCATAGGCCCTTGTATAATAACATAATATGGTAGACACAGGAGATAGAATATATGCAAATACAATTCTGCTATTTAAGAAACTTCATGTTTAATTTTCAGTTAACATAAGACAAAAATGAGTCAAATTACTCTAACTATCTTTTTTGTAGTGTAGGAGAAATATACTACTACTCAACCTCTACTGTAAGGTTGGCAGCCCTGAGAACTCCTTTTTTAGTGTAGCATGTTATGGATGTATTCCCCCTCCAGAAGGAACGAGGAGAAGGCATTTCCACATGCAGTAATATAACTGTCTACAGTTCCACATGCAGTAATATCACGATCTTACAGTTCAGGATCTAAGATTTTAGAGTGAGAGTGACAGCGAGACAGAGAGAGACAGACAGAGAGAGAGAGAGAGAGAGACAGAGAACACTGGCGCACCAGGGCCTCAGCCACTGCACTCAAACTCCAGATGCTGTGCTCCCTAGTGTGCATGTGAGACCTTGTGCTTACATCACTTTTGTATGTCTGGCTTATGTGGGATCTGGAGAGAGATTGAACATGGGTCTTTAGGCTTCACAGGCAAGGGTCTTAGCTGCTAGGCTCTCTCTCCAGCCCTTTATTTTTCTTTAAATGAGGGTCAGGGCAAATGTGTATGTGGACAATGCCTCTTATTCAGCAGGTCCCAAAGGATTCGAGGTGACACTACTGACACAGGTAGACTTGTGACATTTATTTTGACTGTCAACTTGACAAGACCCAGATTCACCTATAAGAAGTGATCTAGAGAGACTAATGGACAGAGGGAGGGGATATGATGGAGACTGGAGTTCTAAAGGGGAATGGGGGGAGGGAAATATCCGGCAACTTTTGTATGTAAGTATAGAAGTTGTCAATAAAAAAAAAAGAAACAAAACAAAACAAAAAAAGAAGTGACCTGGATCAGGTTAGCCTGTGGGGCTCATCTTGACTAGGGTAACTGAGGTGGGAAGGCTCAGGTTAACTGTGGGAGGCGGCATCCCATGGACTGCCACCGTAGACTACAGGACAAGAAGCGCTGAACAGCAGCGTTCACTGCTCTGCTCCCTCACGGTTAGGACGTAACCAGCTCCCGTCGCCCTGCCATCCCTGCAATGATGGCCTAGAACTTGGAACTGTCAGCTGAAAGAATCCCTTTCTCCCGTCAGCTCACTTCTGTGTGGAATTCTGTCTCGCATAGAGGAGGTAACTGGTACAGTGCAGAGGTGTTTGGGGCACTGCTGCAGCAGAGTGACGTCAATCTGAATGAAGTTTCTCTCCTTGAAAACACTTCCTCAGTGTCAACAGCAGATCAGGTACAGATGACAAGGAAGACATAAATGACCACAATGAAGCCACATTTATTAAAGATAATCCGGGGCTGAAGAGATGGCTTAGCAGTTAAGACACGTGCCTGCAAAACCAGAGAACCCAGGTTCAATTCCCCAGGACCCACATAAGCCACATGCATGTGTGCATGTGTCTAGAGTTCATCTGCAGTGGCTGAAGACCCTGGTGTGCCCATTCTCTCCCTATCTGCTTCTTCCCCTCTCTATATTAAATGAAATAAAGGACTGAAAGGAGTTTATAAAGATAATCCTCCCAAGTCTGATCGGCCAGCAAAGAACAAAGGGCTGAAAAGGCTCAGCAGTTAAAGGTGCTTGCTTGCCGAGCCTGTAGGTTCGAGTCCCCAGCACCCATGTAAAGCCAGACACAAAAATTGGTGCATGTTCAAATAAATAAATAAATTAAAATTAAAAAGTATTTTTAAAAAATGGGCTGGAGAGATAGCTTAACAGTTAAGGCACTTGCCTGCAATGCCAAAGGACCCAGGTTGGATTCCCCAGGACCCATGTAAACCAGATGCACAAAGGGGCACAAGTGTCTGCAGTTCATTTGCAGCAGCTGAAAGCCCTGGTGCACCCATTCTCTTTCTCTCTCTCTATCCCCCTCCCAAATAAATAAATAAATAAATAAATAAATAAATAAAAATAAAGAATATATTTTTTAAAAAATTGGCATATGTGCCTGGAACCCATTTTCAGTGGCAAGAGGCCCTATTGTGCCCCACCCCCAACACATGCAAATAAATAAATAAAGATATTTTGGGGATGGCTCAACCATTAAAGGTGCTTGTTTACAAAGCCTGATGGCTCAGGTTCAATTTCCCCAGTACTCATGTAAAGCCAGATGCACAAAGTGGCACATGCGACTGGAGTCTGTTTACAATGGCAAGAGGTCCTGGCATGCCTACTCTCTCCTCTGCCAGCAAATATATATACATAGAGAGAGAGAGGAAGAGGCAGAAAATGGGCCCACCAGGGCCTCAGCCGCTGTGAACAAACCCCAGACATGTGCGCCCTCTTGTGTGCATATGTGACATTGTGCTCTTGCGTCACTTTTGTGTCTGGCTAAACGTGGGACCTGGAGATTTGAACAAGCATTCTTAGGCTTCTCAGGCAGGCACCTTAACTGCTAAGCCATCTCTCCAGCCCAATAAAGGTATATTTTTAAGTTAAGCATTTTTGAGTTGGTAGAGACAAAGAAAGGTATGTGTGTGTTTGGTAAGGGGGCTCCTATATATTTATTACACCTAGTTATTAATCTTATTTTCTTTTAAAATATTTTTTTATTTATTTGAGAGAGACTGAGGGGGGGAGGGGAGCGGCAGGGAATGGGTGTGCCAGGCTCTGTGAGTGAACTTCAGACAGGTGCGCCCCCTTGTGGGCATGTGAGACACTGCGTGCTTGCATCACTTTTGCGTCTGGCTAAACGTGGGACCTGGACATTCGAACGGGCATTCTTAGGCTTTGCAGGCAGGCGCCTTACCTGCTAAACCATCTCTCCAGCCCCAATCTTATTTTCTATTAGCATTAATTGGAAAACCCAATTTGTAATTATAATTAGCTGATACATCAAAGGATCTCATACTAAGTGGTACTAAAAACAATAGCTACTGAGATATGCTTTGAAGGTATAGAACAAAAAATAACATAATTAAAAGTTTTTTCAGGGCTGGGGAAATGCTTAGTAGTTAAAGGTGCTTGCTTGTAAAAGTCTGTTGAAATATTCTTTTGAAAACTGGTATAAAGGTTATGATTAGGGGAAGTCACACAATAAAAAAAAATCTATACTTGAATTTCAGATATATTCATGAAAGTATAAAGGGATATCCATGTAAATATGTCAACTGAAAAATTTGTATAAGCCAGTTGTATGACTGCCATTTTGTAATCAATGCAAAAAACTTGTTCACAAATTCATGAATTACATTTCTAAATACACACCTGCCAACGGAACACACCGCTTTACATGTGTAATAAGGCTGTCTGCTGGAGTTCTCAAGGTCATAAAGTACAATCACTCCATCTGAACCACCTGATAACATGCTGGTAATAAAAAAGTTCATATTAATCATCGTATAAAGTCCACTTATTTATAAATGTGTATTTCTGAAAACTGATCTAAATATATTAAGATCATAAGTATAGTCAATTTTCACTAACACAGACTTCAATAAACTAGCATTTCTTAACCTATTATTTGTAGAAGAGTGAATACAGAAAAAAAAGCAATCTATGATTAAAGTCTACTTTCATGATTACAGAAAGATGGTAGTAGAGGTAAGATGGCAGACAGATTTCTTTTCTATTTTTTAGAAGTATGTTTCTTCCCTTCCCTTCCCTTCCCTTCCCTTCCCTTCCCTTCCCTTCCCTTCCCTTCCCTTCCCTTTCCTTCCCTTCCCTTCCCTTTCTTTTTTTGAGGTAGGGTCTTACTCTAGCCCAGGCTGACCTGGAATTCACTATGTAGTCTCAGGGTTTCCTGTAATTCATGGTGATCCTCCTACCCCTGCCTCCCAAGGACTGGGATTAAAGGTGTGTACCACCATGCCCGGCTTAGAAGTGTATTTTTTAATTAAGACAGTCAAGTACTACAATATCACATTATTTTAAGTGTCTTATTTATATCTGTGCTAAATGAAAATGGAATTAGACCAGCTATTACTAATATTAGCTATCTAACCCCGGGCAAGTTTTAATATTTGAGCACAAAACAAAGTCCTCCCCCCAAAAAAAAAGTGAGAGAAGGGAAAATTTCACCTAAATTACAGAGTAAATATGACAATAAAAGTACAAAAGTAGTTTCCTTCCTTCTTTTATCCACTCACTCAACTTTACAGAGGACCTACAACATGTAAGGCATTCTGCTAAATAATAAAGAGTGAAGAGGACAGACATGGTTCCTGTCCTGGATGTCCAGTAAGGAAGCCAGATAGTACACATCTCCATGTAAATGGTTAGCAGGAACTGGGGTAAAGAAGCCAGATAGTACACATCACCATGTAAATGGTTAGCAGGAACTGGGGTAAAGAAGCCAGATAGTACACATCACCATGTAAATGGTTAGCAGGAACTGGGGTAAAGAAGCCAGATAGTACACATCACCATGTAAATGGTTAGCGGGAACTGGGGTAAAGAAGCCAGATAGTACACATCACCATGTAAATGGTTAGCAGGAACTGGGGTAAAGAAGCCAGATAGTACACATCACCATGTAAATGGTTAGCGGGAACTGGGGTAAAGAAGCCAGATAGTACACATCACCATGTAAATGGTTAGCAGGAACTGGGGTAAAGAAGCCAGATAGTACACATCACCATGTAAATGGTTAGTACCAGATAGTACACATCACCATCACCAGATAGTACACATCACCATGTAAATGGTTAGCGGGAACTGGGGTAAAGAAGCCAGATAACACATCACCATGTAAATGGTTAGCCTGGGGTAGAAGCCAGATAGTACACATCACCATGTAAATGGTTAGCGGGAACTGGGGTAAAGAAGCCAGATAGTACACATCACCATGTAAATGGTTAGCGGGAACTGGGACCACTGTGACAACAAGATATTTTTATTTTGGCTTGAGGACTCAAGGCTGGGGTCTTTGATTGTAATATTTAGATGAGTACCTGAAGAAGGAATTGGAGTTAGCCAGAGAGGTGTGTGGAAGTAACAATCCCAGTTCATTTTAGAAATTAAAAGACGGGCTGGGCATGGTGGCACATGCCTTTAATCCCAGCACTTGGGAGGCAGAGGTAGGAAGACCATTGAGTTGAAGACCAGCCTGGGACTAGAGTGAGATCCTACCTTGAAAAACAAACATACAAACAACAACAAAAAAAAAAAAAAGAAAGAAAGAAAGAAAGAAAGAAAGAAAGAAAGAAAGAAGAAAAAAGTCTACTCTCCTCATATAAGTTCTCTATTTGTATTTTTTGGACCAAATTTAAGTAGTATAAAATCTTAAGACATCTTAATTATTTATTAATTTATTTATTAATTAATTAATTTATTATTTATTTATTTATTATTATACAAAATATATTTACTCAATTAAAAATAAGTACATCATCAAAACAGTCGTCATGAAGGTCCCAACTACATTCCCTCCCCCAAATAACTTATTACAGTGACATTTACTGTAATTACTAACTTTCTGAGTAGTTCATCACTCAAGAGTAGATCATGAATAATACCAACTTTGGGCTCTTTAAATTTTCTTTAAAAAATCTTTAATGCAGGTCTCCCATTTACCTTTCTTCCCCTTTCCTCTTAGTTCCTTCTCTTGTAACTTGCAGAAACCAGGTCCTTTGTCCTGCACACCCATCTTAGACTCTGATGACTGGGCTCATGTGCTGTAACTAAAGTGATATCTACTTATCACTGCTTCCTTCAGTGTGATGTGGCATCAGCCACTGAACCGACACTGGGAACTACAGGTTGGTATGTTTATATAACGTCTTACTATTTGCTACTACTGCTGGTCGTCATTGATCTCAACTCTGGGAGGATCCTAAAGAGCCAGAGAACAGGAATCCCCATGCATTCTTGTATGTTTGGTTAGATATATTAAAAAAAATTATCACCCCCCTCAAACCAAACCACCATGACTTCTTTGAATCTGAAGCCCCAGTCTAAATTTGGTAATGGCATGATTCACTTCCTTATATGCGTCTGACCTTATTTACAAGTAAGCAGATCTCCAGCCCCAGTTACAGTTTACTCTGTACTCTACCATCTTGCTTTGGTATTCTTCTCCGAGAACTCCTGCTACATGAATCTTCTTTGCCTACATTCCATAAACTTAGCTACCTTAAGTCCTTTACTTTCTTCCTTCCCTTTTGATATTTACGTTTTTGCTTCCTCCCACGTTCTCTTTCTAGCGTGTTCATCTTGTATTTATTTACTTGTGTTCCTTCTGCTTTAGTCTTTGTTTCTGAAATATTTTTCTTGTGTTTGATCACTTCATTGTTGAGCTTTTCTCATTTGATTTTACTTAACTTTTTCATACTTTTGGTAGTTTTCAAATATTATTTTAGCAATTCTCATCTCTTTTATCACACATACCCATTTGCTCAGATGTCGTTGTCTGAAGTGGACTTCTTATTCTGTTTGCTCTTATCATTGTGTATGGACTTCCATCATAATCCTATTTTTGCTTCTAGTTTTTCTACACTTTCAGAATTGAATATTGATTATGAATTACCTTTAGGGCTGGAGAGATGGCTCAGCAGTTAAAGTGCTTGCCTGTGAAGCCTAAGGACCCAGGTTTGATTTCCTAGTACCCACGTAAAGCCAGCTGCACAAGATGGCACATGTGTCTGAAGTTCATTTGCAGTGGCTAGAGGCCCTCATGCATCCATTCTCTCTCTCTCTCTATCTGCCTCTTTCTCTCTCTCAATTAAAAAAAAAAGAATGAATACTAAACTTCTTCATCTTTAGAAAAATACTCTTCCTGAAAATACTGTTTTTTCTTTTTGGTAAAATATTCAAAATATAAGAGCTTTCAATTAGAGTTTTCAGGTTCTGTTTGTCTGCCACATTCTGATTTGGGCATCTTTTTGTTGTTTTGTATTGTTCACATAGGGTTCTATTCCCCACTCTTCTCGCTGTTGGGTTCTGGTCTTGGGGAGATTACAGAGAGACTGAGCTCTTTCTAGTCTTACTGCCGCCCCTGAAGTTATGTACTAGTGCAGTATGCCATGTTTTCCCAGGTTTAGTCTCCGTAATTAGATTGGCTTGTTAAAGTTTCAACTAACTTGCTGGTTTAATTTAGACTTAGCAGCCATACCAGACCCTGTTGCCTTTGGTGACTCCCCCAGCCCACACATCAGTGCCGCCGTCACATAGACCTTTTAGTCACCAATAGTTTGTTTCTGCTTACTCGTATTTGTTAGGACACTTCATGACCTGATTTACAACACTACCATTTTAAACATCAAAACTGACACTGACATCTCTCAGTATGGCCCCAAGGTTTGCAATGGCTAGAGGTCCTGGCATGCCCATTCTCTCTCTCAAATAAATAAAAAAAAAATAAAAATGTAGATGGGTGTGGTGGTGCATGCCTTTAATCCCAGCACTGGGGAAGCAGAGGTAGGAGGATCGCCATGAGTTTGAGATCACCCTGAGTCTACATAGTTAATTCCAGGTCAGCCTGGGCTGGAGTGAGACCCTACCTCGAAAAAACTAAAAAAAAGAAAAAAAATTAAAAAAATGTTTAAAAAATAATTAAGTCTGTTAAGCATTATTATTCTGACTACATAGATGTGGCAAGAGGATTTGAAATATCATGTAAATTGCTCAAGGTCACAAGGCTGATTAGCAGTAAAGGTCGGAGAAAACTCAGTGAAACGGGTTGCTTTAAACTTCATTTGCCAAGTACTCCTTTAGACTCCGTGAAAGCAGCAGCTACACTTCAAAACAGCACCTGCAGACACACCCCAGCACTTAACAGCCTTCTGAACTCAAAGTAAGTTCAATGTTTACTGATTTAATATTTGTCATAACTAAGAAATGTTTATCTGAAAACATTTTCTATGTTTGATGTTCTGTATTTATTTAAAGTGAATAATGCCAGCCCAACAAATGCTACAATTCATAATTTTTACTGATTTTTAAAAGATGCCTGGTAATTAATTGGAAAGTATGGGATTTTATGCATCATACGTAAAAAGAACAGTGATAATTTAACTACAATAAACTTACTATCTCCCTTCCACAGGTTCAATGTCAAGGGTGTTGACTCCACTGCCATGTATCCTTTCAACATCTCTGTCTTTGTTTAATTCCAGTTCCAGCACCCTTAAAAAATGAAAAGAAAAAGGTAAAGCTTAACAACAGTAAAATCTCAACATAAATTCCTGACTTCCCTAAGATTGCAAATAGTACAGATATCCTAAGTAATTCTTAAAGCTTTTGCCACATATTCACAGTTGTCTACACGTGAAAATATTTTCTTTACGTCTTTTACATATCAAGTTACCTGCAAATACATGCAAAAATTTTCACCTGAAGTATTATCTTAACCTGTATTTCAAGAGTTCTAGTTAAATTCTGGTAAATGTAACTAAGGACACCTAGTGGACAAAAGTTTAAATTACGATTTCAAAAATTTTAAAAATATTTTATTTACTTGAGAGAGAAAATGGGCATGCCAGAGCCCCCAGCTGCTGCAAATAAACTCCAGATGTGCGTGCCACCTTGTGCATCTGGCTTACATGGATTCCGGAGAATCGAACCTGGTTCCTTTGGCTTTGCAAGCAAGTGACTTAAGTGCTAAGCCATCTCACCAGCCCCAAAATGTTTCTTTTTTTCTTTTCTTTGTTTTTGAGGTAGAGTCTCCCTCTAGCCTAGGCTGTCCTGGAACTCACTATGTAGTCTCAGGGTGGCTTCGAACTCATGGTGATCCTCCTATCTCTGCCTCCCAAGTGCTGGGATTAAAGGCATGCACCATCATGCCCAGCTCCTTTTTTTTTTAAGCCAATATTTATTTATTTATTTGAGAGAGAGAAAGAATGAATGAATATGGGTGTGCCAGGGCCTCTAGCCACTACAAATGAACTTCAGACACATGCACAACCTTGTGCATCTGGCTTAACTGACTACTAGAGAATTGAACCTGGGTCCTTTGCTTTTGCAGGCAAGCACCATAACCAATAAGCCATCTCTCCAGCACTGAAATGGTTCTTTTTTTTCTTTCTTTTTTCCAAGTAGGGTTTCACTCTGGTCCAGGCTGACCTGGAATTAATGATGTAGTCTCAGGGTGGCCTTGAACTCATGGTGATCCTCCTACCTCTGCCTCCCAAGTGCTGGGAATTAAAGGCGTGTGCCACCATGTCCAGTTTTATTTATTTATTTATTTTTGGTTTTTAAGGTAGGGTCTCACTCTAGCTCAGACTGACCTGTAATTCACTATGTAGTCTTAGGGTGGCCTCAAACTCACAGCAATCCTCCTACCTCTGCCTCCTGAGTGCTGGGATTAAAGGCAGGCGCCACCATGCCTGGCTCTTTTAAAAATGGTTCTTTAGAAAAATTTATGGGCGTGTATGTGCGCACGCACGTGCACGCATACACATGTATACCAGGGCTTCTTTCTGCTGCATATGAATGCCAGATGTTTGTGTCATTTTTACAACCAGCTTATGTGGGCAGCTTGGAAATTGGACCTTGCCCAGCAAGTGTCTTGTACCACTGAGCCATCTTCCCATTTCTAAAAATGTTTCTTAAATACAGGTAGAATTATAAAACATGTTCTGTAATAATTAAGTAATTTAAATAAAGAAAATCCTTTTATTTTCTTTTTTGGGGGAGCAGGGTCTCACTCTAGCACAGGCTGACCTGGAATTCACTATATAGTCTCAGGGTGGCCCCGAACTCCTACCTCTGCCTCCTGAGGGCTGGGATTAAAGGTGTGCGCCACCACGCTCGGCCATATCCTTTTTGTTTTCCATCAGAGCTCTTTTCCCAGAGTGTGGGACCAGTACCTATTGCTTTTTACCTGGCCTCACACTTGTGAGCTCATGTAAATGTATGGCACAAGAGGAACCTAGAGTCCCAAGTTGCTGACTAGAAGACCAAAACAGGAGTCCAAGAAAGCTAAGAAATTATCAGGCATGCCCCAGATGAAGGTCAGGAAGGTAAGCCCATTACAATGGGTTATAATCTGCAGGACTCATCCCTGAATGAAATGTGCATCGAATCCCAGGAAGCATACAAAAGATGTTGAAGGATGAACTCAGCACCACACAGGCCAATGACTGTCCACTGAGGGTGTGTTCCTGGGGCAGATCTAAAAAGGTTTTGGAAACTGAAGTGACTCTGTAAACACAGCCCACTTACAGACTGAACATAATCTTTTTTTAAAGAATGTTTTATTTAGGGTTGGAGAGAAGGTTTAGTGTTTAAGGAGCATGCCTGTGAAGCCTAAGGACCCAGGTTCGATTCTCCAGGTCCCACATAAGTGAGATGCACATGGCAGCACATGTGTCTGGAGTTAATTTGCAGTGGCTAGAGGCCCTAGTGCACCCATTCTCACTCTCTCTCAAATAAAAAAATAAATAAATAAAATCTTACAAAATATTTTATTTACTTGAGAGAGATGGGGGTGGGGGTGGGAGGGAGAGAATGGGAGCACCAGGACCTCTAGCCACTGCAGGTGAACTCCAGATGCATGTGCCCCCTTATGCATCTGCCTTACACGGGCACTGGGGAATTGAACCTGAGTCCTTAAGTTTCACAGGCAAATGTCTTAACCGCTCAGCCATCTCCCTATCTGTGAACCTTATCTTTTTATTTGCCTACTGTGGTAGTTTGAATAGATGGCTCCCAATATATTTAGTGTTTTATTAGTTTGTTGTTTGCATCTGCAGCCACCTGGCTGGAGGCAATGTCATTTCGTGGATCTTAGGGTCCAGCCTTAAGGTGTGGTGGTGGGTTTGAGATTTCAATCTAAAGATAGGCAAAGTGTGCCTAGTTGGAGTTCCTGAGGTATGCTGTGCTGTGTGGCTTTTGGCTTTTTGCTTTCTGCTCTCTCTGTTTGGTCTTGTGAGAGCAGGCCAGCTTTTTCTGTCATTATGGAACTTCCCCTGTAAGCTTCAATAAATCCTTTCTTCTATAACTTTGCCTGGTTTGGAAATTCATCTCAACGAACCTGAAGCTGTCTGCTACACCTACTAAAACAAGAATAGCAGTATTTTTCACTGACTGAAACAAAAGCCATGTCTCCTCTCATAATAACAATCAAAATGTCCAGGATGAAGCCAGGCGTGGTGGCACACACATTTAATCCCAGCACTTGGGAGGCAGAGGTGGGAGGACTGCCGTGAGTTCAAGGCCACCCTGAGACTACACAGTGAATTCCAAGTCAGCCTGGACTACAGTGAGACCCTACCTCAAAAAAAAAAAAAAAAAAAAAAAAAAAAAGTCCAGGATGCAATCCAGAATTATTCTGCTTATGAAGAATGATGGAAATTTCAGGACTGGAGAGATGGCTTAGCAGTTAAGGTGCTTTTGCCTACAAAGCCAAAATGCACAGGTTCGATTCCCCAGGACCCACTTAAGCCAGATGCACAAGGTGGCGCATGCATCTGCAGCTGGAGTTCATTTGGGGTGGCTGGAGGTCCATTCTCTCTCTCTTCCTCTATCTGGGTTTTTCTCTCTCTCCCTCTCAAGTAAATAAATAAAAATATTTTTTAAAAGAAATTTCATCTCAGAGGGGAAAGACAATCAACAGAAGTCACTGCGAAGACAACCTGGGCTTTGGGATTATCTGGCAAAGACTTCATAGCAAGAGGTTATGAGTAATTTTCCAATTTTAACTCAATGGAACTCACAGGTAGACTGGAACTGAGAGAGGCCGAGAATCCTTGAGCACGAAGACAAAGCAAGTGAAATATACACTTGCTGAACCAATGTCGTCCATCGTTCACAGATCTTTTTTAAATTTTTTGATTTTTCTTTTTTGTTTTTTTTTAACTTTTATTTATTTATTTGCAAGCAGAGAGAGAGAGAGAGGTAAAAGAGAGGCAGACAGAGAAAGAATGGGTGCGCCAGGGTCTCAAGCCACTGCAAACGAACTGCAGATGCATGTGCGCCTCATGCAGCTGGCTTACGTGGGTCCTGGAGAATCGAAGCCGGATCCTTTGGCTTCGCAGGCAAACACCTTAACCGCTAAGCCATCTCTCCAGCCCTATTCTTTGGTTTTTCGAGGTAGGGTCTCACTGTAGCCCAGGCTAACTTGGAACTTACTATGTAGTCTCAGGGTGGCCTTGATCTCACGGTTATCCTCCTACCTCTGCTTCCCGGGGGCTGGGATCAAAGGCGTGCGCCACCAAGCCCGGCACCAGATCTCTTTTATTATTTACTTATTTAGTTTTTCCCCAACCCACCTGCCCACCACCCCCTTTTCCAGGCTTCCACCGACCCTCCCCTGGACAAGGGCGTCAGTTTAACCCAAGTTGGCTCACTCCAGCTGCCCCCTTGCACCCGTGCTCCCAGCAGAAGGCACATGACAATGACTGCGGCCTGACTTACTGTTTTCTGCGTCTTTCCCACCCCAAGAAGACAAGGGTCTCGTCCTCCAGCAGCCCGTGCCCGCATCAACTTCATCGTTCCTCAATGGCTACATATCCCCCCTCCTTTTCCCCGCATCCCTCCGCTCCCGCCACTGGTCCAGGTTCTACCTCGGCACGTGAGAGCAAAAGTGACAGGGCTCTTTACCTCCGTGTGGCCTGCGTCCTGCGGAAGTGAAGCGGGTCTAACAAACCCGCCTGCCGAGCGCACAAAAAGCCCAACATGACGTTCCTCGCTCGCCGGCTCGAGCCCTGGGAGCCGCCATGACAGAGCTTACAGCGAAGCTCTTCGATTGGCCGAGCCGCCCTACGCGCCGACCAATGGGGAGAGCCGTTACTGAGGGGGAGTGACGTAATGCGGGTGGGGCGAAGGAGTTGACCAATGGGGAGTGCAGTTACTAAGCGGGCGTGACGTGAGCGGAGGGAGGGCAAAGGCAGTCGGTGGGCGTGGTCTGCGGGAGTCGCTGGGCGGAGACTTCCGGAGAGCGCTGCACGCGTCCGTTGGGAGAAGTGTTCCCTGAGCCATGGGGTCCTGGCAGGGTTGGTTCCGCGCGCTGTGGCGGGCGCTGCTGTCCAGGGGGGTGAAAGAGCACGTGGGCAGCGACCACCTTGGCAACAAATACTACTACATCCCGTCCTACAAGAACTGGAGAGGTGAGGCCACCCGGGCTTCCACTGGGGCTCGGGAGAATGGGTCAGCTGCATGTCCGTCGAGTTGTGCCCTCCTCTCCGGCTGTCCGCTTTGGTGGACCTCGCTCTCAGCACCCTCGTCCCCCTCAAAGACCCCTCCATCCTCATCCGAGGCAGACCCAGGCACACTGATCTTTTCTGACCTTCCCATTCCTGTCTGTCCCATGTCCTTATCAAGGTCACTTTTTCAGACAACTTGGCTAGAGGAAGCTTTTTATTCCCAGCACTCAGGAGGCAGAGGTCCAAGGAGGATGGCCGTGAGTTCGAGGCCAGCCTGGGACTAGAGAGTGAGTTCCAGGGCAGCCTGAGCTAGTGACACCCTTACAAACTACCAAACAAACAAAGCCACATGGTTCTTCTGGTGGTGTGTCTGGTGGAGGACCCCTGCTAAGTAGCGGAGCCGGTTGTTGGAGGAGTTGGGAGATATTTCTGTCTGTCTGAAGTCACATCATGTTGAGCTCACGTCATAACCTCTATTGTATGATGTCACCGCAATGTAGAAGTCCTCAGACTTTGAGGGGAGTAAGGAGTTGCGTTAGAATGTCAGCTGTGACACCCACTTAGCTGAAGAATCACAGACAACTGTCCTCACCAACTCTTACTTAAAAGTAAGATAATAAAATAGTTTTCACTGTAGACTTATCCCAAACTTGTGTTTTATTCATTTCTCATACACTGTAACTACATTTGGTGGTTTTTCCAGTCCGTTATGCTTGGCCTTTTTCTATCACTTACCTTAGAGTTTTTCCCCCCTAATGAGTTTTTTTTAAACTGTTGAGGTAGTGAGAGAGAGAGAGAGACTGAGTTTCCTGTACTCAGTAACTACTGAACTTTTTCTGCTACCATAGATAGTATACATTTTCTGGAAGTTTTAGAAGTAGAGGTACATAGCATGTTTTCTGAACGCTTTGGGTTCTTCTAAATTCGCTGTAATTATTTTGGATTCATTTCTATATGAGCCCAGCTGTTCTTTTTAATGGTTAATGTTCCAGTGTATGTATATGCCATAGCTTGTTTTATCCATTCACTTGTTTCGATTATTTCCAGCTTAGGACTATCACAGCATCCACGTATCAGTCTTTGTACAGGCACATGTTTTCAGTTTTCTTTATTAAATAAATGTCTACAAGTGGAATGGCTGGGTCCAGTTGTTGGTGTGTGGCACTTTGTCAGAAACTGCCACCGTAGTACCATTTTACATTCCCATGAGCTATGTGTAAGGGTTTGGGGTGTTCCCTGTCCTCATCAACACTTGGGTGTGGTCCCTCATCGATTTAGTCTATCTAGTTGGTGTATACTGGCATGTGGCAATGCCATTCTCTTCTTTTTTTACTATTAGTAACTTGCTTTTTAAAATTTAAATACAAATTAAAGGTGACATTTTGCTTTGGTGTACATTTAACTATTTAAATTTACTTTTAGTTCTTTATGAGAGAGAGAATAAATGGGTGCGCCAGGGCCTCTAGCCATTGCAAACAAACTCCAGACATACGTGCCACCATGTGCATCTGGCTTAGGTGGGTGCTTGGGAGTTGAAGCTGGATCCTTAGGCTTCACATGCAAGCTCATTAACTGCTGAGCCCCTACACTTAACATTTTAACATGTGTAAGATTCACGTAGCCATCAAAATCGGAATATAGAACCTTCAGTGACTCCTTCATGGTAACCCTTTGTTACATTCTCTTCCCCATTCCAACCATGTCAACCACTAGTGAATTCTGTGCCGTTATAGGTTTGTCTTTTTGAGAATATCACACATAAATTCATGCCATTTATAACTTACTGAAACTGACATCTCATTCGGAATAATAGTTTTGAGATTGACTATGTTTCAGTAGTTTCTTTTTAATTTTTTGAGGTAGGGTTTCACTCTGGCTCAGGCTGACCTGGAATTCACTATATACTCTCAGGATGACCTCAAACTCACAGCAATCCTACCTCTGCCTCCTGAGTGCTGGGATTAAAGGTGTGTGCCACCACGCTAGTCTAGTTTGTTCCTTTTTATTGTTGATTACTATGCTGTATTATATAGTATTTATATATGTAAGATCGTTTATATATTTATATTTATATATTGGAGGATGTTTGGGTTGCTTCCAGTTTCTGGTGCTGAAAAATAGAGCTTCAGGTAATATTCACACATAGGCCATTATGTGTGGATATTATTAAAATGGTAAAAATAGGGCTGGAGAGATGGCCCAGCAGTTACAGTGCTTGCCTGCAAAGTCTAATGGCCCGGGTTCAGTTCCCTAGTACCCACAGAAAGCCAGATGCACAAAGTGGTGGCATTTGCAGTAGCTAAAGACCCTGGTGCATCCATTCTGCCCTTCCCTACCCTCTGCCCCTGTATCTCTCTGCTTGCAAATAAATAAATAATATGGTAAAAAGATAGATGTATCAGATGATATACCACTCCTGAGCATTGACCCCCAGGACTTTACACTTTAATGTAGAGATACTTGCTAATGCGTGTTGATTGCTGCTCTGTTCACATAGCTATGAAACAGAGTCAGCCTGGATACCCACGACTGATGGGGAATGGATAATGAAAATATGCTGCATCTACAAATAAGGGTTTCACGTGAACAGAAGTTTCGTCTTCCTTGACTACATGCCCAGGAGCACCACTGCTCTAGCTTTGTCTGTAACTTGCTTCATTATCTTGGACTTGTTCCCTTTGAGCTCTAATAGGTCAGCTTCGTCTGGCGAACATGAGGAACAATGCTACTACTACTGGATAATGTAGCATTAAGAGACGTGGGCTGGAGAAGTGGTTCAGTGGTTAAGACTCTTGCCTGCAAAGCCTAATGACCTGAGTTCAATTCCCCAGTACCCAGGTGAAGCCAGATGCACAAGGTGGCACAAGTATCTGGAGTGAGACTTCATCTTCATGTCAAAATCCATTGAGCTAAATTTGAGGAATCCGTTGTTTACTTGGTTCTTTTTTTTAACCCAGTTTTGTTTTTTCTAAATTTAAAAAAAATTTATTTATTTATTTGAGAGAGAGAAAGAAGCAGATATATATTGGAAGAATGGGTGTGCCAGAGCATACTCCAGACATGTGTGCCACCTTACGTGGGTCCTCAGGAATCAAACCTGGGTTCTTTGGCTTTAAATCTCATATTGGTTGAATATTTATTTATCATTTTTGTTTTTTTGAGATAGGGTCTCGCTCTAGCCCAGGCTGACTTAGAATTCACTATGTAGTCTCAGGCTGGCCTCAAACGCAAGGAGATCCTCCTACCTCTGTGTTGCAGTCAGGTTTACTTTGTTGGCAGAAGTCACCCAACTCAGAGCAGCTTGTGGGAAAAAAGGTTTATTTTGGCTTACATACTCAAGGAGAAGCTCCATAATGGCAGGGGAAAATGATGGCATGAACAGAGGGTGGACATCACCTTCTGGCCAACATCAGGTAGACAACAGGAACAGGAGAGTGTGCCAAACACTGGCAAGGGGAAACTGGCTATAACACCCATAAGCCCACCCCCAACAATACACTACCTGCTGAAGGCATTAATTTCCAAATCTCCATCAGCTGGGAACCTAGCATTCAGAGCCCCCAAGTTTATGGGGGACACCTGAATCAAACCACCACATTCTGCTCCTGGCCCCCATAAACTGATAAGTGTGTAAGATGTAAAATACAATGAATTCATTCCAACTTAGAAGTCCCCATAGTTTTTAATCAATCCTAAACATCCCCATAGTCCAGGTCAGCCTGGGCTACAGTGAGACCCTACCTCGAAAAACAAAAATGATAAATAAATAAATAAATATTCAACCAATACGAGATTTAAACAGGGCAAACAGCAAATTCTGTAGTTCCAAGTCCAACAACTCTAGTCAGTGACAAATCTCCAAGTCGGATAACTAACCAGCAACAAGTCTCTGGAATTCCAATTCCTTCCTTCCAGCTAGGCTACTTAGAGTCCTGGAAAACTTCATCTGAGGCCGGCAGCTTTCCTTAGCAGCCATCTTGTGGTCCTGGCATCTCCACTGGGTCTCCACTGCAAGCCACAGTTCATCCCCACAGCTCCATCGGGTCTCCATGCAGGCAGTCCTGCTTCACACTGCCCATGGCCATTTCTAAAACACAAGACCATGTTGCAAATTCAATGACCCTCTCTTTCCTGCAATTCTTATACTCTGTAGTACCAGGTGGGGTGCCAGTTTGTTAATCCGGGGGGTGGGGGAATAAAGCAGACTTTGAAGAACAGGACACTCCTTTAGCATTCAGGCCCCTTCAGAAGACTGTGCATTCTTTGTTTCACAATGCAGGTCAGCTGGCCCAATCTCAATGATTGTAATCTCACACAATTGCAGCTGAACGCGCAGCAGTTTCAGCCCAAAGATTTCATTTTTTTCTGTGCCATATCTTTCTGTTCACCCCAGTCCATTTCTACGGAAAGCAACCCTGCACAAGTTCTCAGAACATGGGTATAACAGCAAGCCTCTCACACAAAGCCCAGCCCAGGCAAAGCTCTTTCTCACCCTCACAAGCCAAACCTCACAGTCTTACTGCATTCAGGTCTTTCTCTGGCCAGAACAGTCCATCAAGCTGTACTTACAGCACTGCAAGGTATCTGTTAGGCCAAGGTTTCAAATCCTTCCCCATTCCTCTTGAAAATCAGCTCCAGAAGGCCAAAGCTACACAGTCAGGTGTCTAGCAGCAATCCCACTCCTTGGTACCAACATTACTGTTGCAGTCAGGTTCGCATTGCTGGCAGAAATCACCTGACCAAGAGCAGCCTGTGGGGAAAAAAAGGTTTATTTTGGCTTACAGACTTGAGGGGAAGCTCCATGATGGGAAACGGATGACATGAGCAGAGGGTAAGCAACAGGAGAGTGTGTCAAACACTGGCAAGGGGAACTGGTTATAATAGCCATAAGCCCGCCCCCAAGAATTCACTGACTCCAGGAGTCGTTAATTCCCCCAAATCTCCATCAGCCGGGAACCTAGCATTCAGAACACCTGAGTTTATGAGGGACGCCTGAAATCAAACCACCACACTCTGCCTCCCAAGTTCTGGGATTGAAGGTGTGCACCACCATGCCTGGCTTTTAACCAATTTTTAACTAATTGTTGATTACAAATAAAGCTGTTATAAATATTCATGAGCATATTGTGTGTGTGTGTGTGTGTGTGTGTGTGTGTACATGAATTTTCAACTCATTTGACATTGTTGAGTGTTTTGAATTTTGTACATGTCTAATAATCTTTTGGTCAGGATGCATTCTTTTTTGTGAGTTGCTGGATATGATGTGGTTTTGTTGAGAATTTTGACCCGTCCGTCCTTGAGGATCTTGATGTCTAATTTCCGTGTAATGTCTTTTTCCGGATTTCTTACTAGGTAATGTTATCTTAGAGTTGGCTTGTGCTTAATTTTCTTTAAGAGTTTGGGAAGTATTTGTCTTTCTCTCTTTTTATTTTTTTTTTTTTGGGGGGGGCTCCGAGGTAGGGTCTCACTCTAGTTCAGGCTGACTTGGACCTGGAACTCATGGTGATCCCCCTACCTCTGCCTCCCAAGTGCTGGGATTAAAAGCGTGCGCCACCATGCCGGGCTGTGTTTTCTTTCTTATATACTTGGTATAAATCACTTGTAAAGTTCTGGAGCTTTCTTTGTTGAAAAGTTTTTAAGCTACAAGTTCAAGCACTTTAACAGAAGACTTGTGAGGTTACCTATTTTGTTTTATGTGAGCCTCAGGAGTTTGTGTCTTTTGAGGAATTTGTATTTCTTTGTGTAACATGCCGAGCATATGGTCTTCAAGTTGTTCATAATATTTCTTCATTCTTTAGTGTTTGTGCTGTTAGCCTGTGAGTTGGTTAATAATATTGACTGTATAATAGTAATAGTACCCCATTTAAGTTTGGGGTGTTTAAATGTTTTTAATATACAATGTTATTATTTTTTTTAACTTTTTTATGAGAGCGAGAATTGATGCACCAGTGCCTCCAGCCACTGCAGTCGAACGCTAGACGTGTGTGCCACCTTGTGCACATATGTGACCTTGCATGCTTATGTCACCTTGTGTGTCCAGGTTACATGGGACCTTGAGAGTCAAACATGGGTCCTTGGGCTTTGCAGGCAAGTGCCTTAACTGCTAACCCATCTGTCCCTCCACTGTGTTATTCTTTAGTATACTTATGAATATATATTCTCAAGTGAATTATTACATTGACTAAAATGTGTTTTGCAGCCAGGCATGGTGGCGCACGCCTTTATTCCCTAGCACTCGGGAGGCAGAGGTAGGAGGATTGCTGTGAGTTCTAGGCTAGCCTGAGACTACATAGTGAATTCCCGGTCAGCCTGGGCTACAGTGAGAACCTACCTTGAAAAAAACTGAGTGTGTGTGTAGAGAGAGAAAGAGAGAGAGAGAGCATTACTTTGGTCCTTGAAGGATATCCCATTGGACTGTAGTAACGGGATTAAAAAGACAAAAGTTACGCTAGACCCTTTATGGGAAATGCATACAGACTTATCCCCAGACCATCTGTCTGCCTGTGCTGACTCACGAGTCACTCAGCAGCACCTGTGCATGTGACTTTTATTTCATTCTGTACCTTGCATTAGTTTTCTATGAGACAGATATTTATTGAACAGTTGTCTAAGTGAACCTGTCTGGTCTCTGAATTTCAGACCTCCTGGCTTTAGTTTCATACCTTTAGATGGAACTTCTATCTGGTTTCTTTTTAAGCCCCTTTCATTTTTATTATGCTGAATAGAATTTGAAAAGATAATGAAGGTAAACATGAATGAATCGCTCTAGTAATCTAAATTTTACACATTCAGTTTATAACACAAATTAGAAATACATTTTTCCTCTATTTCATTCTCAATAGCCAGTCTCTTTAGTAATCCTTAAATTAATGGTAGATATCATCCATTGATATTGAGTACTGGTTATATTATTTTATTTTAAAATATTCATTTATTTATTTACTTATTGCAAGCATAAAGAGCTATATAGAGAAGAGGGATGGACAGAAAGATTGAGAGAGAAAATATGAATGAGAATGGGCACATCAGGGCCTTTATCCACTGCAAACGAACTCTAGATACATGTTCCAGTTTGTGCATCTGGGTTTACTTGAGTCTTGGGGAATTGAACCAGGGTCGTTAGGCTTTGCAGGCAAGGACCTTAACTGCTAAGCTGTTTCTGCAGCCCTGCACTGATTATTTGACACCTGTACAACAGCCATGTAACTCTGGATTATTCTCATTTTAAACATGAGGATTCTGTTTGATTTCTGAATATTTAAAAGAGCTTCATGTATCTGTGCCTGGGTATTAAATGAACAGAGACGTTTATAGATCCAGAACTTGTATGTGTGTGTGTGTGTGTGTGTATGATGTGTACATGTATGTGAGTGTGGGCACAGGTGTGTTACAGCATGCATGAGGAGGTCAGAGGACAACTTTGAAGGGTTGGTCCTCATTTTCCACCTTGTTTTGGGGGGTAGTGTTGGTTGCTGTGTTCGTTGGGCTTCCAGGAAGTCCTCCTGTGTGCCCGCTAGCACACTGGAGATGTGCTAATGCTGTGCTTTTAGATGCGGCGTGGGGAGTGGAACTCAAGGACCCGTGCTTGTGCAGTTAGTGCTTTACCCACTGAGCCATCTCCCCAGCCTAGAAGTCAGAATTTTAAAAGTAAAGCAAAACCAAAAAACCACCTAGATGGATTAAGTATCTTAAAACAGATAATTAAGATACAGTTTGACCACTGGGCCAAATTAGCCTTCAAGGACTAAATATTCTTACTAGAAATCAGAGTCTTCCTGGGTGCCCTGACTCTTCCAGTATGGGTCAGGACTTGTCTTCGTGATCTTCGAAATCTAGTTTTACTGCCATCATCAAACGCACCTTAGGATACTGTCTTGGATTTTCCTTCTGGGGTGAATATGATGGTATTACGCACAGACTGTGTTGTCCACTGTTACATGTAATTGTCAAGGCCGCTTTCACCTGGCCCTATATGCACATAGCAGTTATATATACCTGAAATTGGAATGAAGTGGTTATAAAGCCTGAACAGGTTAGCTGCTTAGACTTAAGAGTCCAGTGTTAGTTTAGTCGATAGTTGGAAAGACATGATACGTTATTTTTCTTCAGTGGGGTTTATTACTGTTAGAGAATAATAAATATACTCCAGCTTTCCCAGCAGGTGGCAGCATTGTTCCAAAAATTGCAGGATGACAGGTAATTTTTTTTATTTGAACTAGTCTGAATGAGTAATCTTTCTCTAAAAATTGTATATAGTTTTTTTTATCAAATAAACTCTGCAGTGCCATTTTATAAATGCTACTAATTTTTAAGACAAAAAACTCAAAGTGATAATATGGTTAGTTTAGTAATGTACAGTAACGTAATTGCCATTATATCTTGAAGAATTCACCAAAATAATTTAAAACCATACATGTAATTTTAATAGTAACATTCTGTCATAAATAGGTTAAAGATGACT
This sequence comes from Orientallactaga sibirica, assembly GCA_036365145.1. Taxonomy (NCBI): domain Eukaryota; kingdom Metazoa; phylum Chordata; class Mammalia; order Rodentia; family Dipodidae; genus Orientallactaga; species Orientallactaga sibirica. The sequence goes on along the minus strand of JAEOAD010000054.1, from coordinate 7,801,670 downwards.
TAATATAATCTTCACTGTGGATATCATCAGATTGATAGAATATCTTGAAGTATTCCATGATTTTAGGTAAAAGACACTTTCTGTATATAGATATCTATGAAAAGTTAAACTTTAAAATATTTTTAAAATTTTATGTGTTTATTTATTTGAGAGAGGGAGAGACAGAGAGAAAGAGGCTGATAGAGAGAGAGAATGGACACACTAGGACCTCCAGCCACTGCAAGTGAACTCCACACGCATGCACCATCTTGTGCATATGGCTTATGTGGGTCCTGGGGAATTGAATCTGGCTCCTTAGGCTTCGCAGGCAACCACCTTAACCATTAAAAAATATTTTGTATAATAATATAAAATAACAGTTGTACATTCGTTGCATAGTCTATTATTTCAGTATTGTCTGAAGTCTTATTTTTAAATTTTGTATCTTTATTTTTAAACTTTCTTTCTTTCTTTTTTTTTTTTTGGTTTTGCAAGGTAGGGTCTCACTCTGGTCCAGGCTGACCTGGAATTAACTATGTAGTCTCAGGGTAGCCTCGAACTCTCGGCAATCCTCCTACCTCTGCCTCCTGAGTGCTGGGATTAAAGGCGTGCACCACCACGCCCAGCTTAAACTTTCATTTTTTAAAAGAAATTTATTTATTTATTCATTTATTTGAGAGAGAGGAAGAGGCAGACAGAGAGAAAGAGAGAATGGGCATGCCAGGGCCTCTAGCCACTGCAAATAAACTCCAGATGCATGTGTCCCATTGTGTATCTGGGTTACGGGGGTCCTGAGAACTTGAACTGGGGTCCTGGGGAATCAAACTGGGATCTTTAGGCTTTGTAGGCAAACGCCTTAACCACTAAGCCATTTCCCCAGCCCTAAACTTTAATTTTTTAGTTTTTTTGAGGTAGGGTCTCACTCTAGCCCAGGCTGACCTGGAATTCACTCTGTAGTCTCAGGGTGGCCTCAAACTCATCGCGATCCTCCTACCTCTGCCTCCCAAGTGCTGGCTTAAAGGCCACAAGCACCACCGTGCCTGTCTCTTAATAGCATTTTGGTAGGGAGAAAAAGACATTATTTCTTCAGTATCCCTTGATCAAATTCCTATTTTACAAAGAGAATCATGTTTATTTCATACTTTTAATGAGAAAAACAGGAGGATGAAATATAATGACAGTCTCATGTGCCAGTCTTTCATCTTGGCGTTAAAAAAATGAATTTAAGAAACTTTCATCTCAAGTTCTGATTCTTCTGCCAGGAAATATGGGATCTTGGAGCATAAATGGAAGCTAATAATGGATGATTGACTAAACTGTGTTATGACTGTTTTCTAAAAAACATTTCGTGTGGAAGAGAAAGTTACTTGCCCTCTTGCTTTGAGGGTTTCATGTCTTTATACCAGGAATAGTAATGTCAGTATCAGGAAATAGCAGTCGGTATTTATAAATATTTTATTTATTTATTTGAGAGAGAGAGAGAGAGAATGGACACTCCAGGATCTCTAGCCAGTGCAGACGAACTCCAGATGAATGTGCCCACTTGTGCATCTGGCTTAGGTGGGTACTGGGGAATCAACCCTGGGTCGTTAGTCTTTGCAGGCAAGCTCCTTAACCATTAAGCCATCTCTCCAGCCCAATAATTGGTATTTATTAAATGTTGTGATTTAGGCACAATTGCCTAATACCTTTCAGAAGTCACTAAATTTGCAGAATCATAAGAATTAAGGAAATAATAAAAACTTTTGTCAAGGTTACTTAGTTTGTATTATTATATTTGCATAGAACCTAGCTTCTCTGTGTTACTACAAATCATGAAACATTATTTTCCTCATCTCACTTTGTAATTCTTTATTATTTATTTGAAAATGAGTGAGAGAGAAAGAGGCAGAGAAAAGGGAAGGAGAGAATGGTTGCTCGTGGGCCCCCAGCCACTGCAAACAATCGCCAGAGCCCGTGCCACCTTGTGCATGTGGTTGATGTGGGTCCTGGGGAATCAAACCTGGGTCCTGAGACTTTGCAGGTAAGTTCCTTAACCGCTAAGCTATCTCTCCAGTCCTCCTGTGCTCGCTTTTCAAGGAACTGTTCAGTGCTGCAACTTAATTTTGTTGCGTCTGGAAGGCTTTCCAGGTGCAAGTTACAAAAATGAAGTGAGCTGTTTAAAGTTTACAGTTCAGGGCTGATGACATCCACGTTGGCAGAGTTCTTAGCAACACGCTTCAAGCCCATCCTTGGCTACACAGTGAGTTTGACGTGAGTCTGGGATACGTGGAGGAATATCTTCAGAACTGGACGGAAGACATTATTATTCAATTGCTGGAAGAAGCTTCCATTTAAAAAAGTAGTTTAAGTAATTTTAACAAAGAAATGGTTTGCTTTTATTTTGTTGTGCTCCATCTTGTGGTCTAAATGACAAATTGCACATTCTGATTAAGTTTTCCCTTCAGCTGAATATGTCGTGTGAAATTACTGCTTGTGTCTTGCTCACTAAGACATGGCTCTCACTAACCACAGACTGGTAGGTTCTTCCTCTCTGTAGGGCTTTGCTCTGAACAATCAGCTTCTCTTTTTCATGTATTTCCCCTGGTAGTATTTGCTCCAACTCAAGAGTCCTTAAAGTCCTAAGCTCTCTTAAAGCGAACTGTTCAAGAATAAAGAGGCACAGACCCCCACACATTAACTCTGAGTATGTATCTATGAAGAATTTTTATGAGAGTAGTGATGATATATGAGAGAGGGAGGAGTGTGTGTTGAAAAATGATGTTTAAAATCTTTAGGAAAATTGTCTATGTAATGGTAACTATAACCCAGTTATTCGACCTAGGAATGAATCCCTCTCCAGCTTTATTAGTGTTTTTTTGACATTAAGTGTATGTAAGTGGATTGTTCAATGTGATGTTTTGACATACATGGGTACATAGTAGAATAACTAAATCAAGATAATTAACATATCCATAACCTTACATGCATTTTTTTAAAAAAAGAAGACAAGTCAAAGATTCTGTTTCTTTTAAAAATTAGCACACAAAGTATTGGGTTTCATTGCTGCATTTTCTTTTTTTAAATATATTTTATTTATTTATTTATTTGAGAGAGAGAGAGAATGGGGACAGCAGGGCCTCCAGCCACCACAAATGAACTCCAGATGCACATGCCCACTTGTGCATCTGGCCTACGTGGCTCCTGGAGAGTCGAACAGGGATCCTTTGGCTTTGTAGGCAAACGCCTTAACCGCTAAGCCATCTGTCCAGCTCTCACTGCTGCATTTTCACCTTTTCTTTTGTTGATCCTCCTCTGCTTGCCCCTCCCCTACTGCTTTCTTCACGTGTATTCTGTTACCTTTTTCCTGACACCTCCCACATCCCTGTCAAGAGCTCTTTTTCCCCAGTTAGGCCTCCTTTCTGTTATCACCCTCTCATACATATATTAAAAATGAAAATTCTAGGGCTGAAGAGATGGCTTAGCAGTTAAGGCACTTGCCTGCAAAGCCTAAGGACTCAGGTTCAATGCCCCAGTACCCACGTAAGCCAGATGCACATGGTGGCTCATGCATCTGGAGTTTGTCTGCAGTGGACAGAGGCCCTGGCACACCCATCCTCTCTCTGCCTATCTGCCTCTTTCTCTCTCTCTCTCAAATAAATAAATAAAAATAAAATACTTAAAAAATTAAAATTCTGGTTCCACCAAAGAGAAATTATGCAGTATTTATTTGAGTCTGGCTTGAACAAAAATGTATGTATGTATGTATGTGTGTATATATATATGATCATATAGAGTGACTTTATTTGAGACTAATGCTTTCCTATATGTATTAGGAATTTAAGATAAACTGTTAATAAATGGTGAAGAGCACCTTAATTTAAATATGTCTACAACTTACCTTCCCTTCATTGTCAAGATTTACTTTTATTTTTATTTTTGACAATTTCATGCATGTATATGATGTATTTTGCTCATATCCACCCCATTGCCCTCTTTTGTCCCCCTCCCACTTCCGCTAAACTCTTTCCTCTTCTCAATTAGTACCTTTCCTTCTTTTGTGTCCCCCCCTTTTTTTTTCTGGTGACCCAACAACTTCTGTTTCTTATTTTGTTTACTGACATTTTTATACATGTATAAAATGTATTTTAATCATACCCACCCCATTACTCTCTCGTCTCCTTTCTCCTCCTGCTGAACCCCTACTTCTACTCTTCTTTTTTGATATCTTTTTGGGGGTGTGTGTGTTGAGTTTAATTGGAGTTCTTTGCGTGAAGGGGTGGGGTTTATTACATGCTCACCATACCAGTGGGTAAATCCCTGAAACAAACATCTCCCTCCCCAGCAGCAGTTAACTGCCAGTAGCTCCTCCGGGTGGGGTGGGGCCTCCTTCCTTTTCCCGTCCATGGCGGCATGTTGATGGGCCTCGTGGAGAGCAGATCTGGTGCAGCTGCTTTTGAGTTCATGAATGCAACAGCCTTATCATTTCCAGAAGATAACATTGCTCAATATTCCCCCCTTTGCTCTGGCTTTTACATTCCTTCTGTCCTCTCCAGTGGTGTTTCCTGAGCCATTGGAGGGTGTTCCATTACTGGGACAAACACCCGACCAGCAGCAGCTTATGGGAGGCAAGGGTTTATTTCAGGCTTACAGAATCCGAGGGAAGTTCCCTCATGGTGGAAGAAGCATCCATAGCAGAGAGAGAGAGAGAGAAACCAATAGCCAGCAAACATGAAGAGCCAGAGTTCAAGCTGGCTTTCTCTGCACCTAGTAGGGCTGTACTAAAAACACACCCCAAGTGACATGCCCCTTGCAGCCAGGTGCTGGAGTCCTAAGTAGGACTTGATGGCTGGAGAGATGGCTTAGCAGTTAAGGTACTCGCTTGCCAAGCCAAAGGATCCTGGTTTGACTCTCCAGGACCCACGTAAGCCAGATGCACAAGGGGCGCTTGTATCTGGACTTCCTTTGCAGTGGCTGGAGGCCCTGGTGCACCCATTCTCTCTTTCTCTCTCTGTCTCTTTCTCTCAAATAAATAAATAAATAAAATATTTTTTTAAATTCTGGGGCTGGAGAAATGGCTTAGTGTTTAAGGCACTTGCCTGCGAAGCCAAAGAACCCAGGTTCAATTACCCAGGACCCACGTAAGCCAGATGCACAAGGGGGCGCATGCATCTGGAGATCATTTGCAGTGGCTAGAGGCCATGGCACACCCATTCTCTCTCTCTCTTTCTCTCTCTCTTTGCCTATTTCTCTCTCTGAAATAAATAAAGAAAAATAAAATATTTTAAAAAATTTCTGAGGCTATGGTTGACACATATTCACATTCAGACCACCACAGGGTTGAAATAGATGTCTTCTTTAGAGCTTAGTGCTCAGCAGTCACTTATTGTCAGGACTTTGACCATTGACAAGTCTATAGTAACAACTGCCTGCTATGAAAAGAGGCTTCTCTGACCAAGACTTGCTTCCACATTATTCCCTGTGGGTAGAAACTTAACTATTCGGAAGGCAGTTTTAAGGATACAACATGTCCTGTTTACCCACACAGCAGCAGCTTTCTTCCTAGGGTCCTGTGACCTTCCCAGCTATAGGGTTTTGACCAGGCTTCCACTGCCAGACATGAATTCCCTCCCGTGGGATGGGCCTCAAATCCAATCAGAAAGTAGTTGGTTACCCCCCCAACAGTCATGTCACTATTATCACTGGGCATGTCTTGCCTGAAAGATTGGTAATGTAGCATCATTTATCAAGATTTTTGATGATGTAGCCAACATACTTATTGTATCTCTCACATAAATAGAATTTACTATTCCTTAAGACCTGTTCTTTCTTTCTTTCTTTCTTTCTTTCTTTCTTTCTTTCTTTCTTTCTTTCTTTCTTTCTTTCTTTTGGTTTTTCAAGGTAGGTAGGGTTTCACTCTAGCTCAGGCTGACTTGAATTCACTACGTAATCTCAGGGTGGCCTTGAACTCACAGTGATCCTCCTACCACTGCCTCCCGAGTGCTGGGATTAAAGGCGTGTGCCACCACGCCCGGCTTAAGACCTGTACTTTCAACTGTCTCCCGATTGGATTGTAATTAATTGCTTATGAATGCTTTGTTTATTTGGATTGTAATAGGTGTTCAGCAAAGCCTTTCGTGGTGGCGCATGCCTGTAATCCCAGCACTCGGGAGGCAGAGGTGGGAGGATCACCATGAGTTCAAGGCCACCCTGAGACTACCTAGTGAATTCCAGTTCAGCCTGAGCTAGAGTGACACCCTACCTTGAAAAACAAAAACAAACAAACAAACAAACAAAAAGGTGTTCAGCAAAACTTGGTGATACATTTGACTAATTTTAGTTTTATACTTAATATATACTATGCACAGTTCTAGGCATTTGAAATACATCAAAAAAGTATACTCAGAAATCCATGGTCTTATTCAGCTTTCCTTGTCGTGTAGGGGGTTATAATAAAAACTATACATAAGAATAAGTATATTTCACAGTTGTACAGTGTGGGAAATGCAAAGAGAAAATTTAGATTAGAGACAAGGGATCAGAAGTATCCAAGAAGAGAGTGGTTGAGATTTTAAAAGGATGGCCAGGGTAGGTTTATTGAGAGAGGTTGTTGGAAGTGAGAAAGCTGGGTAAGTGGATACCTGGAGCAGAAGTATAGCATTCAGGCGGGGTGAGAGGAGGGGAGAGAGAGAGAGAGAGGACACAGACCAAAAGGGTGCCACAGTCCCTTCAAGGACACATTCTTGTATGTATGTATGTATATATGGAAGTGTGATTTATTTTTGTTGGATGGTGTGCTAGGAGATTGTGCTTTACAGTTTGACCATTATCTAGGTGTGCTGTTTTTATGTTGAAGTTGGAGGTAAGTGAAATGACTTAAGGATGAGTCTAAGGATTTTCACTTAAACAATTGCAGGGACTGACTTTGATTCGCCAAAACCAGGAAGGCTACAGGAGCAGGGTGGGAGATGTACAGTCAGGTCTTCAGACTCGGATTGTGTTTGAGATTGCTATTAGACATCTAAGTAGACATATTGAAAGATAGTTGTGTTAACTAGCCTGGGAAGATAGGAGAGAAGTCTGATTTGGAAATGCAGGTTTGGGACTTAGTAACATAACATTTAGGTGGCATTTAAAATCATGAAGCTGGATGGGCTTGCCTACACCGGGAGTGAGTGAGAGAAGGCCAATCCCTGGACGCTGAGGTGCTTCTACACTAAGTGGTCGGAATATGAGGAGAAATCAGTACGAGTCTAAGCAGTGGCCCTTGAAGTAAGAGGAAAGCCTAAAGTGTTAGCTGCCCTTGATAGCATTTTTTTTCCTCGTGGTAGGGTTTCACTCTGGCTCAGGCTGACCTGGAAATCACTCTGTAGTCTCAGGGTGGCCTCGAGCTCATGGCGATCCTCCTACCTCTGCCTCCCAAGTGCTGGGATTAAAGGCGTGCCCCACCATGCCTGGCAATTTTTTTTTTGCTTGTGTGTAATACATGTACTCTGGTTTGTTTGTGTGTGTATATAGAGTTTATGCACAGTGCATGCATGTGTGAATACAGATATGTACAGAGGCTGGAGGAGAACATTGGGTGTTTTTCTCCTTTCCTTGGCACAATTTTCACTGAACCTTCGTCGCTCCCCTTCCCCTTACCAGGTCAGACCGATGGCCAGCAAGCTCCAGCGATGCTCTTGTCTCTGCTGCTCCCCATGGGACAGAGGATCCCGGCCGGCCGGTGTGGCCATGCCCAGCTGTTCCCAAGGGTTCTTGGGATCCAACTCAGATAGTCTCAAGGCCCTCATGCTCGCACAAACCCACTGAGTCATTTTCCCAGCCTAACTAATTTTTTTTATTTTTATTTTTAGGGAGAAAGGGGGGATAACCTTGCCAGGTGCTGCTGCTATTTCAAGTAAGACGTAGTTGTAGTTGAGAATTGGATTTAGCACACAGAAGGCAGCAGGGACATTGACAGAGGCCGGTTGTTGAATTCCATCATGAGTCGTAGTTTGATACTTTTTAAGTTAGTTGTCTGTGAAGATGGCCCAAGGCTGTTCTCTGGCTTCTCCTTGTTTTTAAAGAGCTTCTAAGCTTTGATCTAATTTTGTGTTTTAGGTCTTCATATATGATTTGTTTGAAACTATTGAGTTAACTTTTCCTGGGGAGACATGAACAACGTCTGCTCGCCCTGATAGGATACCAGCAACAGAAGGAACCAAATTGTAACTTGGGGGCTCCTTACAGGAGCATGGGCAGCTATGAGCCATATCCTCAGAAGAGGGTGGGGCTCGTGAGCCCCTCTCCTCCAGAACCATTAACTGCCAGTAAATACGAAGACCAACAGTTTGTGAACTTTTCAAAGAAGACGTCACTAAGCATAAACTTGTCTTCAGTTTTAAGAAGTAGATTTTTTTTTTCGAGGTAGGGGCTCACGATATCCCAGGTGGACCTAGAATTCACTACATAGTCCCAGGCTGGCCTCAACCTCACAGCGATCCTCCTACCTCTGCCTCCCAAGTGCTGGCATTAAAGGTGTGTGCCACCATGCCTGGCTTAGAAATTTTTGATGTAGTACATTTTTTAAAATTTATTTATTTGCAAGCAGAGAGAGATAGAAGAGAGGCAGACAGAGAGAGAATGTGCATACTAGGGCCTCCAGCCACTGCAAACAAACTCCAGATACGTGTGCCCCTTGTGCATCTGACTTATGTAGGTCCTGGAGAATCAAACTGGGATCCTTTGGCTTTGCAGGCAAATGCCTTAACCACTAAGCCATTTTCTCCAGCCCCCTTTTAAAAAAATTTAACAATTTTTATTTACTTTAATTCTCTCCCCCCCCTTTTGAAACAAAGTCTCACTATGTCATTCTGATTGGCCTGAAACTCACTGTGTAGAGCAGGCTTGCCTTGAACTTGTGGCAGTCCTCCTGCCTCTGCCTCCTGCATGCTCGGATCACAGACATGCACCACCACATCCAGCTTATTCACTTTAATTTCTAGTATCAGCTGCAGTAGATTTTGATTAGTATGTATGTGATTTTTTTTTAGTATGTATGTGATTCTTTTTTTAAAAGCATCTCTCTTTAAAGTGACAGGTAGCATTTTCATAATACTTTGTTTTGGTTGATCCCCTCACCCCACCCCATCTACTCCTTTTAGCTTCTCATAAAATTACAGCTTTTCTTGGGGTATATATGCTTCATACTCATTCATCTCTTTAAATGTTTCAGACTCTTCTGTGCTAAAGTTCACATGTTAAATATTTCTACTCTCAGTTCTCTCAGTGGTGTCTAACACATAGTAGGTGTTTAGTTAATACTTGTTAAATTGGAGGAAATGGACCTCTGGGGGTACACCTAGTTTTACCTCCTTTCCTTTCCTTTCCTTTCCTTTCCTTTCCTTTCCTTTCCTTTCCTTTCCTTTCCTTTCCTTTCCTTTCCTTTCCTTTCTTCTTTTCCTTTGCTTTCCTGCAGTGTCTCTGTTGCCCTCTCTTGAAACAACCAAAGAATAAAGAAAAGCCGTTCACTTGTGGCTGTACAAGCCCTGAAGATGTCGTTTTAAGATTGAAGGATTTGCTTGTCATTTTAGGTCTAACTTTTGATTTCTTTTTTCCCACCTTAAGATTATATCTCAGACCTTTCTCTCTCTCTCTTTTTTTTTTTTTTTGCATTTGAAATGCCCCTACATTTAATAACGACTCTTAGCCATATATATAAATTTTTTTTCTTTAAAGAAACAGGTAGATTGATCTGTGCCTTTGTGGCATCTAGGGAGGCAGGTCATGCCATAGACAAACTGGGTAGTCCATCAAAGCTGGGACCAACTCCTACCACTGTTTGTCATCTCTCTTCTTTTGTTTGTCACCTTTAAGACAGCATCTCTCATTGGCCTGGAGCTCACCAAGTCATCTAGACTAGCTGGCCAGTGAACCCCAGGGATAAGCCTGTCTCTGTCTCTGCAATGTTGTGACTGGTGGGTGCCACCATGCACAGCCTCTACATGACTACGGAGTGTAAGACTTAGGTCCCCATGAATGTGAGCCACGCACTTTATTGACTGAACTATCCCTCCAGCTCCTATTCATGTCTTTAATAAATTGTTATCAAACTTCATGGGCTATATATCTGCTTGAAGTATATGTTTTAATTAGTAGACTTTATTTATTTTGAGGTAGGGTTTCACTCTAGACTGACCTGTAGTCTCATGCTGGCCTTGAACTCAAAGCAATCCTCTTAATTCTGCCTCCCAAGTACTGGGATTAAAAGTGTTGTATGCCATCACTCTCAGGTAGAATTTATTTTTTAGAAATGCCATTTTTCCAAATTGCTTTTCTTTAGATAGTAATATCTAATTTGCATTTAAATATGAAGTACTTTAGTTAATTGGCAAAATAAAAAATTAACTATAGCAACATAACCTAAATTAAGCATTTTTATTTATTTTTTAGATTTAAAAAATATTTATTAGAGAGAGAGGGAGAGAATGGGCTCACCAGGGCCTCTAGCCACTGCAAACAAACTCTAGATGCATGTGCCACCTTGTGCATCTAGCTTTATGTGGGAACTGGGGAATTGAACCTGGGTCCTTTGGCTTTGCTGGCAAGTGCCTTAATCGCTAAGCCATCTCTCTCTCTCTCTCTCTCTCTCTCTCTCTCTCTTTTTAAAAATTTTTTTTCAAGGTAGGGTCTTACTCTAGCCCGGGATGACCTGGAATTCACTATGTCATTTCAGGGTGGCCTCAAACTCACAGCGATCCTCCTACCTCTGCCTCCCACGTGCTGGGATTAAAGGCATGCGCAACCACATCTGGCTGCTAAGCCATCTCTCTAGCCCAACATAAGCATTTTTAAAGTTGAAAATAGTTTTCCTCAAACATTGGCAAATCATATAAATTGTCATTTGAAGGTCAAAAGTACAATTTTGAGTCAGTGAGAAGGTGTTAAATGTGAAAGTAGGAAATTTTAATTTTTATGTACATTTTTAACCCAAGGTAGATTGCCGTCAGAATACCTAAAATCTATGACATTGATGCAGATGCAGGCAATGTATCTTTATTAAACAGACTGTGTCATACAATTTTATTAAGGACATGAACTCTAGAATAACAGACTACAGATGCTATTTGGGGCATTCATTTCATAAGCATTTTCTGAAGTGTGGGCTCGCTCAAGTCTTCTTTTGAACACTCAGCCATCTGTATCAGAAACAAATGTGTGCTGACAAGACAAGCACATTCACCTCCAAATCCAGCTTTAATGAACACCGTATGTCTGTCCTTCATGACTCTTCTGTAGCCATCCTTCCGCTTGCTAATCTTAGATTCTCATGCTTGATCTTTAAGTTTTCTACACTTGATCATTGATTTTACATTGGCGCTTTACCACAGAGCAAACTTTAAAAAGAATCTCACATAATTTTTATTAAAAAACTAGTTTTGACTTGAGTATGTTTCTACTATGATTTTATTAGTTTGGAAACCAAATGACATGTGAGGAAGAACTTCATGTACTGTAACATAGAAGGATGACTATGGTTAACAGCTATTAACTGCATTTTTCTTTTCTTCTTTTCTTTAAAGTTTTATTTATTTATTTATTTGAAAGAGACAGAGACAGAGAGACAGAGGCAGAGAGAATGCGCACGCCAGGGCCTCCAGCCACTGCAAACGAACTCCAGACACATGCGTCACCTTGTTCATCTAGCTTATGTGGGTCTTGGGGAATCGAACCTAAGTCTTTTGGCTTTGAAGGCAAGCACCTTAACCGCTAAGCAATCCCTCCAGCACCCCCCCTTTTTTTTTTTTTTTCGAGGTAGTATCTTGCTCTAGCCCAGGCAGACCTGGATTAACTATGTAGTTTCAGGGTGGCCTCAAACTCACAGTGATCCTCCTGCCTCTGCCCCCCCCCACCCCCCGTGCTGGGATTAAAGGCGTTTGCCACCACACCTGGCTTAATTGTAGTTTTCAAAACAGCCAAAACAGAAAGAATTGTTGTGATAAGTAAGTGAGGTGAAACATATATCAGCTACCCTGATCTGATTATTACACATTTTATAGATATACTTAAATATCTCACTGTCATGCATAAATGTGGATCAATACTGCATGCCAATGGCAAATGAAAAAGATTTTAAAAGACCGTTTCCTACCTGAAGAAGAAAAGTCGGGGCTGGAAAAGATGGCTCGCTGATTTCATGTACTTCCTGAGCAAGCATGAATGCCTGAATGGGCCTCAGATTGCCAGAGTTTGGATCTCCATGTCTCACATACACAGCTGGGTGTGACCACAGGCACTGTAACCCCAGTCCCTCAGGGCAGCACCCACCTGAGAATTGTCAGAGCCTCACAAGCCTCGCAATCAGTGAAGAGACTCTGGCAGAGTGATGGAGGGGACTCCCAGTGTACAGCTTTGACCGTCATGAGCAAGTGCCCCCACTGCAGCAAGTATATGGGCGTATTATACCACACCATATGCATATACCAATTTATACACTCACACCATATTATACGTATGTAAGAAGCAAAAACAAAAAAAATTAAATATAAAAATAAAATAGTTTAAAAAAGAAAAGTCAATGAAAATGATTTTTGAATATGCTTTTTTGTTGTTGTTGTTTTTGAGATAGGGTCTCACTCTAGCCCAGGCTGACCTGAATTCACTGTGTAGCCTAAGACTGGCCTCAAACTCACAGTGATCCTCCTCCCTCCACCTCCCTCCTCCTCCCTCCTCCTCCCTCCTCCTCCCTCCTCCTCCCTCCACCTCCCTCCTCCTCCCTCCTCCTCCCTCCACCTCCCTCCACCTCCCTAGTGCTGGGATTATAGGCTTGTGTCAGCACACCCAGCATATGCTGCTACTTTAGTGGGCACCACAAGACATGGTTTGTTTTCATTTTTTTTTAATTGAAGCTTTCTTTGGTGCCATTGTTGCTTTTCATATACCTGAGTTCACCACATGCCTACAAAATTCAGTTTTCATTTGTTTCCCTTTTGAAAATAATCTTCATCACAGACCAGCAAAGCCTTTTTCCCCACCTCTCAAGATGGTGGACGCAGCAAGGCTTTCTCACGGAAGCGCTGATGCATCACCTGCAGTCGTGCACACACACTGTGTTCTAATGGGGCATGCTTGGTAAGACATGGGCCTGGTGGTCACGGTATGTTTCCAGTCCAGCCCCCTTGTCACTCACCCGCAGTGGATGGCTCATTGTGCAGTATTTCCGTTAGTGCATGTGGCTTCACTAAGATGTTCTCCTCTGGCCGGATGTTCAAGTGAGGAACGTACTAGAACATCGGAAAGAGTGTAAAAACCATGAAATAAGTCAGGAGAAAGGAAAATGGGCCAAAGTCCCTGTTGGAACTTAGTTGCCTACCTACTAGTTCATCTCCTAGTTCAAATTAAGTATGATGAAGATGCTATTAACGTTTGAATTTTTAAAAAAAAAAACTTGATTTAGCTCTTGCATTTACCTTTCATTCATAAACTAAAAGATATGTCTTGATGACATTTTGATTTGACATCGATTTTTTTTTTTTAGGTTCCTGGGCTCAAACCTAGTTCTTCACACATGCTAGGCAAGCACTCTGCACTGAGCTACATCCCAACCCTGACATTAGATTTTTAATTAGAAACTAAAAGATAACTATAATTATTTATAGCTAAAAACTCATTTTTCTGTTTCTGAATTACCTTCAGATCGTTCCTTTTTCTCACGTGTGTTTCTGTGTCTATCAGGATCTCTTGTACTTACAGACACCAGACACTTGGGCCACTTTTTGTGAGTGGCTTACATGAGTAGCTTGGAATTGAACCTGGCCTGGCAGGCTTTGCAGACAAGGGTCTTTAACTATCAAGCCATCTTCACAGCCCCAAGGTCTTTAATTTTATATCCATTAATACATAAAGTCTTTTCAGGATTTCACTATCTATTCTTGTACTTGGATTTCCTCTTTTATTAAAGTTACATAACGTCAAGATTGAGAATTATTTTAGAAGACAGAAAGTCTCTTATCTTTTACTTGTGATGCTTACCTGTGAGAGGTGGGAGACTTGGGTACTGAAAGAATGGGAAGGCATAAATGGAGGAGACATTGGGGAAGGGAGGTAGACTGATCAAAGCTGAACTTTGAACTTTGCTCAGAGTCCTGATAAATGGTCCCTAAAAGTCACATTGCACTTTCATAGATTCAGTCTTCTATAGTCTTTGCAGAATCTTGGACCCCGCCCCAGATCTATCGAAATCAAGTCTTTGTTGCCACCTGACCTCTGGGTACATTGCAGTTAGAGAAGCAGGGTTGGGAGTGGCTGAATCTTAGGCCCTCGAGGTCCACTTGGAAGCACGTCTCCTGTCATCCTCCTGTTCCACCTCTTCTCCTTTCCATTCACCTTTCCAGCTGGGCTCCTGACTCTCACAGTGTTCAGCTCACTGTTTTGCATCCTTGGTTCTTCCCTGGCAGCAAGTGGAGAGAAAGCATGTGAGGGAATATACTTCCTCAAGGAGGACAGTGGATAAATCCAATTTCTCCTCATATGATCCTCATCACTCACCTTGTTTTTTAAAAAAATATTTATTTGCAGGCAGAGAGAGAGAGAGAGGGAGAGAGAGAGGGAGAGGAGACAGACACACAGAGAGAATGGGCACACCAGGGTCTTCAGCTGCTGAAAATGAACTCCAGGTGCATGTGCCACTTTGTGTATCTGGCTGTACATGGATACTGGGGAATTGAACCTGGGTCATTAGGCTCTGCAGGCAAGTGCCTTAATTGCTGAACCATCTCTCCAGCCCACGTCACTTACCATATTGATGATCATGTGTTGATCAATAAGGGAAATATGTGTATGACTCTTCAGAAATAGTCCCTGGTTGCTAAGTGGGCTTATCATATAAGGAGATGGGGCTGTTGGATTCTGGGACACTCTGGGGTGGAGTACCTGGGACTCACATCAATCTAATATTGGTATTTAGAGTGTTAGCAAGGCCCGACAGTTACCGATCAGGTGACTATTCCTCTTCTGCTCAGAAGGACTCAGCTTTGTGGCTGATGTGAGGAAAGCCGCAGCCTTCTAATGTCTTATGAGGACATTTCAAGCAGCTTCTAATTCTAATGGCATTGTTGACAGCAAGGAGCTACTTTGCTTCCTCCTGAAAGACAAAATAATGGGTGTTCTTTTGACCTTACCCCACCTTCTGCCCATCTACCAATGTCATTGGACTGTGAGTTGTGAATAACTTTATTACTGATGTTCAGTGTTGAGAGCAGTGGAAAGGTATGTAATGACCAGAGCAGGGTTAGTTGAATTATGATTTTTTGCTACTAGATGATGAGTGAAAATAAACTAAAAAGGAAAAAAAGAACTTTCTATACTTTTAATAATGTGAAGATCAAAACAAACAAAATTCCTATTTGTTCCTGTAACTTATCTTTCTTAAAATTATCTCAAGAAATTAGCCTTCACAAACATCTTAGATTTTTTTGAAATTCATACTTTATTTATTAGAGAGAGAATGAATATGGGTGCACCAGGGCCTCCTGCTGCACTCTAGAAAAATTAACTCTAGAAACATGTGCATGTGGCTTTATGTGGGTACTGAGGAATTGAACCAGAGCCATCAGGCTTTGCAAGCAAGTGCCCTGACCTGCTGTGCCACCTCTCCAGCCCCGTCTTTGGGTTTTTATCCCCTCGCTTATGTGGTCATTTCCATGTTCCAGTTCCTGAATCCATAAATCCAGAGAACTGAGTGACCTTTGCAACAAAGACCTAAAAAGGAGAGAGCGTGCTTGTAACATAAACTGATAGCAAATAAAGAAGAGAACTGATAGTAAATAAAGGAGAGAGCTTGTAACATAAGCGGATAGTACTGGGTGTGCATTTTCTTGGAATGAGTCCACGTGCCCACGGTCATGTGCTAAATGGGCCTCTTGGCTTGTTTATGAAGTTGCTTAAAGTGTTATGTGTCTCTTGAAAATAGAACCTGGTGCCTTCGTTTGTCTCTTTTCTTTTACTACTTTTCTCCTTCCAGGCATGGTGACCTGAACAGAAAGGTTGATAGTTTTCAAGGTCATCTAAGTCTGTGATGGAGAGTGCTGGAAATTGATTTGTGAGAATCTAAGGTGCTTCCATTTTTCTTCATGTCAGCTTCAGGAGCAAGGTGCTTTTAAAATCGATGCCAGCTCAGAGTATCAGTCCCACGGAAGGTGTAACTCGGGTTACAGATATGGTTGCTGTTGAGAGAGCATGGGGCCAATCTAGTGGGAAATCTCAGATCTGACCGAAAATCTCTGCAGTATTCTCATCCAGGCTTGGTGCTTGTGCTTTGAGCGCTTCAAGCAATGTGCCTTTTACATAGATAGCCATAACCTAATGGGATGGAGCTGAGAGTTGAGAATATTTTATTTTGTCAGCTGATTTCTACAAGGATATCAAGAGTGGAAAAAGAATAATGTCCTTCAACAAATGGTGCTGAGACACCACTGCGGAAGAACAAGTTGCAAAATTTCACACCATATGCAAAATGGACCAACACCTAAATATAGTTCCTCAAATGGTGAGGAACCTAAAAGTAACACTTTGGGGTGCAGCTTCATAACCTGGGATTTGGTAGTCCATTCTTAGAAATGCACCAGCAACAAAAGAAATTAATTGGACTCTATCAAAATTTAAAACCTTTGTTCTTCAAGAGGTTCTGTCAAGAAATAACTTACAGAAGTGAGAAAATAATTGAAATCATACAATGTGCCTAGAATCCAAAACAAAGAACTTGCATAATAGAGTACTGAAAGACTGACGAGCGAGGAGGAAAGTGGGCCATGGATTTGGGGACCCTTTCTCTAGGGAAGATACGCAAGTGCCAAGAACACGGAGGGATGGTCCGCCTTGCTAGTCCTCAGGATGACCGCATGATGCTTCTCCACAACCACCAGAACTAAGAATTAGAGAGAAAAACACAGTGAACCAGGCCTGATGGCAGAGCCCATGGTCCTAGTTAGTTAGGAAGCTGAGGCAGGATGATTGTGAGTTCAAGGACCGCCTGGGCTACTAATGAATTCAGGATAAGCTTGGACAACTTAGTGAGACTCAGTCTCAAAATGAGAGGGGATGTAGCTCAGTGGTAGCATGCTTACCTGCCACGTGTCAGGCCCTTGGTTGAATCCCCATCCTGGGGGAGGTGTATGGACAGAATGAAGGATACAGAAAGTTAGAGCTCTCCTGTGGAACTGGTGGGGACTTTTACAATGGTGCAGCTGCTGTGGAGGACCCTATGGCGATCCCTTAAAAATTAAACAGCATCACCATATGAATCGGCAATTCCACTAGGCATGTAGCCATACAAATTGGAGTACTCAAATGCCTTAGATGAAAGTTTATAATGTCACCATTTGCAACAGCCAAAATGCAGAAATGACCTAAGTGTCCATCCACAGTCTTCTCGGTCACAAAATGTGACATGTGTACATAATTTTACTCAGATATTGTATATATGTTTTGTATATGAAATATTACTGACCTGAAGTGAAATACTGATTTATACACACTGCATTGTGGACGACCCTGTGAACATAGTACATGAAGTGAAATAAAAAACGGAGCCAGCCGGGCGAGGTGGCGCACGCCTTTAATCCCAGAACTGGGGAGGCAGACGTAGGAAGATTGCTGTGATATCAAGGCCACCCTGAGACTACCTAGTGAATTCCATGTCAGCCTGGGCTAGAGGGAGACCCTACCTCAAATAAACAACAACAACAACAAAACGGAAACACCCAAAAATCCCAGAGCCAAAGAATCACATTGCATGATTTTACTGATATGAAATATGAAGATAGATAAATCCATTGAGAGAGAATACATTAGCTTGCTTGCTTGCTTTCTTTCTTTCTTTCTTTCTTTCTTTCTTTCTTTCTTTTTTTTTTTTTTTTTTTTTTTGGTTTTTCGAGGTAGGGTTTTGCTCTAGCCCAGGCTGACCTAGAATTCACTATGTAGTCTTAGGGTGGCCTCGAAGTCATGGCGATCCTCCCACCTCTGCCTCCCGAGTGCTGGGATTAAAGGTGTGCCTGCGGGGGAATGAGGAACAGAAAGTGGATGCTTACTGGTTATGAGGGTTTTCTTTGGAATAATGATGTTATACTGAAACCAGATAGAGGGCGTGGTTGCAAACATTGTGAATGCACTAAAATACCACTGAATTTTTTTCTTTTTCTTTTTCTTTTTTTAAAGAAAAGGGATAGTTAACTTATACTTGCACATATTGATAATACTATCAATATTAGTGTTGTCCAATTCAGTGTATTTTGGAAAATATTTCCTGTGGAGTGCTCTATTCTGGAACTAATTATAGAAAGTTCTTTAAGAATTAAAGGCAGTGTTTTTCGTTTCATTTAACATTTGGCTTCTGTTTTTGTGTTTTACCTTGTACAAGTTAGAAAAGTTAACAATGTTTAGAATTACAGATAGAATTTTCTTTTTTAATTTTGGGTGGGTAAAGTAAACATTGTCAGTAGGCAGTATGATAGAGGAAAAAGTTTTACAAGTTACAATTGGCTGCTAAGAACTATCAAAATGTTCCTGATTTTGAAGAGCCCATATTTAACAGTATGTAATTTGTTTACTTTAAAAATGTGCTAATCATCTTTTCAACTAAAGGGCTAGAAAGGAAGTAAAAGAATTTTCCTCTTAAGCTGGGCATGGTGGCACATGCATTTAATCCCAGCACTTGGGAGGGAGGCAGAGGTAGGAGGATCCCCATGAGTTCAAGGTCACCCTGAAACTGCACAGTGAATTCCAGGTCAGCCTGGGCCAGAGTGAGACCCTACCTCAAAAAAACAACCAACCAACCAAACAAACAAACAAAAAACCCAAAAAAGAACTTTCCTCTGCTCCTTTTCAGTGGGCTGTGTAGATTTAATGGTGAGCCTCTGGCACGCGGGTTCCTCAGTGCACTTGAGCTTCCGCATAGTGAGGTGAAGCTAGCCACCTAGCCGGCGCACCGCAGTTTCTGAATGCGCCCATCATTCACGGTTATCCTTCAGCACTTTCTAAATTATTTATTAATAAATAAATTATTTATTAATAAATTATGTATTTCCTATTTATTCTTGTATGAGAAGAAGACATACAGATACCAAAATGAAGATCTCACGTATCCTTTTCTAAAGGTAACGGAGTAAAGTTGAGCCAGTGCTAACCTGACATGGAGACACACTGCTTCCCGGTCAGCCCTTAGTCCCTTCATCTGCCCCCCGCCCTGGGGATTCCAGAATTTCACTTAGCTCTTTGATAAGCTGTCCGTCAATTTCCTTTACCCCAATGACCAATGACCACTGGAGATGGCGCATCTGAGCACACAGAATGTTTTGAGGTGTATTTTGTTTTAAGCTGTGTCTACTCGACTCTCCAGCCAACCCAGCTAAGCTTGGTTGCAGAATGCATGGCAGTGAGAGGCACTGCCAACAGAAGGTGCTGAGAGGGACTGTAGAGCAGCTCGAGTTTCGATAGAGCTGTGGAGTGTATCAGAGGGACACAGTGTGATCTCTGGTCCACTTCTCTCTCTTCTTCTTCCGTGATTCATTAGCATATCACACCGTGGACTTTTTCAAGCAACAGACTCTTTGGGCATCCAGCCACCAATGATACTATTCCTGAAGGTTCTATTCTGATTCGCCTTCCTTGGCAGAAACACCCCAGGGGAGGAAGCCAACACGAGTTCCCCATTTCCAATTACCTTCTAACTATTTCTCCTACTCCATCCCCAGCTCTTCCCCTCCAGGCTTTTCTCCCTCTAATAAGTCCAAATGGGCCTGGCCTCCTTCTACTTTCACTTTCAGGTTATATTTGTCTTTCTGTATCTTTAATGAGCTCTTCCCAGTCTCACATTTGCCTGCATTTAAAAATGATTGGCCATATGCAAAGAATGCCTTCCCTGTGCTGCCTTTATTTCTAAAATAAATACCACTTATAAATACCATCGGGAAGACTGCACTGGCTTCTACAGACTTGCAATTCATGGTGCCCACGTACCGTTCGCTGTTCATTAATATTTGCTAGGGTTGCACTGCACATGTTTTCCTGAAGCAGGCTATCCACCACCAGGGTAGTGAATTCTTATGAAACAGGGTTTAGTTGAAAGTTGTTTGCATAGAAGTATTCTATCATTCTAGCTATTATGAACAGGCGCTTGTTAAATTGTATTGATGGATTTGCCAAATCTAAAAAGGCCAGATTTTCCATTATTTAGCTATAAAGTCGTTTTAATTTTCTGTTTTATTATTTTATTTTATTTACTTAAGAGAGAGAATGAATGGGCACACCAGGGCCTCCAGCCACCTCAAACAAACTCTGGACACACGTGCCACCTTGTGCATCTGGTTTTACATGGGTACTGGGGAATCGAACCGGGGTTCTTAGGCTTCACAGGCAAGCACCCATGTCTTCAGGCCAGTGTCTTCCTTTTGCATCTTTGTCTTGGGCACCTCACTCAGAACTTGGCATCCCCGTGCATGATCAGGATCGCCTGGTTAGACCTTCCTGTGATGTCACCCCTTTATAAACAGGTGTGTTGCTGGCCCACCAACTGAGATTATACCTTTTTGGTTTGTTTGTTTATTTTTGAGGTAGGTTCTCATTCTAGCCCAGGCTGACCTGGAATTCACTATGTAGTCTCAGGCTGGCCTGGAGCTCACAGTGATCCTCTTACTTCTTCCTCCTGAGTGCTGGGATTAAAGGTGTGTTCTACCACACCCAGCTTCAGATTATACTTTTTAAAACAAAACAAACCGCCAAACCCTGCTTGGTCTCTAAAACTGGTATCCTTCTACTTCCTTTTCCACTGGACTAAGGTCTGGGAGGGAGCTGCAAGGGCTGATGGGAAGACGGGATGGAAGTGTAGGATGCAGGAGAGGCCTGCGGTGTATGACTCCAGCCGCAAGCACGGCGGGGCGGGAAGGAGTGGAGCAAGACCAGCCAGGACTCGGTCACCAGGAGTTCCTTTGCAACCTTATTTCTTCTTTTTTAAGCCTCACTTTAATTCATACTCACAGGATCACATAACGTTAAATTACCAATTAGGTCTTTACGTAGATGCTCTGCGAGTCCTTTCTAAACCTTGCTTAAATGGCTTTACTTCATCACTCACTTATCTGAGGGATCAAGTGAAAAAGAGTATTCAACCCTAACTCCTTTAGGGTCTATAGTGGACATTTTTTTTACATATCATTCTGATTTAAGATGATGAAAAACCTAAAAATGTGGTTTTATATTTCAAAATCAATCACAGTTAGGTCAATGTGTAAGGCCAAGGGCATTGGAACCAGTATAATTTATAGTTCCTTTTCCCTCTCAGCATGAATAACTTCAAATTCAGTGAAGTGTTGCTTTGGCTTTTCTTACCCAAATGGTATACTTATCTGATTCACTTCAATAGTTGCCTATTTTCCCTTTCAGAAGTGTCTGTTCTCTCACCAGGAGACTAAAACATTGTGCAGATGTACAGTTGGATACAATGATGCCAATATAATATATGCACTGTTCAATAATTTATTTTGTATCTGGAGTGATGCATCTGTTTCCTTCTTGTGGGAGGGGGTTTGAGCTTCATTTTCAATGTCATTTTAGGTACTGGTCCAATTCTTCCATCCAGTTAACCAAAAATGAAAATTTCCATCTGTTCAATTGCCATTCAGAGGAATGTTTTATCTCTGAAGCACATTATGACAACTAAAATTGACAGCATAATCAGTCTGAGTTTTTTTTTCCTTTTGATTCCTCTTCAGAGTCTCTTGAGCTTTAACAAGAGAGAATTCTTTTTCCATAGCTGCCTTAGAGGACTGATTCTTCTCTCTGGCAACTGCAGACCAGTAGAGTATGGATGGCTGTCCACCAGTCACTGCATCATTATATATTGTTTTCTGTCCATTAGTAACCCTGCAGGGAAACATACTTGTTAGCTAAATGCTATTAACAGAACAATGCAAACAGTTCTCTTTCTATAAGAGTAAATGTCTGCCAGTACTATTTGGCATTCCATTGAACGCCCAGATTCTCTCCAACTGGAAGTTACAGTTACAAGCTGATTTTTATTGATCAGTCTGTACTTTATAAAACTGGCTAAGGAGGCCTTTGGAATATATTGCCTGTAAAGTTTTTTAACTCTTTTTTTTAGTTTCTTTTTTTTTAAAGTTTATTTATTTTTATTTATTTATTGGAGACAGGGAGGGGAGAGATAGAGATAGAGGGAGAATGGGTATGCCAAAGCCTCTATCCATTGCACATGAACTCCAAACGCTTGCGCCATCATGTGCATCTGGCTTATGTGGGACCTGGAGAATTGAACCTGGGTCCTTAGACTTTGTAAGCATGCACCTTAACCACTAAACCATCTCTCCAGCCCAAGTTTTTTTTTGTTTTGTTTTGTTTTGTTTTTTGTTTTTCAAGGTAGGGTCTCACTCTGGTCCAGGCTGACCTGGAATTAACTATGTAGTCTCAGGGTGGCCTTGAACTCTCAGCGATCCTCCTACCTCTGCCTCCCGAGTGTTGGGATTAAAGGTGTGCGCCACCACTCCCGGCCAGCCCAAGTTTTTTTTAACTCTTAATGTCCCATGAATATGAACTTCAAAGCTTTATTACTGACATAGCAGATATAATTCTTTTTGTTTCATACTATCAATATTCTAATAATGAACTAGTAATGAGACTGGGTACAATTTTAGGTACATTGGGTGAAGCATGGTCCTGTCCATGTGATGAGATGTTATATCACTGATGCAGCATGATCAGAATAAATAACTGATTCCAACATACAAGTACGAATATCCTAAAACAAGTTACAGAGCAGTTACCCTGGATAGCTGGGGTTTTGTTTTGTGCTTGTAATGTCTGTACTTTCAATAAGCACCTTTGACTGTCATCTTTCGCGTGTTCTAAAAGAGATTACATGATGGATTTGTGACATGGGGGAGGGAAGGAGGGATGAGAATATGAGCACGCCAGCATCTCTTGCTGCTGCAGATGAACTACACACACATGTGCCATTTTGTGCATCTGGCTTTACATAGGTACTAGGGAATCAAACCCAGGCTGGCCATCTCCCCAATCTAGGCACCATTTTTCTATAAAACACTTGTGCCACCATAGCCCTTTGAAGTATATTGAACTCTTTGACATGTGTTACAGGGTCGTGCATGCTAAGCTTTGTGTCTTCTGCCCCATGCCATTGGCTTACAGATTTCCCATTTACCTTCCTGTGTCTCATGTTGTTCCTTTGTGTGATGAGTGTGATTTCCTGGGGATCGAATCAGTGAGTTAGAATACTATAGTATACTTGGAAAGTGTGCTACCCAAAGAGAAGGAAAACTTTAAAAATGAAATTGATGTTTCTTTGTGGTATAAAAGTGACAGACTTGAAGGCTACTCAGTATTTGAAACATTTCAAAAGCTGTGATTGTAAAGTCTGAGATGTCCTATAGAGGGGTGAAGAGCACCCTGAGAGGGTTGAGCTACAGGAATCTTTTTTTCTATGGTAATATGAAATACTTGTACATTCTGTGGGAGGTTGAGTAAATTTAAATGTACTATTTCAGGTCTTTCAGATTACGATCTGATAAATCAGTCTAATGAAGACGTGGTGCCATCTTTAATGGCACCACGTCTTCATTAGACTACTTCTGTGCCGTTGTCGATGGCACCACGTCCTCACTAGACTAGTTCTGAGCCATCGTCGATGCCACCACGTCCTCACTAGACTAGTTCTGAGCCATCGTCGATGCCACCACGTCCTCACTAGACTAGTTCTGAGCCGTCGTCGATGCCACCATGTCTTCATTAGACTAGTTCTGTGCCGTCGCCGATGGCACCGCGTCTTCATTAGACTAGTTCTGTGCCGTTGTTGATGCCAACGTCTTCATTAGACTAGTTCTATGCCGTTGTCGATGGCACCATGTCTTCATTAGACTAGTTCTGTGCCGTCGTTGATGCCACCACATCTTCATTAGAGTAGTTCTGTGCCGTCGTTGATGCCACCACGTCTTCATTAGACTAGTTCTGTGCCGTCGTCGATGCCACCACATCTTCATTAGAGTAGTTCTGTGGCATCTTTAATGGCTTGCCGCCCCTTTGGAGCCTTTTCATTCATGCTGCCCATGATTGCACGAGCTACCCAACATTTCCTTTTTTAAATTGGATGGATGGATGGATGCATGGATGCATGCATGCATGAATGGATGCATGGATGGATGCATGGATGCATGCATGGACGCATGGATGGATGCATGTATGATGCATGGATGCATGCATGAATGGATGCATGGATGGATGCATGGATGACTGCATGGATGGATGCATGGATGACTGCATGAATGACTGCATGGATGACTGCATGGATGGATGGATGATGCATGGATGGATGATGCATGGATGGATGGATGATGGATGCATGGATGCATGGATGGATGGATGGATGGATGGATGGATGGATGGATGGATTTGGCCTTCCCTAGCAAGCTGTAAATGCTGCAAGGGCTGTCTTGTTCCTCCGGATATCCTCACATGCTTAGCATCCCAGTATATACTAGCTGAATTCCTGTAGATTAAATAAGTGCTCAGTTTTTCTTTTCTTTTCTTTTTATTTTCAAGCAGAGAAAAACAGATGGTGTGGGATAGGGGAGAGAAAGAGGAAGAGCTAGAGAGAGACAGAATGAAAATGGGTGCGCCAGGGCCTCCAGCCATTGCAAATGAATTCCAGATGCACGGACCACTTTGTGCATTTGGTTTTATATGGGTACTGGGAAATCGAACCCAGGTCCTTAGGCCTTACAGGCAAGTGCCTTAACTGTTGAGCCATCTTTCCAGCCCTGTTTCTTTTTTTTTTAATTTTTAAATATTTTTTATATTTAGTTTTTGTTTATTTATCTGAGAGAAAGAAAGAGGCAGAGAGAAGAGAAAGAGAGAGAGTGCCCGCGAGCATGGGTGCACCAGGGCCTCCAGCCACTGCAAATGACCTCCAGATATAGGCACCATCTTGTGTATCTGGCTTACATGGATTCTAGGGATTTGAACCAAGGTCCTTAGGCCTTACAGGCAAATGCCTTAACCATTGAGCCATCTCTCCAGCCTTTTTTTAAAATATATTTTTAATAAGTGGTGAATCCGTGCCTCTGCTCTCTGCTCACGTAGCTACTTCAGTGAGGTTGTTTCTGGCTTCATTATCAACTCAAACTACTTTTGGTAGGATTATTGCTATTACTTAGGCAATTTTAATTTATAAATTTTCCTTAATAGCACTTTTAGTCTTTTCAGAGTAGAGTATCTTAGTTTTCAGAAAAAATATAAAGCATTTATATGGACATATGCTAATTGAAAATAACACTCAAGTCATATTTCTTATGGTAATTTCACCTGTAATCCCATTTTAACATTTAACATTGCCACTTTAGTATTGTCAATTAAGTATTTTGAAAATGACACAAATAGTTTAACCAAATTGGTATCTTGTTGAATTCTGTCAGCAGCAACTGTATAAATAGCATGAGCAAGGTATTTTTGTTGGGGACTCCCAAACGGTTTGATTATTTTGGTTTCATATTGGGGAATTACTAAACACTGAACAAATAAAATTGTTTGTTATGTTGCAAACAGTTAAATGTAGAAATTAAGAAAAGCACCGGAATTTGTAGGATAAGCCTTTATTTCTGTTATCCCCAGGAAACAACTGATACATAAAAGTATGTTGGTTCAGTTTTGCTCTTTCGAAACCTTCAAGCTTACTTAGCCTTTTTAAAATACAATTTATGAAAGAGCTCTAGTTTCTTTTGGATTTTAATTTGGGTTAGTGTCTTTATTCAAAGGTATATAAAAAGGACTTTTCCCTTTATGGCAGTTTCTTTCAGCTCTCTTAAAATAAGGTATTTTGAGATTACCCATTGTTGATATATTGACTCAATGCTCTGTGCTTTGATACTTGGATTGTATTGGAGCCCATTGGTCTATTTCTAACGAATTATTCTTTCCTGTAGATAGTTGCCCGCATGTTTAGAGACTTTGAATAGAGCCAGTAATTCACTCACTGCTCTGAATCCTGTGACATTGAACTTGTCTTGTAGCTACATGACCTGTGGGCTGTTGCTTGTGTACCACCAGGGAACCAGTCAAAATAGCTTTTGGTCCTACTTATTCCCAAGTTTATAATTCCTTTTTAGGGCCTTACAACATCCTGTTTTAGGTAAAACAGCATTCATAGCTGGAAATGTGGTTGTGTAAGCTGTCAAGGCAGTTCAACTTTCTGTTGCTAATTGGTCATATAACAGACTTTGGGTTTGTGAACTTTAAGCTGATGTTTAGAATCCTGGACAAATACCATCCCTGGGTGGAAGAGAACGTCTTCACGTTTGTGCAGTGTTTACTCACCACCCGTGATGTAAGCTCTGCACCATGATTAGGAAGAGGAACGCGGTTTCTTCTCAAGCATCTGGAGACCACGTTGAAATGAACGTGTTTCTGTTCTGAAGTAGACATGCTCAGGTACAAACTCCTAAAAGTTCCCTCCTGAAAGTATGTCATGTCTTTGGTAGAATTCAATTTTTGTGTGAGTGGATGAAACAATGTATGCTTATCTGCCTCGTTATTTTTAATTACTTAAAATGCTACTAAGAATAACATCCAGTTTTTTTCTAGTTCTATATTTAAAAGGAGACTCATGGAAACATAACTGTTTAAATATTTCTCTGCCTTCCCCAGTACTCACAAATGTTTCCACATTAGCACACAGAAAACTTTACATGATAGAATAGCAATCAGTGCGATAATTTTCCAGCATCTCTTTAAAGTATTGTTTAAAATCTGAAAGGAAAGACTAAAAAGTAGTAATTATGATTATAATTTAATAATCACTTTCATAGTTAACAGATTTTTTAAAGAAAACTCCCACAGAGATAAGACAAGTCACCTTTTGGAATGATTTAAAAACCCTGGAAAAGCCGGGCGTGGTGACGCACACCTTTAATCCCAGCACTCGGGAGGCAGAGGTAGGAGGATTGCCATGAGTTCAAGGCCACCCTGAGACTACATAACTAATTCCAGGTCAGCCTGGACCAGAGTGAGACCCTACCTCGAAAACCAAAAAAAAAAAAAAAAAAAACCTGGAAAAAAGCAAGGCAACAGGAGTAGGAGATGAAATGCTATATGAAAGTTAGAGAAGCAAAAGGCTGACATTATCTGACTATATGCTGTATGAAATGGGGCTGTTTTCAAAGAATTCCTTTTCGTGGCTTGCTGTGGTTGTGTGCCCACTGAAGTGATAGCAGTGATGTCTCTGGTAGGTGGCAGACAAGTCGCATGTAAGCTGGTAGCAAGTTCCTGTGTGGTGGGAATCGTCAGGGTGACTGTTAGGAAGAAACTGGACTCTCTCGCTCTAGTTTTGCATTCTACCACACACATGGATCTTGTCTTAATTTTGTACATTTCATAAGGTGAAAATCCGCACGCTCGGACTCTGCAATACTTGTCTCCTTAATGTCCAGAGGCCCCAGACACCGCTCATTGTTTTCCCTTCAGCGGAGTGACAGCTGTCATGGCTGAAGTCCGCAGTGCTGGGTGCGAGCCTGGCTTAGGAATCTTGATCACAGTAAGAGAGCTGAGTTTAGGGTGGAAAGGTAAAGAGTGGCCTTGGGGTTTTAGATGTGTAGGGTTTTTTTTAGTTTTTTAAAGATTGGCCATTGTTTTCTATGCATATATAGCCTGGGTGTATATACTGTCTATGTGTATGTATGTCTATATGTTTGAGTGTGGGCATGTATGTGCCATTGGCATGTGTGGGGAGATCAGAGGACAATTTGGGCGTGTCATGTTGGACTTTACCTCCTACCATGATACAGGGTCTCTCGTTGTTCACCACTCTGTTCACCAGGCTAGCTGGCCCATGAGCTTCTGGTGGGTTCTCCTGTCTCCACCTCCCTTCTCACTGAAGTGTGCTCAGGGTACAGACCTGTCCTCGACAGAATCTGGCAGTTTACATGGGATCTGGGGATCCCAACTCAGGTACTGGGCCACCGAGCCATCCATCTCAGCTCTTGTTTTTAACTCTTTCTCTTATGAAGTAGTGGTAGCATGAGGCATCTTACAAGAATCCCTGGGATTCTGATTCCATCAGTTTATGGCCAGTCTAGGAACTTACAGTTTATCTAGGCGTGGTAATGCATTCGTATAATCACACTACTCAGGAGACTTGGGCAGGGGGCTGAGAGTTCAAGGCCAACCAGGGCTCCCAAGCGTGTTTAAGAAACCGCCCTTGATAATTCAATCTGGTAGTACCGTTCACCGGCCATGCTTATGATGCACTGTGTACAGTGATCTCTACTGCTAACTTGAACACTTACATTTACTTACATCAAATAAAATAAAGTAACAACAAGTTTAGCAGACTACTGCGTATCTGACGTCAATGCTATTAGAATACTATGGCAGTATACTGGGAAGAATGTTTTAATTCATCTCTAAGAAAGTTTTATTGATGTAAAATATCAGTGTACAACAAAACCTGGTTTTGGTTTTGCTTGGTTTGGGTTTTGCTGGTGATTGATCCTATGGCCTTGTCCTGGCTAGAACAAAGGAAGTTTTAAGACTTGTATTGGACAGACTGCCGTTTTGAAGTCCTATTTCATTGCATGGGTAATTATCAATCCCTTTAAAAGCCTGCATTTCCTCATCTGTAGAATAGAGACACTAGATCATCCTTAAGATATAAAAGATGATGGATCAAAATACGACTTTTCATTCCTAGGATTTTGTTTTTGCTAGGAATTCAACCCGATCCTTGGTGTGTAAGTGCTCCACCCTAGAGCTTGTCTCTCAGCTGAGGCCAGAGGATTTGAGTCCACGAAACAGAATTACCACAATTTATCTTTCTCAATTGTTTAACCATAGGCGGGAGATAATAACTGAGTCTGCCATCATAGTATTATTTTGGAGACTAAGTAAGTAAATATGTCAGCATTGTGAAGCATAGCTGATATGTTCCTCCTACCCTCTCTCCCCTTCCCTTGCTTCTCTGTCTTTTCCAATGTTACTTTCTATTTTCTCCCACTTTCCCCTTGATAGTAGACTTCAGTCTGCCTTCTTCCTGAGTATTCATAAATATTTTTAATGCAATATACTTCAGTAAGTAAATACTTTAAACCAAGCAGACTAAAAGTATTGTAAAAAGACTAAAAAGACTTTTTCCTGCAGCAGGCAGACTAATGAACCTGAAAACAAATCTTTTGCTACAGAATTTCTGGTACTTGTGGATAAACTGTAACGTTTCTTCCATGACCAGATGAGCTTTCCAAAAAGAAAGGAAAATATCTGGTCTTTTTCCAAATGAGTGATTTTTTAATGTTGCTATTGTATTTTTTTAAGACACTCTCATCTATCTCAAGCTGATCTTGAACTCCCTGAGTAGCTGAGGATGACTTTGAACTTCGGGTCCTCCTGAGTGTTGGGTTTCTAGGCCTGAGCCACTGTGTCCATTATATGTGTTGCATGCTAAACAAACGCTCTACCCATTGGGCTATATCCCCAGTTAATTGTGTGTGTGTGTGTGTGTGTGTGTGTGTGTGGTGTGCATGCCTGTGTGTGTTGTGGATGAGTACAGGTAGGTACGTGTATCTGTGTGGAGGACAGAGGTTGGCATCTACTGTCTTCCTCAATTTCCACCTTATTTATTTTTTGTTTTTTGTTTTTTGTTTTTCTTTTTTTTTCTGAGGTAACATTTCACTCCAGCCCAGGCTGACCTGGAATTACTATGTAGTCTCAGGATGGCCTTGAAGTCGTGGTGATCCTCCTACCTCTGCCTCCTGAGTTCTGGGATTAAAAGCATGTGCCACCACACCTGGCCTTGGTTGGTGATTTTTTTTTTTGTTGTTGTTGTTGTTTTTTGAGGTAGGGTCTCACTCTAGCTCATTTTGACCTGGAATTCACTATGTAGTCTCAGGGTAGCCTTGAACTCATGGTGATCCTCCTACCTCTGCCTCCCGAGTGCTGGGATTAAAGGTGTGTGCCACCACGCCCAATATATATATATTTTTGGTTTTTGCAAGGTAGGGTCTCACTCTGGTCCAGGCTGACCTGGAATTAACTATGTAGTCTCAGGGTGGCCTCGAACTCTCGGCGATCCTCCTACCTCTGCCTCCCGAGTGCTGGGATTAAAGGCGTGCGCCACCATGCCCGGCTCCAATAAACAATTATTTTAGTTATTTTTATTTATACTGTTTTTCTCTCCTTTTAAAATTCACTCTAGCCGGGCGTGGTGGTGCATGCCTTTAATCAGCACTCGGGAGGCAGAGGTAGGAGGATCATTGTGAGCTCAAGGCCACCCTGAACTACATAGTGAATTCCAGGTCAGCCTCAGCTAGAGTGACCAAACCTCGAAAAACCAAAAAAAAAAAAAAAAAAAAAAAAAAAAAAAAATCACTCTAAACTATCTTACTGTCAACTTGCAGATTACAGTGTAACTTGGCCTACCATTTGGTTGTTTTCCTCAACTGCATTGTGAATTGAATATAGCATAATTGAGGCTGGAGAGATGGCTTAGAAGTTTGCTTGTAAAGCCTAAGAACCCAGGTTCAATTTTTCAGTGCCCATGTACACATGGTGGCGAATGCATCTGGAGTTCATTTGCAGTGGCTGGAGGCCCAGTCTCTCTGTGTGTTTGCCTCTCTTTCTCTCAACTAAATAAATAAAATTTAAAAAATATAGCATAATTGAAAATGCATTCATTCAATTCACATAATGTGACCTACTGAACATCACACCCTCACCAGACTACTGAGAACCCTGATGTAGCGACAGTGTGGCAAATTTAACACGAAGCTTATTTGTTCAAGTTTGATCATCTCATGCAATGAGTGTCCATTGAGGGGAAAGTGAAAGCATGACACCGTGGGTTGCATCCTCACACCATCACAATTTAAGTCAGTCGATGTCCAGAACATCCGGTCCTCTGACAACAGTTGTAGGTCATTCTGGATGTGGTGTGGATGGGGCAGTTGTAGGTCATTCTGGGTGTGGTGTTTGGATGGGGCAGTTGTAGGTCATTCTGGGTGTGGTGTGTGGATGTGCAGTTCTAGGTCATTCTGGATGTGGTGTGGATGGGGCAGTTGTAGGTCATTCTGGGTGTGGTGTGGGTGGGGCAGTTGTAGTTCATTCTGAGTGTGGTGTTTGGATGGGGCAGTTGTAGGTCATTCTGGGTGTGGTGTGTGGATGGGGCAGTTGTAGGTCATTCTGGGTGTGGTGTTTGGATGGGGCAGTTGTAGGTCATTCTGGGTGTGGTGTGTGGATGTGCAGTTGTAGGTCATTCTGGGTGTGGTGTGTGGATGGGGCAGTTGGGGCAGTTGTAGGTCATTCTCTGTGGTGTTTGGATGGGGCAGTTGTAGGTCATTCTGGGTGTGGTGGATGGGGCAGTTGTAGGTCATTCTGGGTGTGGTGTTTGGATGGGGCAGTTGTTGTAGGTCATTCTGGGTGTGGTGGTGTGGACGGGGCAGTTGTAGGTCATTCTGGGTGCAGTTGTAGGTCATTCTGGGTGTGGTGTGTGGATGGGGCAGTTGTAGGTCATTCTGGGTGTGGTGTGTGGATGGGGCAGTTGTAGGTCATTCTGGGTGTGGTGTGGGATGGGGCAGTTGGGTCATTCAGTTGGTGTGTGGATGGGCAGTTGGTCATTCTGGTGTGTGGTGTGTGGATGTGGGTGTGGTGTTGTAGGTCATTCTGGGTGTGGTGTGGATGGGGCAGTTGTAGGTCATTCTGGGTGTGGTGTGTGGATGGGGCAGTTGTAGGTCATTCTGGGTGTGGTGTGGATGTTGTAGGTCATTCTGGGTGGTGTGTGGATGGGTTGTAGGTCATTCTGTAGGTCATTCTGGGTGTGGTGTGTGGATGGGGCAGTTGTAGGTCATTCTGGGTGTGGTGTGTGGATGGGGCAGTTGTAGGTCATTCTGGGTGTGGTGTGTGGATGGGGCAGTTGTAGGTCATTCTGGGTGTGGTGTGGGGATGGGGCAGTTGTAGGTCATTCTGGGTGTGGTGTGTGGATGGGGCAGTTGTAGGTCATTCTGGGTGTGGTGGATGTTGTAGATGTTGTAGTTCTGGGTGTGGTGTGGATGGGGCAGTTGTAGGTCATTCTGGGTGTGGTGTGTGGATGGGGTGGTGTTGTAGGTCATTCTGGGTGTGGTGTGTGGATGGTGGAGGTTGTTGTAGGTCATTCTGGGTGTGGTGTTTGGATGGGGCAGTTGTGGATGGGTGTGGATGTGCAGTTGTAGGTCATTCTGGGTGGTCATTCTGGGGGATGGGGCAGTTGTGGTGTGTGGTGTGGATGTGCAGTTGTAGGTCATTCTGGGTGTGGTGTTTGGATGGGGCAGTTGTAGGTCATTCTGGGTGTGGTGTGTGGATGGGGTGTGGATGGGGCAGTTGTAGGTCATTCTGGGTGTGGTGTGGGATGGGGCAGTTGTAGGTCATTCTGGGTGTGGTGTGGGATGGGGCAGTTGTAGGTCATTCTGGGTGTGGTGTTTGGATGGGGCAGTTGTAGGTCATTCTGGGTGTGGTGTTTGGATGGGGGTGTGTTGTGGAGGTCATTCTGGGTGTGGTGTTGTAGGTCATTCTGGGTGGGTGTGTGGATGGGGCAGTTGTAGGTCATTCTGGGTGTGGTGTGGATGGGGCAGTTGTAGGTCATTCTGGGTGTGGTGTGGGATGGGGCAGTTGTAGGTCATTCTGGGTGTGGTGTGGATGGGGGATTCTGGGTGTGGTGTGTGGATGGGGCAGTTGTAGGTCATTCTGGGTGTGGTGTGGGATGGGGCAGTTGTAGGTCATTCTGGGTGTGGTGTTTGGATGGGTGTGGTGTTGTAGGTCATTCTGGGTGTGGTGTGGGATGGGGCAGTTGTAGGTCATTCTGGGTGTGGTGTGGGATGGGGCAGTTGTAGGTCATTCTGGGTGTGGTGTGTGGATGGGGCAGTTGTAGGTCATTCTGGGTGGGTGTGGATGTGTGTGGTCATTCTGGGTGTGGTGTGGATGGGGCAGTTGTAGGTCATTCTGGGTGTGGTGTGTGGATGGGGCAGTTGTAGGTCATTCTGGGTGTGGTGTGTGGATGGGGCAGTTGTAGTCATTCTGGGTGTGGTGTGTGGTGTGGATGGGGCAGTTGTAGGTCATTCTGGGTGTGGTGTGGATGGGGCAGTTGTAGGTCATTCTGGGTGTGTGGTGGATTGGGCAGTGGGTCATTCTGGCAGTTGTGGTGGGGATGGGGCAGTTGTAGGTCATTCTGGGTGTGGTGTGGGATGGGGCAGTTGTAGGTCATTCTGGGTGTGGTGTGTGGATGGGGCAGTTGTAGGTCATTCTGGGTGTGGTGTGGATGGGGCAGTTGTAGGTCATTCTGGGTGTGGTGTGGATGGGGCAGTTGTAGGTCATTCTGGGTGTGGTGTGTGGATGGGTTGTAGGATTCTGGGTGTGGTGTGTGGATGTCTGGGTGTGGTCATTCTGGGTGTGGTGTGGATGGGGCAGTTGTGGTCATTCTGGTGTGTGGATGGGGCAGTTGTAGGTCATTCTGGGTGTGGTGTGGATGGATGGGGCAGTTGTAGGTCATTCTGGGTGTGGTGTGGGATGGGGCAGTTGTAGGTCATTCTGGGTGTGGTGTGTGGATGGGGCAGTTGTAGGTCATTCTGGGTGTGGTGTGTGGATGGGGCAGTTGTAGGTCATTCTGGGTGTGGTGTTTGGATGGGGCAGTTGTAGGTCATTCTGGGTGTGGTGTTTGGATGGGGCAGTTGTAGGTCATTCTGGGTGTGGTGTTTGGATGGGGCAGTTGTAGGTCATTCTGGGTGTGGTGTTTGGATGGGGCAGTTGTAGGTCATTCTGGGTGTGGTGTGTGGATGGGTCATTCTGGGTGTGGTGTGGATGGGGCAGTTGTAGGTCATTCTGGGTGTGGTGTGGGATGGGGCAGTTGTGGAGGTCATTCTGGGTGTGGTGTGGATGGGGCAGTTGTGGATGGGGCAGGTCATTCTGGGTGTGGTGTGTGGATGGGGCAGTTGTAGGTCATTCTGGGTGTGGTGTGTGGATGGGGCAGTTGTAGGTCATTCTGGGTGTGGTGTTTGGATGGGGCAGTTGTAGGTCATTCTGGGTGTGGTGTGTGGATGGGGCAGTTGTAGGTCATTCTGGGTGTGGTGTGGATGGGGCAGTTGTGGTGGATGGGGTTGTAGGTCATTCTGGGTCATTCTGGGTGTGGTGTGGTGTGGATGGGGCAGTTGTATGGGTGTGGTGTTTGGATGGGTTGTAGGTCATTCTGGGTGTGGTGTGGGATGGGGCAGTTGTGGGGCAGGTCATTCTGGGTGTGGTGTGTGGATGGGGCAGTTGTAGGTCATTCTGGGTGTGGTGTGTGGATGGGGCAGTTGTAGGTCATTCTGGGTGTGGTGTGGATGGGGCAGTTGTAGGTCATTCTGGGTGTGGTGTGTGGATGGGGCAGTTGTAGGTCATTCTGGGTGTGGTGTGTGGATGGGGCAGTTGTAGGTCATTCTGGGTGTGGTGTGGATGGGGCAGTTGTAGGTCATTCTGGGTGTGGTGTGGATGGGGCAGTTGTAGGTCATTCTGGGTGTGGTGTGTGGATGGGGCAGTTGTAGGTCATTCTGGGTGTGGTGTGTGGATGGGGCAGTTGTAGGTCATTCTGGGTGTGGTGTTTGGATGGGGCAGTTGTAGGTCATTCTGGGTGTGGTGTGGATGGGGCAGTTGTAGGTCATTCTGGGTGTGGTGTGTGGATGTGCAGTTGTAGGTCATTCTGGGTGTGGTGTGTGGATGGGGCAGTTGTAGGTCATTCTGGGTGTGGTGTGGGATGGGGCAGTTGTAGGTCATTCTGGGTGTGGTGTGTGGATGGGGCAGTTGTAGGTCATTCTGGGTGTGGTGTGTGGATGGGGCAGTTGTAGGTCATTCTGGGTGTGGTGTGTTGGATGGGGCAGTTGTAGGTCATTCTGGGTGTGGTGTGTGGATGGGGCAGTTGTAGGTCATTCTGGGTGTGGTGTTTGGATGGGGCAGTTGTAGGTCATTCTGGGTGTGGTGTTTGGATGGGGCAGTTGTAGGTCATTCTGGGTGTGGTGTTTGGATGGGGCAGTTGTAGGTCATTCTGGGTGTGGTGTGTGGATGGGGCAGTTGTAGGTCATTCTGGGTGTGGTGTTGTAGGTCATTCTGGGTGTGGTGTGGATGGGGCAGTTGGGTCATTCTGGGTGTGGTGTTTGGATGTTGTTGTAGGTCATTCTGGGTGTGGTGGATGGGGCAGTTGTAGGTGTGGATGGGTGTGGTGTGGATGGGGCAGTTGTAGGTCATTCTGGGTCATTCTGGGTGTGGTGTGTGGATGGGGCAGTTGTAGGTCATTCTGGGTGTGGTGTGTGGATGGGCAGTTGTAGGTCATTCTGGGTGTGGTGTGTGGATGGGGCAGTTGTAGGTCATTCTGGGTGTGGTGTGGATGGGGCAGTGGATGGGGCAGTTGGGTGGTGTTTGGAGGTCATTCTGGGTGTGGTGTGGGATGGGGCAGTTGTAGGTCATTCTGGGTGGTGTGGATGTGTGTGGATGGGGCATTGTGGGTGTGGGTGTGGTGTGTGGATGGGGCAGTTGTAGGTCATTCTGGGTGTGGTGTGGGATGGGGCAGTTGTAGGTCATTCTGGGTGTGGTGTGTGGATGGGGCAGTTGTAGGTCATTCTGGGTGTGGTGTGTGGATGGGGCAGTTGTGGTGTGTGGATGGGGCAGTTGGTCATTCTGGGTGTGGTGTGTGGATGGGGCAGTTGTAGGTCATTCTGGGTGTGGTGTTTGGATGGGTCATTCAGTTGTAGGTCATTCTGGGTGTGGTGTGGGATGGGGGTCAGTTGTAGGTCATTCTGGGTGTGGTGTGGATGGGGCAGTGGGGTCAGTTGTGTGGTCATTCTGGGTGTGGTGTGTGGATGGTGGATGGGGCAGTTGTAGGTCATTCTGGGTGTGGTGTGTGGATGGGGCAGTTGTGTGTGGATGGGCAGTTGTCATTCTGGGTGTGGTGTGTGGTGTGGATGGTTGGGTCAGTTGTGGGTCATTCTGGGTGTGGTGTGGATGGGATGGGGCAGTTGTGTGGTGGTCATTCTGGGTGTGGTGTGTGGATGGGGCAGTTGTAGGTCATTCTGGGTGTGGTGTGTGGATGGGGCAGTTGTAGGTCATTCTGGGTGTGGTGTGGATGGATGGGGCAGTCATTCTGGGTGTGGTGTGGGATGGGGCAGTTGTAGGTCATTCTGGGTGTGGTGTGGATGGATGGGGCAGTTGTAGGTCATTCTGGGTGTGGTGTGTGGATGTTGCAGTTCTGGGTGTAGGTCATTCTGGGTGTGGTGTGGGGCAGGATGGGGCAGTTGTGGGTCATTCTGGGTGTGGTGTGGATGGGGCAGTTGTAGGTCATTCTGGGTGTGGTGTGTGGATGGGGCAGTTGTAGGTCATTCTGGGTGTGGTGTGGGATGGGGCAGTTGTAGGTCATTCTGGGTGTGTGTGGATGGGTTGTAGGTCATTCTGGGTGTGGTGTGGGATGGGGCAGTTGTAGGTCATTCTGTGTGTGTGTGGGGCAGTGTGTGGTGTTTGGATGGGGCAGTTGTCTTCATTCTGGGTGTGGTGTGTTGTGGTCATTCTGATGGGGCAGTTGTAGGTCATTCTGGGTGGGGCAGTGGTGTGGATGGGGCAGTTGTTGTAGGTCATTCTGGGTGGTGTGTGGATGGGGCAGTTGTAGGTCATTCTGGGTGTGGTGTGTGGATGGGGCAGTTGTGTGGTCATTCTGGGTCATGGGTGTGGTGGATGGGGCAGTTGTAGGTCATTCTGGGTGTGGTGTGTGGATGGGGCAGTTGTAGGTCATTCTGGGTGTGGTGTGTGGATGGGGCAGTTGTAGGTCATTCTGGGTGGTGGTGGGGCAGGATGGGGTCAGTTGTGTGTGGAGGTCATTCTGGGTGTGGTGTGTGGATGGGGCAGTTGTAGGTCATTCTGGGTGTGGTGTTTGGATGGGGCAGTTGTAGGTCATTCTGGGTGTGGTGTGTGGATGGGGCAGTTGTAGGTCATTCTGGGTGTGGTGTTTGGATGGGGCAGTTGTAGGTCATTCTGGGTGTGGTGTGGATGGGGCAGTGTGTGGATGTCATTCTGTGTGTGTGGATGGGGCAGTTGTAGGTCAGTTGTAGGTCATTCTGGGTGTGGTGTGTTGGATGGGGCAGTTGTAGGTCATTCTGGGTGTGGTGTGGGATGGGGCAGTTGTAGGTCATTCTGGGTGTGGTGTTTGGATGGGGCAGTTGTAGGTCATTCTGGGTGTGGTGTGTTGGATGGGGCAGTTGTGGGTCATTCTGGGTGTGGTGTGTGGATGTGGATGGTTGTAGGTCATTCTGGGTGTGGTGTGTGGATGGGTCAGTTGTGGGTCATCA
The DNA here is from genome assembly GCA_036365145.1 of Orientallactaga sibirica. NCBI lineage: Eukaryota > Metazoa > Chordata > Mammalia > Rodentia > Dipodidae > Orientallactaga > Orientallactaga sibirica. The sequence goes on along the minus strand of JAEOAD010000054.1, from coordinate 7,764,339 downwards.
TTCTGGGTGTGGTGTGTGGATGTGCAGTTGTAGGTCATTCTGGGTGTGGTGTGTGGATGGGGCAGTTGTAGGTCATTCTGGGTGTGGTGTGTGGATGGGGCAGTTGTAGGTCATTCTGGGTGTGGTGTGTGGGGCAGTTGTAGGTCATTCTGGGTGTGGTGGGATGGGGCAGTTGTAGGTCATTCTGGGTGTGGTGTGTGGATGGGCAGTTGTAGGTCATTCTGGGTGTGGTGTGGTGGATGGGGCAGTTGTAGGTCATTCTGGGTGTGGGGCAGTTGTGGTCATTCTGGGTGGGTGTGGATGGGGCAGTTGTAGGTCATTCTGGGTGTGTGGGATGTCAGTTGTAGGTCATTCTGGGTGGGTGTGGATGGGGCAGTTGTGGTGTGGATGGGGCAGTTGTAGGTCATTCTGGGTGTGGTGTGGATGGGGCAGTTGTAGGTCATTCTGGGTGTGGTGTGGATGGGGCAGTTGTAGGTCATTCTGGGTGTGGTGTGTGGATGTAGGTCAGTTGTATGGGGCAGTTGTAGGTCATTCTGGGTGTCTGTGGGATGTTGTAGGTCATTCTGGGTGTGGTGTGGATGGATGGGGCAGTTGTAGGTCATTCTGGGTGTGGTGTTGTGGATTCTGGGATGGGGCAGTTGTAGGTCATTCTGGGTGTGGTGTGTGGGATGGGGCATGGGTCATTTGTGTGGTCATTCTGGGTGTGGTGTGGTTGGATGGGGCAGTTGTAGGTCATTCTGGGTGTGGTGGTGGATGGGGCAGTTGTAGGTCATTCTGGGTGTGGTGTGTGGATGGGGGTCATTCTGTGTGTGGAGGTCATTCTGGGTGTGGTGGTGGGGCAGTTGTAGGTCATTCTGGGTGTGGTGTTTGGATGGGCAGTTGTAGGTCATTCTGGGTGTGGTCTGGATGGGCAGTTGTAGGTCATTCTGTGGTGTGTGGTGTGGATGGGGCAGTTGTAGGTCATTCTGGGTGTGGTGTGTGGATGGGGCAGTTGTAGGTCATTCTGGGTGTGGTGTGGATGGGGCAGTTGTGGGGCAGGTCATTCTGGGTGTGGTGTGGATGTCATTCTGGGTGTGTTGGATGGGTCATTCTGGGTGGTGGTGTTCATTCTGGATGGGGCAGTTGTAGGTCATTCTGGGTGTGGTGTGTGGATGGGGCAGTTGTGGTGTGGTGGATGGATGGGCAGTTGTAGGTCATTCTGGGTGTGGTGTGGATGGATGGGCAGTTGTAGGTCATTCTGGGTGTGGTGTGTTGGATGGGGCAGTTGTAGGTCATTCTGGGTGTGGTGTGTGGATGGGGCAGTTGTAGGTCATTCTGGGTGTGGTGTGGGATGGGGCAGTTGTAGGTCATTCTGGGTGTGGTGTGTGGATGGTGCAGTTGTAGGTCATTCTGGGGGTGTGGTGTTTGGATGGGGCAGTTGTAGGTCATTCTGGGTGTGGTGTGTGGATGGGGCAGTTGTAGGTCATTCTGGGTGTGGTGTGTGGATGGGGCAGTTGTGGGTCATTGTGGGTGTGGTGTGGTGGATGGGGCAGTTGTAGGTCATTCTGGGTGTGGTGTGGGATGGGGCAGTTGTAGGTCATTCTGTAGGTCATTCTGGGTGTGGTGTGTGGTGTGGGATGGGGGTCAGTTGTGTGTGGTCATTCTGGGTGTGGTGTGGATGATGGGGCAGTTGTAGGTCATTCTGGGTGTGTGTGTGTGGATGGGTGTGGTGTTGTGGGGCAGTTGTAGTCATTCTGGGTGTGGTGTGTGGATGGGGCAGTTGTAGGTCATTCTGGGTGTGGTGTGGATGGGGCAGTTGTAGGTCATTCTGGGTGTGGTGTTTGGATGGGGCAGTTGTAGGTCATTCTGGGTGTGGTGTTTGGATGGGGCAGTTGTAGGTCATTCTGGGTGTGGTGTGTGGATGTGCAGTTGTAGGTCATTCTGGGTGTGGTGTGTGGATGGGGCAGTTGTAGGTCATTCTGGGTGTGGTGTGTGGATGGGGCAGTTGTAGGTCATTCTGGGTGTGGTGTGTGGATGGGGCAGTTGTAGGTCATTCTGGGTGTGGTGTGGGTGGGGCAGTTGTAGGTCATTCTGGGTGTGGTGTTTGGATGGGGCAGTTGTAGGTCATTCTGGGTGTGGTGTGTGGATGGGGCAGTTGTAGGTCATTCTGGGTGTGGTGTGTGGATGGGGCAGTTGTAGGTCATTCTGGGTGTGGTGTGGGATGGGGCAGTTGTAGGTCATTCTGGGTGTGGTGTGGATGGGGCAGTGGATGGGTCATTCTGGGTGTGGTGGATGGATGTGGTCAGTTGTGGATGGTCATTCTGGTCATGTGGTGTGTGGATGGGGCAGTTGTTGTAGGTCATTCTGGGTGTGGTGTGTGGATGGGGCAGTTGTAGGTCATTCTGGGTGTGGTGTGTGGATGGGGCAGTTGTAGGTCATTCTGGGTGTGGTGTGGGGCATGGGTGTGGTGTGGATGGGGCAGTTGTAGGTCATTCTGGGTGTGGTGTGTGGATGGGGCAGTTGTGGGGCAGGTCATTCTGGGTGTGGTGTGGATGGGGCAGTTGTAGGTCATTCTGGGTGTGGTGTGTGGATGTGGGGCAGTTGTAGGTCAGTTGTGGTCATTCTGGGTGTGGTGTTTGGATGGGGGCAGTTGTAGGTCATTCTGGGTGTGGTGTTTGGATGGGATGGCAGTTGTAGGTCATTCTGGATGTGGTGTTTGGATGGGGCAGTTGTAGGTCATTCTGGATGTGGTGTTTGGATGGGGCAGTTGTAGGTCATTCTGGGTGTGGTGTGGGATGGGGCAGTTGTAGGTCATTCTGGGTGGTGTGTGGATGGGGCATTCTGTGTGGTGTGTGGATGGGGCAGTTGTAGGTCATTCTGGGTGTGGTGTTTGGATGGGGCAGCATTCTGGCAGTTGTAGGTCATTCTGGATGTGGTGTTTGGATGGGGCAGCAGTTGTGGGGCAGGTCATTCTGGGTGTGGTGTGTGGATGGGGCAGTTGTGGGTCATTCTGGGTGTGGTGTTTGGATGGGGCAGTTGTAGGTCATTCTGGGTGTGGTGTTTGGATGGGGCAGTTGTGTGGTGTCATTCTGGGTGTGGTGTGTGGATGGGGCAGTTGTAGGTCATTCTGGGTGTGGTGTGTGGATGGGGCAGTTGTAGGTCATTCTGGGTGTGGTGTGTGGATGGGGCAGTTGTAGTTGGTGTGTCATTCTGTAGTGTGGTGTGTGGATGGGGCAGTTGTAGGTCATTCTGGGTGTGGTGTGTGGATGGGGCAGTTGGATGGGGCAGTTGTAGGTCATTCTGGGTGTGGTGTGTGGATGGGGCAGTTGTGGGGTCATTCTGGGTGTGGTGTGGATGGGGCAGTTGTAGGTCATTCTGGATGTGGTGTTTGGATGGGGCAGTTGTAGGTCATTCTGGGTGTGGTGTGTGGATGGGGCAGTTGTAGGTCATTCTGGGTGTGGTGTTTGGATGGGGCAGTTGTAGGTCATTCTGGATGTGGTGTGTGGATGGGGCAGTTGTAGGTCATTCTGGGTGTGGTGTGTGGATGGGGCAGTTGTAGGTCATTCTGGGTGTGGTGTGTGGATGGGGCAGTTGTAGGTCATTCTGGGTGTGGTGTGTGGATGGGGCAGTTGTAGTGGTCATTCTGGGTGTGGTGTGGATGGGGCAGTTGTAGGTCATTCTGGGTGTGGTGTGTGGATGGGGCAGTTGTAGGTCATTCTGGGTGTGGTGTGTGGATGGGTCAGTTGTAGGTCATTCTGGGTGTGGTGTGTGGATGGGGCAGTTGTAGGTCATTCTGGGTGTGGTGTGGATGGGGCAGTTGTAGGTCATTCTGGGTGTGGTGTGTGGATGGGGCAGTTGTAGGTCATTCTGGATGTGGTTTTTGGATGCTGCTGTGTCAGATCAGTGTACCCACTGGGAGTTTCCGAGTGTTGTCCTCACGTCATTCCCATCATGATTTCTTCTCTAGGGAGATAATTTCTATATATATCTATTGGGCTGAGTATCTTTAAGGGCTGTTTGTTTTTATGTCTTTAGAATCCTAACAGATGCCACAAGTACAGCAAGATACTATTTTGGGGCTGGAGAGATGGCTTAGCATTTAAGGCGCATGCCTGTCAAGCCTGTGGACCCTGGTTCAATTCTCCCTGTCCCACATAAGCCAGATGCACGTGGTGATGCATGCATCTGGAGTTGTTTGCAGTGGCTGGAGCCCCTGGTGTGCCCATTCTCACTCTTTCTCTCTGTCTCTAATAATAAATAAGTAAATAAATAAATAAATATAATTTTTTTTCTACGTAGGGTCTCGTGCTAGCCCAGGCTGACCTGGAATTCACTATGTAGTCTCAGGGTGGCCTTGAACTCACGACGATCCTTCTACCTCTGCTTCCCAAGTGCTGGGATTAAAGGCGTGAGCCACCATAGCCGGCCTAAAAGTTTACAATTCTATGATTTGTAGATCCTGCAGCTGAGTAAATTTGATCCCCTCACACACCTGCGATGCTTGTCTAAAGTTGGCCTTCCTCATAGGTAACTTCTCATCCTCCTCCCCTGAAGGCCTTGACCTCATGACTGGCTTCTTTGCTCCTTAGATTTCAAACACCAGGGGCTCTCTCCTTTCAGAATTGGCACCATTCTCTGATACTGCAAGCTTTAGGCACATACTCAGTTCTATCTTCTCCACTTCATACCAGCTAACGGTCAATTTTCTCTCCTGGCAAGAGGCTTAAAATGATAATTCGACGTCTTCAGCTCTTAGAGCCTAGTGTTGGGTTAAAGGCTCGGAGGCTTGTTATTGTCTCACGTCAAGCTTCAATTTTTAGCAATGTATTATTTTAAAGGCATTCCATATGCCATTTTTAAACACAGCAGCCTTGACTATTATGTTATCATTTTAATAATCTTTTTATAATTTTATTTTATTGATTTATTTGAGAGAGAGAAAGAGGCAGAGAGAGAAAGAGAGAATGGGCTCTCCAGGACCTCTAGCCACTGCAAATGAACTCCAGGTACATGTGACACCTTGTGCATTTGGCTTACAAGTGTACTGGAGAGTTGAACCTGGGTCCTTAGGCTTTACAGGCAAATGCCTTATCTGCTAAGCCATCCCTCTAGCCCATTTTTTAAAACCTTTAATATTGATGAAATTTATAAAATTATGTTACATTGTGGCAGAAAGTTACACCTCTAGACACTACCAGGTTATAAACTAATACTAGTGTTTCATATTGTAATATGTGCTGCATGCCAGACCATGGCGTTTGATGAGCTAGCAGAGACAGAGTTAAGTGGCTGAAATCATACCTGGCAGAGCTGGACTTCAGCCTACTGTGGCTTCAGGGGCCTGTGTTCTTAATCGTTTTACCAGAGTTTGTGATTTTATAACCTTTTCTGAGATAGTATCTGTTGCTTTCACGTTCATGTTTCAAATCCTTCTCCACTGATCTGCCTTCTGCTTGATATTTGAATGAATATTTTATTGTTTAAATAAATATTTTAATACTCCAGCCTACCTGTCTCAGCACACCACATTCCCGCCCCGTTTGCCCTCTCTAGATCCTCACAGTTTCTGTGATTTCCTGCTTGCGTGTGCCTCACTGTATGCCCAGCTGTGCCCGGAATGCCACTCCCTTCTGCTGTCCTGTCTCTAACGTTGCTCATTGAGGATTGTCCTTCCTTTACATGTTCTCCTAAATTTGTACCAGTTTATAGTGCTAACTTCCCCATATCTTCACAGATTTTGGGTTTTTTTTTTTTTTTTTTTTTTTTTTTTGTTGCAGCAGTGCACATACTTGTGAACATCTCTGGGTCCTGTGGCGTGGCAGACGTGACCTGACACACATTAGGCGAATCCGTGAATGAACTGTGTCCTTTAAGTCATTATGTCACACACCGCGACATCTGCTTATGGCGGTGGCTTGTTGAATTCTTAAATAGGGAAATGAATTACTTTGTCAGTAACCAGGAAGGTTGTAAGCACAGAAAGTCGCTGTCTCAAGATACAAGTCACTTAATGAGCTTCTAGAGATGTCTTTTAAAAGCACAGAACATTTTTGCTTATTTAGTTGTAAAACAACATGGGTTCTATTATAGCATGTTATTTAAAAGCAATTCCATTTTTGCTACTCAGTTGAAAACGATTCTTTTGTGAAAAATTAAGTCAGTTTTAATTATGTATTAAGAAGAATGCCTACACTAGCTGTTTTAATTCTTTGTTTTAATATTTTTTCTCTTGGTAAGATATAATGAAAATGTGTCTCATTAAACTTGGAGTTTACTAGCCGATATTTTATGATTGCTTTTCGTTCATGTTCTGTCTTGATATTATCTATAGAAAATATTGATTGTATCAAAGTTCATCACATTGCTCACCACTCTTATAGTCTAAATCAATAAAAGTGGTGAGTAAATCTCTTGGGGAACAATTTCTTTATAAACATCAAATACATTAAGTTTTTGCCTCATTTTCTTATGATAGTTTAGAAAATTTAATTGTCCAGTGGGAGGGGTGGTTTTATCATGGCATTTTATAAATTTTAACTCTAAATGGAATGAAGGGGTAAGAAGAAAAAATTATTTGTTTCAGCTGGTAGGCAGTGTTTCTGGGCTAGACTACAGCTGAAATTCAAACATGAGGAAATTGCAGAAATTTACAATTCAATGTGTGTTTCATCAGGGAGAAATCCACAGATTGTTTTGACACTCAGTTAGAAATTCAGCACGAAGATGGACGTCTCATGAAATTTGCAGCTGCTGATTGAATTTATATTTCCATAAAGGCCATCAACAGTCGAAGCCTGCGGGGAAAGAAGGGGGAGAAATGACAAAAATCGTGAGGCTAGCATTTTTCTTCAGTGTTATATTTGCAAATTACTGGTAATAAGGGTTTACACTGGCCAGGATTAAAGCAAAATATAGACAGCCAGAAGGGAAGGACTTTTCAGTTTAATTGATTTTAACTAAATATGTCTACATTTGATATCTAAATATGTATTGATGTATCTATAGAAAGCATAACTTGGAACTTAAAAATCAGTGTATCTTTTACTATTCAAACAGGAAAATAAAGTAGAATGTTCTATTACATAAATTATTTCCTTCAGAGGCATTTAAGATAGAAGATGATTTCTGCTTGGATGTCTATTCAGATAAATTTTAATATTTTAGAATAATGAATTGGCACTTTTGAAAAGTAACTGTAGGTAACTTACAAGAATATGAAATGATTATTTTCATCCAGTAGAAAAAGAGCTTATGTTTTGTTTCAATATACTCTACTATCTTTAAAGGCTTTCAGGGAAATAACCTATATAAGTAGGACATTGTATAACTTTAAGAACTTTCTTATTTTTCTTGGTAATAGTAAAAATAAATTATGTGATTTTGGATCATACTATATTTTCCAGCCACCTCCCTAGCCCACCTAAAGATGACTAAAAGCATAGATATCAAATGTAAATGTACTTAGTTAAAATCAGTTAAACTGAAAATCCATTCTCAGTTTAAAGTACTTTCATGGATAAAAGATTCTTTACTGCTTCCTTAATGCTGCTCTTGCGGCGATATACTGTATACAAGTTAGAATTATTTGTGTGAACTGAAGGACTAGAAGTGTGTCCACCATTTCTTCAGAACTCTTTGTCTATGGACTGTGTTTGCTTCAACTGAACAACAGGCCCTCTGATAGCTTTGTTTGAAAATCAGAATTTACCCACCTATCAGTAAAAATAGTAGTCTTTCTGACAAAAATTATATTTAATTTAATATATGGTCTAAATATGAAAAGTGAAAGCATTACCTAGAAAACACATACATTGTATGTACATGTTAATAAAGAACATGATGTCCCTGATTTACATACTGTCTTAGAAATATAGTGATGTAGAAAAGTGATTTTGTTATGTTTCATGTAGTTATGTTTGAGAATGTTTAGCATTCGTATAAACTATCTAATTGGAGAACACTATTTATTTCTAGCATCAGGGCCCTCAATACACATGTGGACTGTTTTTTTTTAATCTGTGAATTTACTTTAGCTGCTAAATAAGCATTTTTAAGTTAGACGATGTGATGTTCAATTTATATCTCCTTGTTTTACTGACCATGTTAAGACCAAAATCTTCCCATTAAGTGTATGTATGTGTGTGTATATATATTTTGAGCTAGGGTCTCACTGTAGCCCAGGTTGACCTGGAATTCACTATGTAGTCTCAGGGTGCCCTTGAACTCACAGCAGTCCTCCTACCTCTGTCACTCAAGTGCTGGGATTAAAGGCGTGCACCACCACACCCAGCTCATTAAGTATATTTTTATCTCTCTCTTTTTTTTTTGACAACTTCTATACTTACGGACAATAAACCATGATATTTCCCTCCCCTTCCCCCATTCTCCTTCAGAACTCCCCTCTCCATCATATTTCTCTCTCCATTAGTCTCTCTTTTAATTTGATGTCATCATCTTTTTCTCCTATTATGAGGGTCTTGTGAAGGTATTGCCAGGCACTGCAAGGTCATGGATATCGAGGCCAATTTCTGTCTGGACAGTTGCATTGTAAGGAGTGGTACCCTTCCTTTGGCTCTTAGATTCTTTCTGCCCCCTCTTCCGCAATGGACCCTGGTCCTTGGAGGTGTGATAGAGATGTTTCAGGGCCTCCAGCCACTGCAGACAGACTACAGAAGCATGTGCCACTTTGTGCATTGGGCTCACATGAGTACTGGGGAATGGATCCTGTGCAAGTGCCTTGACTGCTAAGCCATCTCTCCAGCTCTCCTTTTTATCTTAGTCACCTGTGTAGTAATTTCAACTTTCAAATGCTTTCCCTAGGTTCTTCTAAAAACAAAAATTTAGGGCTCTGGAGAGATGGCTCAGTGGTTAAAGGCACTTACTTGCAAAACCTAATGGCCCTGGTTTGATTCCCCAATACCCATGTGAAGCCAGATACACAAAGTAGCTCATGTGTCGAGTTCACTTGTAGTGGCAGGAGGCCCTGGTGCACTCATTCTCTCTCGCTCTATTTTTCTGTCTGCCTCTTACTTTCTCTCTCTCTCTCTCTCTCAAATAAAAATACTCTCAATGTTGGACACTCCTCCATCCCTTCTTCTCAGCACTTTGTTGCCTTTTGGGTCATCCCTGTGGTCATCGCCATCTGAAAGAGAAGCTTCTCTAACCAGAAGTGAGAGTAGCATTAATATATGAATATGAACATCAAGTGTAGTGCTTTCAGGACCGTTTGGTGGGAATAATATATACATTTAGCCAGACAAGAGCAGGCTTTATACCCCTAAGGTTTATGACCTCCCCTGCCATGTCTTTTGATTAGGTTTTCAGTGCCAGGCATGGATTCCCTCCCATAGAGAGGGCCTTCAGTCCAATTATGGAGCAGTTGGTTTCCCCCAGAGCAGACATGCCACTGTTGCACCCATTCGGTCATTTGGCCTATCTGGCCAAACTTGAGGTTTCCAGTGTCCACTATATTGTTATCTTTTGTACACTCACAACATTATGGTGTACAAGCCAGTGCAAATTATTACAGAAGAGTTATATCTCAGTGTTCAGCATAAAAGTTTATTGTATTTGGAAAATCTTTTTTCTTGATGGCATTGCTTAAGCATATACATTTTGGGGTAATCATAATCAATCTCTCTCTTTCCAGTGGCCTGTCGCCACTGAAAAGGAACTCCAGATGCATGTACTACCTTGTGCATCTGGCTTATGTGGGTGCCAGGGAATATGCTTCACAGGCAAGTGCCTTAACCATTAAGCCATCTCTCTGGCCCTCTTGTTGCTTTATTTTTTTATTTTATTAGAGAAAGAGAAGGAAAGAGAGAATGGACATGCCAGGGCTTTCAGCCACTGCAAATGAACTCCAGACGTGTGTATCCTTGTGTGCACTTGCGACATTGTGGGCTTGCATCATTGCATCTGGCTTATGTGGGACCTGGAGATTTGAACATGGGTCCTTAGGCTTCGCAGGTGAGCGCCTTTACCACTAAGCCATCTCTCCAGCCTGTCTCTTGTTACATTTTAATTACATGCTTAGATGTATGTCTTCACCAACTCGGACTCTCTAGATAACACTTGATAGGGAAACAGGGTAAATACTTGCTTTCCTCTTCTTCTTCTTTTTAAAATATTTATTTGAGAGAGTGAAAGAGAAAGTGAATATGGGCATGCCAGGGTCTCCTGCCACTGCAGATGAACTCTAGATGTATGTGCCACTTTGTGGATCTGGCTTTACATGGGTACTGGGGAATTGAACCCAGTACATGATTCTTTGCAAGCAAGCGCCTTTAGCCACTGAGTCATCTTCCAGCCCCAATGCTTAACTAAACCACGTTTTACCTGATGGAGAATATTGATAATGGGAGTGGCTATTGATGTGCAGAGATCAGAAAATATTTGGGAAATTTCTTAACTCCCTCTCAGTTTGTGAACCTAAATAGCTCAAAAGAAAGTCTGCAAAGATGAAATATTCCAGTGTTCAAGATTTTTGATTGCCAGTCATGTTCAACTACCTGTGCCATTGATTTCTCTTTTGTCAGTGCTAGTAAGCCACAGTTTGCTGCCTTTTCCAGTTGTTGAAAAGGTCACATTCTCCCTCCCTCTCCGTCTCGCTCTCCCTCTCTCTCTCTCTCACACACACACACACACACACACACACACACACACACACACACAGTTTCCCTTCATAGTTAAAGTAAACATTTCTCTTCATTCACACATTACTATGATCAGAATGTAGCTATTTCATTGTCAGATTGTTGCCGACTCCTGTGCATTATTTTTTGCTGGCACTGAAACCATATGCACATTCGAGGCCTGTGCTGTGCAAGTTTGTGAAATAATATTGCTGATAAGTGTCTTCGCCCCAGTATGTGAGGTGCACCATGGAGCAGAGGTCAGGCGAAGAGAACAAAAGCTCCTTGTCATCTGCCAGCCTGTTTGTTGCAACTAGGAATAAAAGCATGTTCCTGCTTTTTTAAAAACTATTTTCTTTTTTCTATTTATTTGAGGGGGGGGCGAGATGGGCTTGCCAGGGCCTCCAGCCACTGCAAAGAACACCATACGCATGTGTCACTTTGAGCATCTGGCTTACGTGGGTCTGGGAACCGAGCCTGGGTCCTTAGGCTTCGCAAGCAAGCACATTAACTGCCAAGCCATGTCTCCAGCTCCTAGTTTTGATTTAAAGTGGAAATGTAGCTGCTTTCTGGTCTCAATCAGCTTCGTCATTTTAGGACCATCGTGCAGTAAAGTTCTCTTTGGCCCTCAGCTAACCTGGTCTTCTCAGCCATTCTAGCAGCACATACTTGGCTTCTGCTTTTCTTTTTATAAAAAATTATTTATTTATTTGCAAATATTTATACATATATAGGGAGGGGGGAGGGAGGGAGAGAGGAAGGGAAGGAGGAAGAGAGGGGGAAAGAAAGAGAATATGGGCACATCAGGGCCTCTAGCTACTGCAGATGAACTCTGGATGCATGCGACACTTTGTGCATCTGGCTTTAGGTGGGTACTGGGGAACTGAACCTGGGCTGTTAGGTTTTGCAGGTGAGCACCTTAACTGCTGAGCTATCTCCTCAGCCCTCTTTATTCAGCAAAAATAGAGACCAGATCTTTATTCATGAAGATAATGCAAAAACTATGTATGAGTAGCTAGATTCTGGAGTACAGCTTCTTAAACTGTGGGTGGCAACCCCACGTGGGTAACTGCATTTAGGGTTTGGCCACAGTAAAAGAACAGTAGAGCAGAGCCACAGAGCTTAATTCCAAGTTTAATGCGCACTGAATCCACGTTGTTTCTTACAGTGCTCGCCCGCGCTGCACTCGCACGCTCACTGCTGCCTTGGCTCTCACCAGACATGTGCACTTTGCAGCGCGAGTGCTGCCATGTTGTGTGTGCCAGGGAACGCTGCCTGAAACACTTTGGCTGAGATTTGAAGCTATGTCATATACTGCAGTGTTTTTACTATACATGTTGTTTTCTGCTCTTATGGAAATGTGGCGATTTAATTGTAGGAAACTGAGAATTTTAATATTTTCCTACTGTCATTCTTTAGCATATTAATATCAAATTAGAATACCTTTGGGTTTATATTGTATTAGAACGTTTGATTTTAAAAATTGCTGTTTTCAGGGGCTGGAGAGATGGCTCAGTGGCTAAGGAGCTTTCCTGAAAAGCCTAACAATCCGGGTTTGATTCCCCAGTCCTCACTTAAAACTAGATGCACAAAGTGGCGTATGCATGTGAAGTTTGTTTGCAGCAGCTAGAGGCCCTGGTACGCTCATATTCTCTCTCTTTTTCTCTTTCTCTCTCTCTCTCTCTATTTTCTCTCTGTCTTTCCCTTTTCACCCTCTCTGTGTGTTTGTGTGTCTGCTTGCAAATAAATAAATAATTTAAAAAAAAATTGCTGGCTTGAGTTTCGATTTGAAAAAGGATTTCTAAATGAATTTTGGCTTGAAATTAGGACAGGATTTCTAGATATTCCTGAAATGACCCTATTATACTTTAGCCATTTTGTATTTCATATTTATATATAGTATTCTTAGCATAGACCATTATTAAGTCACACTGTCAATTCTAAAATCCCTTAAAGATGATCCATGTCCTGTGGTATCAAATATAAAATTTTTAATTTAATTTAACTTTTTTTTTTTTTTTTTTTTTTGTTTTGCGAGGTAGGGTCTCACTCTGGTCCAGGCTGACCTGGAATTAACTATGTAGTCTCAGGGTGGCCTCGAACTCTTGGCGATCCTCCTACCTCTGCCTCCCAAGTGCTGGGATTAAAGGCGTGCGCCACCACGCCCAGCTTTTTTAATTTAACTTTTATTTATTTATTTGACAGAGAGGGGGAGAAGGGGGGGGAGAGAATGGGCACGCCAGGGTCACCAGCCACTGTAAACGAACTCCAGATGCATGCACCACATTGTGCATCTGGCTAACATGGGTCCTGGAGAATCGAACCTGGGTCCTTTGATTTTGCAGGCAACACCTTAACTGCTAAGCCATCCCTCCAGCCCCAATTATAAAAATTTTTTGCCAAGACCCAATTCTTTTTTTAAACTTCTTTTACAAAAACTTTTTATTTTTATTTATTTGAGAGAGAGAGATAAAGCAGGTGTTGGGAGAGAATAGGCACACCAGGGCCTGCAGCTGCTGCAAACGAACTCCAGATGTGTGTGCCCCCTTGTACATCTGACTAATGTGGGTCCTGGTGAATTGTACCTGGGTCCTTTGGCTTTGCAGACAAGCACTTTAACCACTAAGCCATCTCTCCAGCCCCAATTCTTTTTGGTTTTTTGAGGCAAGCCCAACAGACTGTCCTTTTTTTCTTTTTATGTGGGAGCAAGGGAGAGAGAGAGAGAGAGAGAGAGAGAGAGAGAGAGAGAATTGCCATGCCAGGGCCTCCAGCCATTGTAATGTAACTCCAGACACATGTGCCACCTTGCACAAATGTGTGACTTTGTGTGCTTGTGTCACCTTTGTGCATCTGGCTTATGTGGGACCTGGAGAGTTGAACCTGGAGAGTTCTTAGGCTTCACAGGCAAGTGCTTTAACCACTAAGCCATGTCTCCATTCCAAGATCTAATTCTTTATGCAAAGATAAATAAGTACTTCTACCTCATTACCATGCAAAGTTTCATAAATGGTAAAAATCATAGGTATACTAAAGGTGTTTCAAAATAAATTTATGATTTATTATCAGTAAATGTTTGATTTGAATGTATACTTTGATTTGAATGGTATACTTATATACCTTGGGTCATGTAAAAATATCTTAGTGGAAAAGGGGTTGAGAATGTTAAATTTCTTTTGGTTTTTTTTCTTTTTATTATTATTTTTATTGATACCTTCTATACTTACGTACAAAAAACATATATTTCCCTCCCCTCCCCCCATTCCACTTTAGACCACCAATCTCCATCATATTCCCTCCCTCTTTCCATTAGTCTTTCTTTTAATTTGATGTCATCATCTTTTTCTTCTATTTTGAGGGTCTTGCGGAGGTATTGCTAGGCACTGCAAGGTCATGGATATTGAGGCCAATTTCTTCTGGGCAGTTGCATTGTAAGAAGTCATATCCTTCCTTTGGCTCTTCCATTCTATCCGCCCCCTCTTCCACAATGGTCCCTGAGGCTTGGAGGGTATGACAGGGGTGTTTCAGTGCTGGGCACTCCTCTGTCCCTTCTTCTCAGCACTATGTTGCCTTTTGGTGATCCCAGTGGTCATCGCCATCTGAAAAGAGAAGCTTCTCTAACCAGAAGTGAGAGTAGCGCTAATATGTGAACATGAACATTAAGTGTAGTGCCCCAGGGAAGCTTGGTGGGAATAATATATACATTTAGTCAGACAAGAGCAGGCTTTATACCCCTAAGGTTCATGCCCTCACCTGCCATAGACTTTTACTTAGGTTTTTCAGTACCAGGTATGTATTCCCTCCCGTAGAGAGGGCCTTCAGTCCAATTATGGAGCAGTTGGTTACCCCAAGAGTAGACATGCCACTATTGCACCCGTTCAGTCATTGGGCCTGTCTGGCTAAACTTGAATATTCAGCGTCCACTGTTTTCACTGCTGATGACTTCTGTCTCCCATATGGCTGCGTGCAGTGCAGCTTTTTCCAGCTTTCAGTTGGCGGGTCTACAGGGAGAAGGTTTTCTGCTCAGCACCAGCTTGCTTTCTCAGTGACCTTGCCTCTCAGGCAAGGGATGTCTTCAGCAATAGGGTCTTACAATCTGTTTCTCAAGGGAAACCAAGGGCTTTGGCAAAAGCCTTTAATGTTTTGGAGGCTACCGGGACCTCCTTGGCCAACAACTCACTGGAAGGTATCCCATCCCAGGCACTGAAAATTTTCTATTAACAGTCTACAGCTTCTAGATGTGCCATTATTCAAAAAAGTAATTTTACATAAGTCTTATTCACAATATCTTGAATTTAGATTGACCCTCCCCCTGCTCTTCTTTTACGTGTTCTCTTCCCATGGCCTCACTTAGGCCATTCCCCTCCCTGTAATCTGTTCTTCTACTTACCTATGTGCAATACCATACACTTAAGTCCTTGATTTTTTTATTATTATTATTTGAGAGACAGAGAGGAAGAGGCGGGGGGGGGGAATGGGCACACCAGTGGCCTGTGAATGAACTCTAGACACATGTGCCCAAGCCCTACATAAATATTTAAATAAATAAAGTAAGTTTAAAAAGAAATTGTGACTGTGATTAAGCTCCAGTTGACATGTCCTTAAGGTTCTCAAACATTATTCAAACTTTAATAGGGCCAAGAGCCCATTGGTAGTTCAAGTTTTTCCTGTAGCTTGAATATAAGGATCCCTGGAGCTAGATTTAGTAATGTACCATATATAGACATTTTAGGGGATCTGTCCTTTTATAGAAATCCAGGGACAGTACATTGATTAATCTCATTCATGTGAAGTATTTAATGCCTAAGTAAAAGTAAAAATCTGGGGCTGGAAAGATGGCTTAGTGGTTAAACACTTGCCTGTGAAGCCTAAGGATCCCTGTTAGAGGCTCGATTCCCCAGGACCCACGTAAGCCAGATGCACAAGGTAGTGCATGCACCTGGAGTTTGGAGGCCCTGGTGCGCCTATTCTCTCTCTTTCTCTCTCCCCCTCTCTGCCTCCTTCTATCTTTCCATCACTCTCAAATAAATAAATAAAATAAACAACAAAAAAATTAAAAATATATATTTTAAAAAAAGTCAAAATCTGTTGTGCTTAGTTAAAATTTAAAATGGTTATTGAGGTTAAATTGAGTCATTGTGAGATAAAAAATAAACCACAAAGCTCAGTGGATCAACATAGATGCTTTTTTGTGTTTGTTTGTTTTTGTTTTTATTTTTCAAGGTAGGGTCTCACTCTATCTCAGGCTGACCTGGAATTCTGGAATTCATTATGTAATCTCAGGGTAGCCTCAAACTCATGGCGATCCTCCTACCTCTGCCCCCCAAGTGCTGGGATTAAAGGCGCCACCACGCCCGGCTAGATGCTTATTTTTTGAATCAGGAAGTTCCCATTTTCCCCCTTCCTTCGTTCCCTTCCTTCCTTTCTTTCTTCTTTCATTCCTTTCATCCTTTTTCTTGTCAGGATGGGGGAGGGGGCACAGTCTCACTGTACAGCCCAGATTAGCTTTGAACTCAACCCTCCTGCCTTAGCCTCTCAAATATTGGGGTTATAGGTGTGTGGCACCACATCTGGTTCTCTGTTTATCATCTGTGAACATCACTTGACAAGGGATGACGAGAAGTGAGGCCCACTGGGGCAGCGATGTTAAGGACAGGCTCAGAGGAGGCACGTATCACTTCAACCCACACTCCACTGCCCAGAGCCCAGCCATTTGACCCTCGCCTACAGAGAGAGGATGGTGGGAACTGTATTGGGCCGTGTGTGTGTTTGGTGCGTGCCTTCTCTGCTGTGGACTTAAACACAGTAAGGTGAATGCTTATTGGAAACTTTGTACAAGGGAATTTCCTGTGCACAGTTGCATACAAAAATGACTATGCTAGAGTTCTTCTTTAAAGTGGGTTAAAAGTCTGTATTCATTGTTTATGTTTCGTTTTAGATTTTTAAAAATATTTATTTTAGAGGGGCAGAAGGAGAGAGAGAATGGACATGCAAGGGCCTGCTGCCACTGCAAATGAACTCCCGGTTTATTCCGCTTGGAGCCTCTCTCTGGCTTTATGTGGGTACTGGCGAATTAAAGCTGGGCCTTCAGGCTTTGCAAGCAAGTAAGTGCCTTAAATCACTAAAGCCATTTCTAGATCCCTAGTTTTAGATTCTTAAAACAAATCAATTGTCTATCAGTTGTCATAATATCTACATTATGAGACTAATAGCTATCTTCTAAAACAGCCCAGTAACTTGTGTTTGCCATCTGTATGTTAGAATTCAGGCAAGAAGTGAGTGGCACATGTGACTTTCCAATTAATAAAGGAACTATGTAAAAGGTGCACGTGGGGTCTAGGCGAGAAAACAGGGTAGACAGCTATAAGTACTATACAGTAAGACCAACAGCAAGAGGCCTTTATAATCTCCGCAGTTCAAAGGATTAGGGGAAATGGTTTCTGAGACATAGTTAGGAACTTGGGCTGAGAGAGATGGGCCATTTTACCTTAGAAGGAGGGAGCCAGCAAAATAAATTTTCTGACCCAATTCTCCTCCTTCCCTTCAGTCTTTCCAGTATATTCTTTGTTACCTGAATTTCCCTGGACAGCAGAGGGCAAGGGAACCTGTGCATGTGGGTTAGCTTTGTGCAATGGGAGGTACAGACTAGATCTGGGAGGCCAAATAGCATTCCATCCTGTGGTAGTTTGAATATATGTCCCCCAATATATTCAGTGTTTTATTAGTTATAGTTTGCATCTGCAATCACCTTGCTAGAGGCAATGTCACTGGGGGCGGGTCTTAAGGTGGTGTGGTGGGTTTGAGATTCCATTGTAAAGATATGCAAAGTGTGCCTAGCGGGAGTTCCTGAAGTGTGCTGTGGCTTTTGGGCTGTAGTTTTGCTCTGTGTGCGTTGTGCCTGGTTGGCTTTTTCTCTCTCTGCTTGGCCCTGTGAAGGCAGGCTGCTTCTGCCATTATTGGAACTTCCCCTGGATCTGTAAGCTTCAATAAATAATATCCCTTTCTCTGTAACTGTGCCTGATCTGGAAGTTCATCTCAGCAAACCTGAAGCTGTCTGCTACACATCCTAAATATTTTTCATCTGTTTGGCAAAACTTTTTACGCCCCTGTTAATCCACACATATGTAAGAGCTATGGGGCCCATTAAAAGACAGAACGCCTCCTTTTTTTTTTTTTCAGGTATATTGTTTCTAATGAGGTAGAAGGAAGAGATCCCAGCAAGAGTTCAATTCCAAGATAAGTCTCCAGATCTGTGCTGGGACAGACAGAGGCTGCATGCCATAGGAGTGTGATTAAATGAAGTCAGAATAGTTGTAGTTCAGAAGAGGAAAGGTTAATGCACACTTGAATTGAAAACAAAATATGACCTTGAAAGGTTGGCAGATATTTTTTTTGAGAGGAAGGAAGATAGAACTACACATGCCTATAACTTGTTCAGAGTTCGGTAAATTGGAGTCTAGTTGAAGGTGGACATTCATGTGAATTCACAAAGAGGTAACTTCAGAAATAGTTCAGGATTAGACTTTAGACAGCCGTAAGGAACAAATTCAGGCTTTGAGGCTTTCTAAAAACTGTTCTGATGTTCTGCAAGAATTTATGAGTCTACCATGAAATCAGTGTGTGAAATGCATGCTTTCTCACCCTCAGATATATGTAATGTGTGTTTAGATGACTAAAAGCTCTGAAATTTTTTTACTGTTAAGAAACGACTTTTTCGGTTATCCACTTGGCAGAAGAGTGTACCATGTTCCCTTGTTTTTAAACAGGTTAAAATCTTGTGAAAGTCTGATGTTCTGTAAAACATGTTTTGAGAAATGCTTAGGTAATGGGAAGCCTTAAATAGTTCTCCGAGAGGTGGGAGATAACTGAAGGGGGGCCTGTAGGCAGGTTACTCTGGCACCGTGGACGGGTGTTGGCGTTTAGGCCGTGCCTGGTACTGTCGTGTGGCTGCCACACGTCACTCATCCTAAGTGAAGGCTGTAGTTAGGCATAAACAGTGCAGGCTTCAGAATCGCATTGGGAAAGAAGTGATTCGTAACTTAGCCACTGCCGGGATCTGTGTGATAAACAGGAAGGAGAGTCAGAAGAGACATAGAAAAGAGTTAGAAGGTAAGTGATAATAGAAACTATGACGTGTAGGTCCACACTTTCAGGCTCTGTTTGTATCTGTTAAACTGCAGCCTCTACATAGACCATCAAGAACAAAATAATTAAAAATACATTCGAGAAGATTGTGTGGGACACAGAAAATAGCATAATGCCTATTTTGAAAATGAGTTTAAGAGAGCATGGCCTCAAAATGTTGGCACATCTTGTCTGGTATCAAAACTGACTGTGATTCAGACTAGATTAGCCAAGTCCCACCAGGCGGGAGCTGTAGGTTAGTGTTACAGTTCTTGTCTTGGTTCGAGCTCCTTCGAGCTCCAGCGCCACTCCCAAAAGCAAAAAAGCCAAGAGTGTTGATGCATACTTGTACTCCCACCAACTGAAAAAGCTGAGGCACAAGGACCCCGAATTTGAAGTCAGCCTGAGCAACCTAAACTAAGGACTGGGGATCTGTAGTGTGTGCAAGGCCCTGGGTTCCATGCCAAGTAGCAAAGTGAAAGAGGAACAGTGTTCTGACCAGGTAAGGTTGAGGCACCAGATCATCGGGATTGTGTGCGTCTAGTCTACTCAAGCTGTGTTTTATTTGTTATATCTCTAAACACGTTTTTATTATCTTCCCACCCCTTCTAAGGAAAGAATTTTGACACCAACCTGTTTAGATTAAGATCCAACTGTGTCTTCTTTATTTGGGATATTATTAGAAGCAATCATTCTCAAACTTGGCTAGTTGTTGTAGCATACTCTTAACTATTTTCACGCCAATATTGTATTAGGCCTCAGCGGCTTCATTTATGTTAGAGTCACATATGAAGAGAGACTAATCAGTGTTAGCTAAAGAAGAATATTCCAAGTAACTCTTCCGAAAATATGTGTTATTATGTCTTAATTGATCATGCTAAAAAGGGGGGAAGAAGAGCCAGCAGCTCTGTAATGTTGGTCACTTTCTTACTTTCTGCTCTTTTTTTTTTTGTTTTGTTTTTTCGAGGTAGGGTCTCACTCTGGTCCAGGCTGACCTGGAATTAACTATGTAGTCTCAGGGTGGCCTCGAACTCTCAGCGATCCTCCTGGCCTCCCCAGTGCTGGGATTAACCCATGCCCGGCATTTCTGCTCTTTTTTTTTTTTTTTTTACTTTATTTACTTTTTTTTTTTGTCCAGAGGCGCCAGGTTCAGTCCCAGCTCCACCTGGCTCGTCAGCACAGACACCATTCTGTTCCCACCTGCACTGACTTCAGAGGCCCTTTGGAAAGTGAAAACAAGGGTCACCACCTCAGAGACAGGCTGAACAGAGGCACCATGGGAAGTCATGAGAGCTGTCACTGTCACCCAGTGTGAAGCACTCCTTTAACCCCCACCTCACTTTCTGCTCTTTTTAAAAAACTGCATTATTTATTTATTTATGTGTGTGTGTGTGTGAGAGAGAGAGAGAGATTGGGCATCCTTCCACTGCAAACAAACTCTAGACATTTGTACCACCTTGTGCATCTGGCTTATGTGGGTCCTGGGGTCCTTAGGCTTTGCAGGCAACTGCCTTAACCGCTGAGCCATCTCTCCAGCCCCTCTGCTCTTTTTTAAAAAACTTTTTAAATTGACCACTTCCATAATTATAGACAGTAAACCATGATAATTCCTTCCCCAACCTTCACCTTTGCATAATCCACCCTCCATCATGTCCCCTCCCCCTCTTAATCAGTGTCTCTTTTATTTTGATGTCATGATCTTTTCTTCCTGTTATGATGGTCTTATGTAGGTAGTGTCAGGCACTGCGAGGTCATGGAGATCCAGGCCATTTTGTGTCTGGAAGAGTGCACTATAAGCAGTCCTACTCTTCCTTTTGCTCTTACATCCTTTCTGCCACCTCTTCCACAATGGACCCTGAGCCTTGGAATTTACTCAGTCCCTTCCTCTGACCACACGTAGGCCATTGCACCCCCAGTAATGTGTTCATATGCTTACATATGTGCAGTACCCTCTCCTTAAATAGCTATAATTTTTTTCATTTCATATCATGTATTTGCTGTCATTTGCCCATTGCTTGTCATGTTTTAGCTTTTAATATTTTTTATTTATAGAAGACAAAATTCTTCCTTATTACTTGTTCAATTTATTGCTTAAATGCCAAGTCACTATTTTAATGTAGTTTAGGGTACATTACTGAAAATATTCAGTGCTTAAATTTTCAGTTTTGGATTTATTTATATGGTGACAGTAATTGGTAGATAACTATTTCTCACAGCTAACAGGCCAAAAAAAAAAAAAAAAAAGTACCCTCAGAGACAAACCACATGCCACAGTGCTAAGTCCCCATCAGATATTGAAGGAATAGCATTTGTACGTGCATGACTTAAATTGCTATTGAAAACAGAGGTGAAAAGAGAGCATATTCGTATCAACCGTCTTATAAAGTTCATTTTCTAAATATTCATGTTCTTTGAAAAGATATGGTATCCTCCAGAATTTTATAAAACAAATACAACTGGTTAAAAAAACAATAATAACTGAAAGTCATGCGACAGAAGGATCCTAAGTTTGAGGCCAGCCTGAGCTACTTAAAAAGGACTGATGGTATAGCTTCACGGTAGGGTAGTATGTGCAAGGCCCTGGGTTCTAACCTTAGCAGTAGGGAAAAATGAAAAGGAGGGCTGGAGAATGGCTCATTAGTTAAAGTGCTTGCCTGCAAAGCCAGAAGCACAAAGTGGTGCATGCGTCTGGAGGTGGTTTGCAGTGGCTGGAGGCCCTGGTGTGCCATTCTTTCTCTCTCTCTTTCTCTCTCTCTTTGTCACGGTCTATATCTCTCAGCTTGCAAATAAAGAAATAAAATACTCAAAAATAAAATAAGATGAAAACCAAAAAGTAGTCTTCTGACCAAAGATGACCCACCAGACCACTGGGATTGTATGTGCTTAGCCAGTTCAGACTACTTATTTTTATGTGTTGTCCTAAAATCCTCAAAAATGATGAAGTCTAGATTTCAGGAGTTTCCATCACACATACCTCTTAATAACTGCATGTAAATAATGACATAGCTTCTGTTTTACCAGCTACCTGAGACCGTTGATTTTCTGAGTGTGGCGTGAGGAAGGTCTGGTGTCTTGGGAATCCCCCAGGAGAAGAGCTAGCAGTCTTTTGTGTTGTTGATGATGTCTGTATTCTGTTCTTTCTAGCAAGGATGAACAGTCATACCTAAGTCATAAAAGCCACAGCATCTCACTGACATCTCACCAGAGAGAAACCCAACTTTGCCTTGATGGTCATGGGGTGTAGGCTGGACAAGCAGGAGTGGACAGAACAGTCAACCCGAGTTTAGTGTGTTAGTTTCAATAGCCAGTGGGCCAGACTTTGAAGCGCCATGCAGATAAATACAAGACAATCACTCTGGAACTTTGAGGATATTTTATTAAATCTTCTAAGATTCTTACTGAAATAAAGATTCATAAAATCCCCAATTGAATACTTGTAGAATTTTAAAAAATATTTTATTTTTTATTTATTGACGAGAGAGAGTGAAAGGAAGAAAGAGGTAGATAGAATGAGAGAGAATGGGCATGCCAAGGCTTCCAGCCACTGCGAACGAACTCCAGACACATGCGCCACCTTGTGCATCTGGCTTATGTGGGTACTAGGGAATCAAACCTAGGTCCTTAGGCTTCTAAGCCAATCTCCCCAGTCCACTTGTAGAATTTTTAAGCAGCTACTACGTTGTAAGACTTTCGTCCGTGAAGTTTATGTAATTTTTCGGCTCCCCTGTCCACGCATAGATGGGCCAGTGTAGTGGTTTAGTTGTGTTCTTCAAATTCATTTCTGCCTGCCTTAATCCGTGACCTGATTTGGAAGTAGGCCCTTCTTAGACATAATTAAGATGGGGTCACACTATACTAGAATGAACCCTAAATCCAGTAGGGAGTATTACAAGAAGTAAGCAGGCTTGTGAAGACACGGGCAGAGAGTGGGAGGTGCGGGAACAACCAGGGAGCCGGGGGCCCAGGACAGGGAAGGAGCCTGCAGTTCCCCAGGAAAGAGGAACAGAGCGCCCTGCCTCTCCACGAACCCGCAGAACACAGGCAGACTTCCTGCCCCGCCAGTCCAGCCACCCACATTGATTTGCTGTTGTGGCCACCCTAGGTAACAAATACTCACTTCTGAAAATGCTCCCATAAACTTTATTTTTCTCTGTTGTTGTTGTTGTTGTTGTTAAAGCACATTTATCCCATTCACAAAACTGTGAAGCCCTTGAAGGTGCAACCGTGCTGTACTCATTCCGACGGCATCCCTCACTGCTTATTACCACGTAGCTCTGAGCGCATTCTGGTTCTCGAAGATGCCCGGGGCTGGAGAGTGGGGTTAGTGATGCAGGTACTTAATTACAAAGCTTAAGAACCCAGGTTGGATTCTCCAGTACCCACATTAAGCCAGATTCACTTGGTGGCACATGCATCTGGAGTTCATTTGCAGTGGCTAGAGACCCTGGTGCCCATTCTCTTTCTCTCAAATAAATCAAATATTTTTACAAAAAGATTCCCAGATACTGTAGTTGTCGTTGTTGTCTCCTCCTCCTCCTCCTTCTTCTTCTCCGTTTTGTTTTTTTTTTTTTTGCCATGTAGGGTCTCACTGTAGCCCAGACTGACCTGGAATTCTGGAATTCACTATGTAGTCTCAGGCTGGCCACAAACTCATGGCGATCCTCCTACCTCTGCCTCTGAGTGCTGGGATTAAAGGCATGTGCCACCACGCCCAGCCCAGATGTATTCTTTTCATTTATTTATTTATTTTAAAATATTTTTTATTTTCATTTATTTATTTATTGGGGGGGGGGGAGAGTGAGAATGGGCGCACCAGGGCTTCCAACCATGCAAACAAACTCCAGACACGTGCGCCCCCTTGTGCATCTGTTTTACGAGGGACCTGGAGAATCCAACCGGGAACCTTAGGCTTTGCAGGCCTTAACCACTAAGCCATCTCTCCAACCCCCAGATGTATTCTTTATGAGCAAATATGTTAGTTTTATTAAGTCTGTAGATTTGAGGAGGTCTGGAGTGTAACTATGGGAAAAAGTTATAGATAATTACCAGGCTTGGGTTTCTGTAGTTGGCAAAGGTGTGCTCTTATCACTTTTCTTTCTCATTTGTATGAAAGATAAGATCCAAAGTATATTTAAAACAAATGAAATCTTTAAAGGGCTTTCAATCTGAATTCTTCAGAGACTATTAAATTTGCCACAATTTTGCTCTGATGTTATAGAGCACAGCTGAAAATAACTGCTTTAACTATCAAAATTCTAACCAAAGCTAGATCATTTATAAAGATTAATGTAGTAAGAAGATATAATTTAAGGCTTAGGAAAAAGACTAAAAATATACAATTTAAAGTAACATTTCATGAAGAACTGATACTCAAAAGTAGTATCTAGCTAGATATATTAATTTCAAATTCTTTTTTTAAATTTTACTTATTTGAGAGAGGGAGAGAGAGAGGCAGAGAGAGAGAGAGCAAGAGAGAATAGGTGTGCCAGGGCTCTAGCCACTACAAACAAACTCCAGACGCATGGGTCATCTAGTGCCACTGGGTTACATGGGTCCTGGGGATCAAACCTGGGTCCTTAGGCTCCACAGGCAAATGCCTTAGCTGCTAAGCCATCTCTCCAGCCCTTAAATTTTTAAGTTCTTTAAAGGTTTGGCTTGGTAAGTGATGATCTAAATTCTGTACATGAAAAAAGGTCATGAATTAACAGTATGTTTCAGTATAAACCATCTCCATTAACTAGTACCTTTTTTCGTTAATTTGATGTAGTTTAAAACTTGTTTGGGGGCTGGAGAGATGGCTCAGTGGTTAAAGGTGCTTGCCTGCAGAGCCTAAGGACCCACCCGGGATTGATTCCCCAGTACCCACGCAAGACGAGATGTACAAGATGGCGCATGCGTCTGGAGTTCATTTGCAGTAAGTGCAGGCCCTGTTGCGCCCATTGTCTGTCTGTCTGTGTTATCAGCCTCTTTCTTTCTGTCTCTCTGTCTCTTCTTTCCTCTCTCTCTCATAAATAAATAGAAAGATAGATAAATAAAACTATTGCTTTGTGTATGTCTCATCCCAGAGTTAGAATAGAACAGGTTGAAGAACAAATATACATTTGGGGGGTTGTAGGCCGTTTTCATCTGCCCCAATGGCTTTATGAATTTTAATATACAAAGATTCCCAATGTTTGTATTAAATTCTTGACTCTTGTTAAAAATATTTAGGTAAGAGAACTTGTTTAATTCATTACAGGAAATGGACCAGTTCTAGAGTAAAGGAATGCCAGATTTGAAACTTGGCAGACTAAAGTGTGTCATTCTTAGTTATAGAAAAGAATGAATTATGAATTATAAACATGATTTAGTTTATCCAACGGGGTGAATAAGTATCACTTGTAATTGTTAAGTCATTATATATCCATGGACAGCCACTAAAATTGCCTTTTAATAAGAGAAAAGAGACATTGTGTTTGGTTGGTTAATGACATTCTGTCCAAATGTTTATTCACTCTGTCTCCTGGAGGAAAGTGAAGATTTTAAATCTACTGACGTGTTTTCTCCCTGCATCCCAGTAATGCTTTTAAGTGCCATAAATCAAAATAAAAATACTGGGGAAGCCATGACTAAACTATGTATGCTTCTTGAAGCCTGATCATTTCCTTAACATATCATGTGGGTGAATGAATAATATGGGTAAAATTATCCCTATAAACTCATTAGAAATTCAGATTTGGCCAAGTAGATTTGTCACTAGCTGACAGGAGTCTTTTATAGAAATATGTTTGTACTTTTGCACTCAACTATTATTTAATATACCTGAATTAATTACCACAATTTTGATAGAACTGATTTAACCATAAACTATCATTAAGCTTCTTGTGTATGTGTGTGTGTGTTTTGAGGAAGGATCTCACTGTAGCCCAGGCTGACCTGGAATTCACTATGTAGTCTCAGGCTGGCCTCAAACTCTCACAGCGATCTAAGGTATGCACCACCATACCCAGCAAGCCTTTTTTTTTTTTTTTTTTTTTTAATGTGTTGGACCTTCATAAACAAATAACTCCACTGTTGTAATCTCACCATTTCTAAACCCAAGGTTCACACATACCATGGATACAGGTGTAGAAAAGTTATGCTTTATGTATTAGTATGAAAATAATCTCTAACATAATATTATATAAAAAGCAAAAATAGAGAACAACACCGAATAAGTTCTTAGTGGAAGAAAAAGGGACCTATGTAAACATTCACTCTGGCTTAGCATGTATGAATAATGTGGGGGAGGCTAACATCCTAAGGTGGCGTTGCCAGAAGGTTTTCTTTTTAAATGTATAGCGGTGAATTCTGCTCTAAGACAAGTGTAGGAAATAGAGATGAAGTTTAAAAATGCTTATGTTCAGGGGCTAGAGAGATGGTTCAGTGGTTAAAGTGCTTGCCTGCAAAGCCTAACGACCCGAGTTTGATTCCCCAGTACCCATGTAAAGACAGATGCACAAAGTGGCACATGCATCTGGAGTTTGTTTGCAGAAGCTGGAGGCCCTGATGTGCCCATTCTCTCCCTCTCTCTCTCTCTCTCTCTCCTTGCAAATAAATAGTTTTTCAAAAATGGTTACATTCGTCTAGATAACAGATATTATTCAGTGCCAAAAAGAAATTTGCAGGCAGGTGTGTTTGTGCATGCCTTTAATCCCAGCACTTGGGAGGTAGAGGTAGGAGGATCGCCACAAGTTCAAGGCCACCCTGAGATTACATAGTGAGTTCCAGGTCAGCCTGGGCTAGAGCAAAACCCTACTTCAACCCCCCCCCAAAAAAAAAGCTGAACGTGGTGGTGCACACCTTTAATCCCAGCTCTCAGGAGGTAGAGGAAGGTGGATCACCATGAGTTCAAGGCCACCCTGAGACTACATAGTGAATTCCAGGTCAGCCTGTACTAGAGCAAGACCCTTCCTCAAAAAACCAAAAATAAAAATTTAAAAAAAAAAAGTTTGCTATCAAACTATGAACACTTTAAATACATATCACCAACTGCAAAGGCTGTTCTGAAGGGCTGCACTCTGTATGAAACCTCTTGTGAGACGCTAGAAAACAGGTCTCTGCAGGCAGTAAAAGCATCAATGTCTGCCAGTGCTGTGGGTGGGCATGGGAGGGACGAATGGGAGCACAGGGGATTCTAGCAGTGCAGTGAAGCCTGCTGGGATACTGTAATGGTGAGACTGGCCCAAGCCCACACTGTAGATTCCAGGTGATGAGGCTACGCCCAGTGCAGTACAAGTGCAGTCATTGGGAATTAGTGTCCCACTCTGATGGGAGCATGTGTTGTACATATGTGAGAACTGGGTGAAATGAGCATCTGCTGTACCTTCTTCGCATCATAGCTGTGAGTTTAACGCTATAAAGGAGCTTAAATGCTTATATTGAGGTTAATACAAATTAACCAAGAACGTACATACAGCACCTGTGTACACATGCCATCATGTGGGGGACTATTGAGACTGAGTGTGGTACATTCGAGATCTGCACAGTGGCTACATCACACACACATTACTGACTTTGTAAAAGGACGTCGTGAACTACACTGTTGCATCGTGGTAGGACTGTGTGCCCGCTACATCTTCCAGTCATGTTAACTTTGCAGTGTTTCCTACTTAAAGTAGGTTCTAGCATGGTCTCTTTTTGTGGGGCGGGGATCCAGGGTCTCACTGAATCCCAGGCTGACTTGGAACTTGTTCTGTAGTCCAAGCTGGTCTCAAACTCGTGACATCTCAGCTTCCACATCTGGCCAGATGCAGGTTCTAAATTTCCTATCATCTTGGTTACATCCCTCGGTTAATTGGATTAGTATGTTTTGTGAAAGTTACATTCAGACATGTAAACCCAGTGACTCTAATTTTTTAAGTTCTAATGTATGCTGGAATTGTAATCTATTCCCTTGGCTGTGTCTTCCCTTTGTAATTTGAAGAATTCGAAATTATATTTTACTAGGGAGATATGTTTGTTTGCTTATTCATTTTGAGTCAAGAAAAAGCAGGTAAATAATAATGTCATTTATTTCCAAGTAACTTAGTTATAATCCTTGGGTTAGCGCTTACCCTGAATAAAGTTTTTAAATAATTTTATTTATTTATATGAGTGACAGAAAGAGGCAGAGAGAGAGAGATATCACACAAATGGGTGCACCAGGGCTTCCAGCCACTACAAACAAACTCCAGGTGCATGTACCACCTTGTGCATCTGACTTACATGGTTCCTGGGGAATTAAACCAAGGTCCTTTGGCTTTGCAGGCAAGCGTCTTAACTGCTAAGCCATCTCTCCAGCCCCTGAATGAATATTTTAAAGGAGAAGCTAAAAGTGTGGTTCTCCTCAGATCAGCAGGTGTTCCTCCTCATCCTCAGGTGTTCCCCCTCTTCCTCAGGTGTTCCTCCCCGTCCTCAGATGTTCCCCCTCGTCCTCAGGTGTTCCCCCTCGTCCTCAGATGTTCCCCCTCGTCCTCAGGTGTTCCCCCTCGTCCTCAGGTGTTCCTCCTCGTCCTCAGGTGTGGCCAGATCCTCAGGTGTTCCCCCTTTCCTCAGGTGTTCCTCCTCGTCCTCAGGGTGTTCCCCTCGTCCTCAGATGTTCCCCCTGTCCTTTGGTGTTCCCCTCGTCCTCAGATGTTCCCCTCGTCCTCTCTAATGTTCCCCCTCGTTCAGATGTTCCCCTCTGTTGTAAGGTGTTCCCCTCCCCTCAGATGTTCCTCCTCCTTCAATTTGTTCCCCTCGTCTTCAGGTGTTCCTCCTCATCCTCAGGTGTTCCCCTCGTCCTCAGATGTTCCCCCCTGTTTCAGGTGTTCCCCCTTGAGTCAGGTGTTCCCCTCGTCCTCAGGTGTTCCCCCTGTCAGGTGTTCCCCCTCGTCCTCAGGTGTTCCCCTCGTCCTCAGGTGTTCCCCCTCTTCCTAAGGTGTTCCCCTAATTTCAGGTGTTCCTCCTCGTCCTCAGGTGTTCCTCCAGAGAGAGGTGTTCCCCCTCATCCTCAGGTGTTCCCCCATCCTCAGGTGTTCCCCCTCGCCACAGGTGTTCACCCTCAAACTCAGGTGTTCCTCCTCGTCCTCAGGTGTTCCCCTGACTCAGGTGTTCCCCTCTTCCTCAGGTGTTCCTCCTCGTCCTCAGGTGTTCCCCTCGTCCTCAGGTGTTCCCCCTCTTCCTCAGGTGTTCCTCCTCGTCCTCAGGTGTTCCCCCTCGTCCTCAGGTGTTCCCCTCGTCCTCAGGTGTTTCTTCCTCAGGTGTTCCTCCTCGTCAGGTGTTCCCCCTCAGATCCTCAGGTGTTCCCCCTCATCCTCAGGTGTTCCCCCTCGTCCTCAGGTGTAGGTGTTCCTCACCATCTTCAGGTGTTCCTCCTCATCCTCAAGTGTTCCCCCTCATCCTCAGGTGTTCCCCCTCATCCTCAGGTGTTCCCCCTCATCCTCAGGTGTTCCCCTCGTCCTCAGGTGTTCCTCCTCATCCTCAGGTGTTCCGCCTCGTCCTCAGGTGGTCCTCCTCATCCTCAGGTGTTCCTCCTCATCTTCAGGTGTTCCTCCTCATCTTCAGGTGTTCCTCAGGTGTGTTCCTCCTCATCCTCAGGTGTTCCTCCTCATCCTCAGGTGTTCCCCTCGTCCTCAGGTGTTCCCCCTCGTCCTCAGGTGTTCCTCCTCGTCCTCAGGTGTTCCTCCTCGTCCTCAGGTGTTCCCCCTCGTCCTCAGGTGTTCCCCCTCATCCTCAGGTGTTCCCCCTCATCCTCAGGTGTTCCTCCTCATCCTCAGGTGTTCCTCCTCATCCTCAGGTGTTCCTCCTCATCCTCAGGTGTTCCCCCTCATCCTCAGGTGTTCCCCCTCATCCTCAGGTGTTCCTCCTCGTCCTCAGGTGTTCCCCCTCATCCTCAGGTGTTCCCCCTCATCCTCAGGTGTTCCCCCTCATCCTCAGGTGTTCCCCTCGTCCTCAGGTGTTCCTCCTCGTCCTCAGGTGTTCCTCCTCGTCCTCAGGTGTTCCCCCTCGTCCTCAGGTGTTCCTCCTCATCCCTCAGGTGTTCCCCTCATCTTCAGGTGTTCCTCCTTGTCTTCAGGTGTTCCCCCTCATCCTCAGTTGTTCCTCCTCATCTTCAGGTGTTCCCCCTCTTCCTCAGGTGTTCCTCCTCGTCCTCAGGTGTTCCCCCTCGTCCTCAGGTGTTCCCCCTCTTCCTCAGGTGTTCCCCCTCTTCCTCAGGTGTTCCCCCTCGTCCTCAGGTGTTCCCCCTCATCCTCAGGTGTTCCTCCTCATCCTCAGGTGTTCCCCCTCGTCCTCAGGTGTTCCCCCTCATCCTCAGGTGTTCCCCCTCATCCTCAGGTGTTCCTCCTCATCCTCAGGTGTTCCCCCTCATCCTCAGGTGTTCCTCCTCTTCCTCAGGTGTTGCTCCTCATCCTCAGGTGTTCCTCCTCGTCCTCAGGTGTTCCCCCTCATCCTCAGGTGTTCCCCTCATCCTCAGGTGTTCCTCCTCGTCCTCAGGTGTTCCCCTCGTCCTCAGGTGTTCCCCCTCGTCCTCAGGTGTTCCCCCTCGTCCTCAGGTGTTCCCCCTCGTCCTCAGGTGTTCCTCCTCGTCCTCAGGTGTTCCTCCTCGTCCTCAGGTGTTCCTCCTCGTCTTCAGGTGTTCCTCCTCGTCCTCAGGTGTTCCCCCTCGTCTTCAGGTGTTCCCCCTCGTCTTCAGGTGTTCCTCCTCGTCCTCAGGTGTTCCCCTTCGTCCTCAGGTGTTCCCCCTCGTCTTCAGGTGTTCCCCCTTGTCCTCAGGTGTTCCCCCTCGTCCTCAGGTGTTCCTCCTCGTCTTCAGGTGTTCCTCCTCATCCTCAGGTGTTCCTCCTTGTCTTCAGGTGTTCCCCCTCATCCTCAGTTGTTCCTCCTCATCTTCAGGTGTTCCTCCTCATCCTCAGGTGTTCCTCCTCGTCTTCAGGTGTTCCTCCTTGTCTTCAGGTGTTCCCCCTCATCCTCAGTTGTTCCTCCTCGTCTTCAGGTGTTCCCCCTCATCCTCAGGTGTTTCTCCTCATCCTCAGGTGTTCCTCCTCTTCCTCAGGTGTTCCCCCTCATCCTCAGGTGTTCCTCCTCATCCTCAGGTGTTCCTCCTCGTCCTCAGGTGTTCCTCCTCATCTTCAGGTGTTCCCCCTCATCCTCAGGTGTTCCTCCTTGTCTTCAGGTGTTCCCCCTCATCCTCAGTTGTTCCTCCTCATCTTCAGGTGTTCCCCCTCATCCTCAGGTGTTCCTCCTCGTCCTCAGGTGTTCCCCCTCATCCTCAGGTGTTCCCCCTCGTCCTCAGGTGTTCCCCCTCATCCTCAGGTGTTCCTCCTCGTCTTCAGGTGTTCCCCCTCGTCCTCAGGTGTTCCTCCTCATCTTCAGGTGTTCCCCCTCATCCTCAGGTGTTCCTCCTCGTCCTCAGTTGTTCCTCCTCATCTTCAGGTGTTCCTCCTCATCTTCAGGTGTTCCCCCTCATCCTCAGGTGTTCCTCCTTGTCACTTATCCTGAGTCCTTTATCAAGCTTTCTCCCTCCTCTGTGGTCTCCACCAACTGCAGAAAGAAGCTTCTCTCACCTAAGGTGAGAGAGAGCAGCTCTAATCTGTGAGTATGAATATGAACAAAGGGCCACTCGATGCCTCATTGCCATTTAGCCAACAGTAGTAGCCCAAGGCCTGTGCCCTCATCTTGTTTGTTTGTTTGTTTGTTTGTTTTTGGTTTTTGCGAGGTAGGGTCTCACTCTGGTCCAGGCTGACCTGGAATTAACTATGTAGTCTCAGGGTGCCCTCGAACTCTCAGCGAACCTCCTACCTCTGCCTCCCGAGTGCTGGGATTAAAGGCGTGCCCCACCACGCTCAGCTGCCCTCATCTTTTCACTGGGTTTGCAGTAGGAGTAAGTTCCCTCTTGTGCAGTGGGCTTCAAATACAGAGAGCAATTGGTTAGCCCCCAGACAAACATGCCACTCTTGTGCAAGTGGGTGTATCCTGCCTGCTGGTCAGTTTTGCATCTGTACGGGTCCTCTGCTGGGTAAGCTTGGGGATGACTTTTCTCTCCGGGCAGCGCACATGGCACTTTCCAGCACGATGACAGCAAGCCAGCAGGGAGGAGCCGTCCAGCTGAACTCTAGCTTCATTTCTCAGAGTCCTGCACTGAAGCTTGTGCTGTCTGTAGCAGTAGGGTCTTACCACCTGGTTCTGGTGGGCAAACAAGAACAGTGGCAATAGCACGTGTTGTTTGGGTGGCCTCATGGGCCCCATGACTAACAATTCATTGGGAGGCATCCCGCCCCCAATACCAAGATTTTCTTGTAACAGCGTGTGGCTTCTGGGTGCAGCTTGTTGTTGATACAAACATGCAAGGTAAAACTATCCATCCCCATAACTTGTCCTGATAGACCAAGACTTTCAAAAAAAAAAAATATGTGTGAAGGATTTTAGATTTATATCAAAGTTTTATATTTTTTATAATATGTATAGAGCAAATTTTAGGTACTCAGTTTAAAGATCAAATACATCCCTGTGGATTATAGCCTTTAATTATATATTATTTGAGTCAATATATTCATGTAACCTTTCATTAAAAATGTTATAAATAGGTCACAGGAGACTATAGTAAAAATTTTTCTGTAAGCCTAGTCTTACATGGCACAAAGATTTACCTTTAAAAAAACATTAAAAATTATTTCCAAGCTGGAGAGATAGCTTAGCAGGTAATTTTGTTTGCTTCACATGCCTGAGGGCCTGATTTGCCCATAGTTCAACTCCCCTCCACGCTGTAAACAGACAGGTATGGATGTGCATCTTTGTACCCTGTTCTTTTTCTTTTCTTTTTTGAGAGAGAGAGAATGGGCGTCAGGGCCTTTCAGTTGCTGTGAACAAACTCCAGACGTGTGCGCCCCCTTGTGGACATGCATGGCTTTGCATGCTTGCGTCACTGTTGCGTCTGGCTGTGTGTGGGATCTGGAGGATTCGACTTCACTGACAAGTGCCTTAACTGCTAAGCCATCTCTCCAGCCCTGCACCCCATTCTTGTGGGGAGCAGAGAACAGTCTTGCTGGGGCCAGTGTGACTGAAACAGCAGCTGCACGCCCACTGACAGACTGTGTTTCAAGGGAACATGGCAGATGTGTGACGGAGGACACCCAATATTCTTCTTGGTCTCTGTGTGCATGTGCACGGGGCATGTACATCTACATACACTGAAAAATTAATTACTTCCACATAGTTTGTAGTCTGTAGAATCTAATATCTCAAGTACTGAAAAGCTATTTAAGGAATGAAACCTGGATTTTAATCCTCCATCAAAGCTAAAAATGCTGTTGACAAGAAGTATTCAGCGTACCCAATCTTGTATCTTAATATATAATGTTTTATTTATTATATATTATGTAAAGCAGTTTAACTCTTTTATATTGGTTGGTTCACAGATGTTGAGTCACATAGGCCAGTATTAAAATTCTAGTTTTCCTGCCAACTAATTGTGTGACATTGGACCTAAGGTTATCAGTTTCCTTATCTATTAAAAAAGGCTAATGTTTAAACTTTAAAATGAGAAATGAAAAGAATAAGAAAACAGCTGGTCCTGCTGGTACAGGCTTGTCACAGGGACTTAGGATGTTGAGGCAGAAGGATCATAAGTTCAAAGTGTATTTGGGCTATAGAGTGAGTTCAAGTCTATGCTCAACAACTTAGTGTGACCATCTCAAAATAAAAAAAAATTAAAAAGAGGAGGCTAGGGCTGTAGTATGTTTACTTACCTAACATGGCTGAGGCTCTAGGTTCAATCCCCATTCCTGCCAAATAAAGAAAGGGAGGAAGGGAGGGAGGGAGAGACCGAAGGAACCAGGTTACCATATCTCAAAGCCTATATCCTATTGGACCAAAAGTTTAATCCATAGCATCTTTTAGGCTTCTATATAGAATATTGTGGTCATCTAATATTCCAGTCTCCTCTAGTTCATCCTCAAAGCTACTCAGCCTTTCTCAAACACATCTGTGAGTGTGTTACTCCTTTCCCTGATGTCTCAAGTGAACATTCAGGTCCTGTTCTGATTGCACTGTCTCTCTGGTCTCCCAACCTGGACATTGCCTGGCTCTGTCCCTTGTCTGCTTAAGACCACCTTAAATACCTTTGGTTCAGAGCATGTTTTGCTGGATCACCTTGAAATGTGGCTCAGCTGTCAAGTAAGGTCAGGTGCAGGTACAAGGATACTGAAGAGTAAACTGCTCAGGATTGGCTATAGTGCTTTGACTGAGTTTTTCTGTGGAAG
Source organism: Orientallactaga sibirica (assembly GCA_036365145.1). Taxonomy (NCBI): domain Eukaryota; kingdom Metazoa; phylum Chordata; class Mammalia; order Rodentia; family Dipodidae; genus Orientallactaga; species Orientallactaga sibirica. Next base: position 7,730,366 of record JAEOAD010000054.1, on the reverse strand, counting down.
CAGCCACAGAGAGATGCTGTATTGTAATAGACAGCCTCATGTCGGGCTGAACCTCTAGACTAAACACCACTTATGGGAGGATTTATTGACGCTTACAGATCCAGGGGAAGTTCCATAATGACAGAAAAAGTCGGACCCCCTTTCACAGGTCCAGGCAGAGAGAAAAGCCACCACCATCACCATAAGTAAGCACACTTCAGCAACTGCAGACAAAGCTCCCGCACTGTGCATATCTTTAGACTGGAATTCCAAATCCACCTCAGGGTTGGACCCTAGGATCTGTCCTCGGTGACACCTCCTCCATCCAGCTCCTGAGTCTATTGGGGGACATCCATTCAAACGACCTCAGATACAGATGGGATATGGAAGATAAAGGATGCAAGCTGAATGTGAATGACTCCTTGAGCCTTTTTTTTTTTTTTTTTTTTTTTAAATGATGAGTTCAAGGAGTTTAGTCAGTCCTGAAGCTCTGATGAGTTAAAGAGTTTGACAGGGCAGGGGAACTTGGCTCCCAGGCTTTTGCCAGCTTTGGAAGTTTCAGTCACTGGTGGTGATGATGAAGATCTATCAGCTCATGTCGCTCATGCCATTCTGCTAACGCACGTCCAGTGGCAGTGATCAGCAACGGCTCTTTTACCTTGTTCTCAGTGCCCTTATATGTCAAGTGTCTATGAGGATTTTTTTTTACAGTGTTAGAAACTTTTAACTTATGAAGCATTGATAAAACAAGGCATCCAAAATATATAGATTCATTAAACTTCCTTAGCATGTTATCAATAGATCATCATAGCTTATAATTGGAGCCATTGAAGGAATATATTATTTCATTTGCAATAATTTCCCAAATGTAGTTTAAAATTTTCCTCCAAACCCTTCAAATAACAGAATTTACTTGCCATAAAATGTAAGAAAAGTAACAAATACCATAACATTGTTCCAACAAAATGAATACAGAAAACCTTCATGTTACTAAAACCCTCATCCAAGCCTTATACAGGATGAAATGCTTTCACACACACACACACACACACACACACACACACACACACACACACCCCTGGTAGGAAAGAGAATAAAGCAAGACAGCCACTGTATCTGAGGTTGTTTTTTAACTTGTAGTGAGATTCACATAACACAAACTTAACCAGCTCAGGTGGACAATACAATGATGTTTAGTAAATTCATGCTATTACATAATTTTACCATCCACTGTTTTATTTTCTTTTGGTACAGTGTCTTCTTATGTAACCTAGGCTGGCTTTGCATTCATGATTTCCCTGCCTCTGCCTTCCAAATGTTAGGGTTATAAAATGCATGTGCTGCCATACTCAGCACAAAGCTGAAACTTTATACCCATTAACTCTTCATACCCTACCACACTGCTTCTTGTCTGTATAAATGTGGTTATCCTCAGAACCTCCTCTAAGGGAAAGCATGTTGTATTTATCTTTAACTTTAAATGTTATTACCCAGTAGGCTCATGGTTTGTTTCTGCCTTTTGGCTATTGTGAGTAATGGTGCAGTGTGCATATGTATACTAATCATGTTTTGATAATTGCTTTAAATTATTTTGCTTTTATAACCAGAAATTGCTAGATCATATGTAGTCATATTTTTACTTTTTTTTGAAGAACCACCATTCTGTTTGCCTAAGCAAGTATACCATTAGTACTTATTCTTTACATTTTTATTTATTTATTTATTTATTTATTTGAGAGAGAAAGAAGCAGATAGATAGATAGATAGATAGATAGAAAGAAAGAAAGAAAGAAAGAAAGAAAGAAAGAAAGAAAGAAAGAAAGAAAAAGGGCACACCAGGGCCTCCAGGCACTGCAAAGGAACTCCAGATGCATGTGCCTCCTTGTGCATCTGGCTTACATGGGTCCTGGGGAATTGAACCTGGATCCCTAGGCTTAATAGGCAAGTGCCTTACCTGGTAAGCTGTATCTCCAGCCCCCATTATTATGAACACTATACAAGCATTCCAATTTCTTCACATCTTCATCAACATTTGTTATTTTGTAAATAGAGATTTTCATGTCCAGATAAGGTCAAGGTTTGATTTGAATACTATGTGTGTTTTTCACTCTGCTGCCCCTCAAGTTACAGCTCTTAAGGAAGGCTTATGACAAATCTGGAAAACTTACCTGGGAGTAAGCACAAATAAATTCAATACTGTATGGTACTGTAAAGAAACTAAATTACAATTTTTTTTTTTTTTTTTTTTTTTTTGCGAGGTAAGGTCTCACTCTGGTCCAGGCTGCCCTGGAATTAACTATGTAGTCTCAGGGTGGCCTCGAACTCTTGGCGATCTTCCTACCTCTGCCTCCCGAATGCTGGGATTAAAGGCATGCGCCACCACGCCCGGCTAAATTACAAATTTTATATAGTTGGAACCTTTTGTAGAATACAACTATTCCTAAAAAGTAACTATTCACTTAGTATAATATGTTAACGTTAAGGACTTAACAGGTTCAGGAATATTCCTTTGGTCATTCATTTTCCTGATTTTTTACACATTGGAAAAGACTCATAGAAAAAGCACTAACAAGGAGCTGAAAGAGCTCAGCTGGGAGAGCTTTACACTGAAGAAGAAAAAGTCACAGTGGTTGGCGGTGACAAGTAATCACGTTATGATACTCTGGTGGAATCATTTACCAGCCAAAAAGCCAACTCTGGCTGAGGGTAAAGCTGTGAGCTTGAGCATTTGTGTGGTGAGCACAAGGCCCCAGATTCCTTCTGAGTTTAATCATCAGCGTCCCTGCTCCCGAACAAGCCAGTCACAGTAGGGCCTCTGCATTAAGGATGTACTATGCTCTGTTTATAATTAGCATGAGATCAGCCGGGCGTGGTGGCGCACGCCTTTAATCCCAGCACTCGGGAGGCAGAGGTAGGAGGATCACCGAGAGTTCAAGGCCACCCTGAGACTACATAGTTAATTCCAGGTCAGCCTGAACCAGAGTGAGACCCTTCTGTTTAAAAATAAAAATAAAAATAAATAAAAATAAAAATATAATTAGCATGAGATCCAAAGAAAAAGTGAGAACAGCAAAGTGTTTAGCTTTCTAAGGAATGGGGAAAAACACATTTTTTTTTCCATTAAAATGGTCACTAGAAATATTTGATTTTTAGAGAAATTGTCTTCATTACCTAAAAAAGTTATAATGCAGATAGATGATTTTTCATGACCAAGAAAGATGACAATTATGAAAGTAGCATATTTACAAGTATGTAGAAATAATCTTCCCAGCTTTTGCTGAATACAATCCAGTTGTACTCTGAATTTTCCATTTATAATCTGTCATTCTCCCTTGCCTGCCTGGCTGCTTATTTGGTAGGCACATTTTACAGAAGGTTTACCATTTGATTTTACTCTACAGTTCTGGCCTCCTAATTTTGTGTGTGGGGGGGTATCATTTTTCTCTTACACTTTTATCTTTATGTTGCAGTTGGCTTTTGTTCTTTTTTAAAATAAAAGATTGTGTGTGTGTGTGTGCTATCTGTGTGTAAAGGCATGCGTGTGGAGGTCAAAGAACAACCCAAGTGCTGGCCCTCTCATGCCTTGTTTCAAGCAGGGTCTCTCATTGCTTTCTGCCTTTACGAAGGCCAGATTAGCTGGCCCTCCCGCTCTGGGACTCTCCTGCCTGTCTTCCATTGCACTAAATGCATTGGTATTACAGATGCATGAGCCACCGTGAGCCTGGCTTTCCATGGTTCTGAATTGCAGAGTTTTGAGTTTGTATAGGACGAGTGATAGAACTGGGATGCTGTAAAGCTGTGGCATAGTGTTCAATTCTCAGCACCAAACAAAGAACAGAAAGCCTTTGTAATAAAATCATTCTGCCCCTTCTTTCAAAAGGGACATGACTCAGAGACAGAGGCATAAAATTATCATTAAAGGAGAAAGAAAAATCAAGTGTGCAAGGCAGGTGGAGCCAAATATGAGGCCTTAACACAAGCTCTAGTGACCTTTACACCCTGTAAGAGTGGAGTTGTAGGCACTTATACGTAAGGTCTGAGCTCTGTGGCACCCAACTCAAACGGGAAAGCCTTCCTCTCGGAACCTCATAATACTGTGAAACTAATTAAGCGATTCTGTGCAAAAATATAACTAGTTTTTGTTTTCAAAATTAGCCTCATTTGCTTTTATCTTAAAAACAATAAAGTATTTGTGTGTTGATGAAGTATGAAATCCCATAGAATTGCCTACTCTAGATAACTAGAGCCAAAGCCCTAAGCTTCCTGGTAGTCAGTCGAGGAAAAGAAGCCATTGGTCACACACCTTGTCCAGGTGAAGTGGCATGCCACATAATGCAGAAGATGGTTACTTCTCTTATTCTCTCAAGGGTTTCCTAGGCCTATAAGAGAAAAGTGGTTTTATTTTTTACTATCTTTAGACTAATAACTGAATTCATTTTCTTGCATAGTTTTTTTGTTTTGTTTTGTTTTGTTTTGTTTTTCAAGGTAGGATCTCACGCTAGCCCAGGCTGACCTGGAATTCACTCTGTATTCTCAGGATGGCCTCAAACTCATGGCAATCCTCCTACCTCTGCCTCCCAAGTGCTGGGATTAAAGGCGTGCACCACCACACCCAGCCTTTGCGTAGTTTTTATAGACACTACGCAATATAATATATTTTCTTTAGAACATTCTTAAAACATTTGATTAAAGCCGTACTGTAGTGGTGCTCACCTTTAGTCCTAGTGCACTGAGGTAGGAGGATTACTGTGAGTGACTTTGAGATCAGCCTGGGCTACAGTGAGACACAGCCTTGAGAAAATAATAAAAGCTCAGGAGGCAGAGGTAGGAGGATCACCATGAGTTTGAGTCCAACCTGAGACTACACAGTGAATTCCAGGTCAGCCTGGTCCAGAGTGAGACCCTAACTTAAAAACCAAAATAATAATAATAAAATAAAAGAAAGAAAGAAATAAAGAATATTTGTTTGACCCTGAACTGATTAATGAAGCCCACCAGGTTCTTGATTCAGTAAAACCAGGTTGTCCCCTCCAGGGGGACCGACATGATGCTATGCTTTGGTATTCAGCTTCTTTGTTGATTTGGCTTTTCCGGGCTGTATTTATGGTAGAGATCAGCACATTTCTATCAACACTCTTTCCTCCTTCCTGGGCATGGAATTAGACGACAGTTACCAGTGTCCTTTGCAAGTAGGTGTGGCCGTTTGACTTCCTTGTCTCTGGCGCACTCTAAGAGACACACCCGATAGATGTGAGTCCCTTTCTGTGCTGGTCTATGAAAACAGCATCGTGAGCCTCTCAGGAATTTTGATTGCTTTTTTTTTCCTGGCTAAATAAAATGGCAGCACTCAGAGAAACCTTGGAAATCCTGTGCTGAAGGTAACTGAAGATGCACCAGCCTGATTCCTGAAGGAGTGTGGGAAGGGCCGCCTGGCACCTCCCCTAGACTGTTAGGTGGAAAGGCACCGTATTTCACCTTGTTTAGTTCATAAAGACTACTGCAGTGTAACCAGTCATAATGAGTACGATATTTTAGGAAAGAAAATGAACAGAAACTGAGCAACATTCAAAGGCTCCATATCTTCAGGGCATGTCCTCTTCCCATGACACGCCTGCATTGGTTTCATTCCTACATAGCTTTTCTCCACATATTTAGCTCATCACAGCAGTCCCAGAACGATGTGCTTTTTAGATTTTCTACGTCGAGAGAATGTCTTTTTGGATGACTGGCTCAAGTTCTGTGAAAAAGCATTGGTCCAGTAGGAGTCACATCCTTGACATCGTTCTGGCTAAAGTAACAGAATACCGAGGCCAGGCTTGGTCTGCGTTTCTCCCTGCGCGTGGAGACGGATAACCTCACCCGAGCCCTTGGACCTCCCAGGTCGTGTACAGTGCGGCACTGAGCGAGTCCCTAAAAATCATGTCTGAATAGTGTCACAATACAGTATGGTGAGCTTTTGAAAGACAGGGGTGGGAAAAAGACTGGCCTGATGAAGGTATGAGAACAAATATAAAATGAGCAAACCTAGGAACATTGGATAAAAATGTATTTTGTTGAAAGTTTGCACTGCAAGAGATGGGAATAGTAGAAAAAGTGAGTTCACACTTATTAAAGTTTTTTAATTAGGTAAAACCTAAAATTTGCTATCTTAAGCATTTCAAAGATATAGTGATAAAGTTGTCATTACAGGAAAAAGTAAGCATATTCACTTTGCCAAAACAAGAGTGGATTTTGAATTAAAAAGTAGTAAAAGCTGGGCGTGGTGGCGCACACCTTTAATCCCAGGACTTGGGAGGCAGAGGTAGGAGGATCGCCATGAGTTCGAGGCCACCCTGAGACTACATAGTGAATTCCAGGTCAGCCTGAGCTAGAGTGACACCCTACCTTGAAATACAAAAAAGGAAAGAAAAGAAAGAAAGAAAGAAAGAAAGAAAGAAAGAAAGAAAGAAAGAAAGAAAGAAAGAGGAAAGAAAGAGGAAAGGAAAGAGGAAAGAAAGGGAAGGGAAGGAAGGGGAAGGAGAAGGGGAGGGAGGGGAGGTAGGGGAGGGAAGGAGAGGAGAGGAGAGGAGTAAAATAAGTGTACTGTCAAGAGATTTATGAGATTTGACCAGAGCAGCAGCGGGGCCTTGTGAGGAGTGACTATAATAAACATTTGCCACCCGGGGCCAGACCACAGGGCTCCCTGTCCTGGCGTGGGTTTTTGATCAGGTGTCCCTCATATACTCAGGTGTCTGAATGCTGGGTCCCCAGCTGATGACAGTTGGGAATTAACACCTCCTGGAGGCAGTGTATTTTGGGGGGCAGGCTTATGGGTGTTATAGCCAGTTTCCCCTTGCCAGTGTTTGGCACACTCTCCTGTTGCTGTTGTCTATCTATTGTTGGCTAGGGGGTGATGTCCACCCTCTGCTCATGCCATCGTTTCCCCCTGCCATCGTGGAGCTTCCCCTCGAGTCTATAAGCCAAAATAAACCTTTTTCCCCCAAGCTGCTCGTGGTGGGGTGATTTCTACCAGCAATGCAAACCTGACTGCAACACCTGGAATGCTAAAGAATATTTCAGGGAAGGTGATTTAATTGCAAGGCAGGAATAGTTAGCAGAAGGGCAGGGATCTACACCTGAGTATCTGATCAGTCAGCATCAGGCCACAGCCACATCACAGTAGAGAGTGGGTTCAGGGTCAGGGAGTAGGGTCTGTCTGGGAAGGTTAAATGCCCTTATGGTTATGGTGTGTATGGTGCAGTAGCAATCTTGCCACTCAAAACATGATCTCAGAGTCAATTTCCGGAGCTTAGACTAGGGCAAATATGAAGAAAGGGAAATCTCTCACCACTTGATGGTGCCAGGGTGACTTTGTACTGACCAGTGGAGCTTGAATTGAAGCTCCTGTCCTTTAATGTAACATTTCACAGATAGGAATGAAACGCTGTTATCCATAAAGACAGGACAACTTCAGCGACGAGGTGCTAAGAGCAGTGCTAGGAGATGCAGAAGTCTGTAACAAAAGAGTAAAGCCATCCAAGTAAAGCATTACTAAACAGAGGTGCATGTTCAGAACTCAGCAAGCGGTTAGAAGCATGGAAGAAATCATGGTATTGTTTTAAACAATATACTGATAAAAGTTAAAGCAGTTGGAGTCATTGTTGTAAGCCTAAGGACTCACTGCAAAATAGTGTTGAGCGTATCCTTAGTCCCAGCAAGTATTTGAGTGTCTGTGTGTAGTGTAAGATCTAAATGCAACAGGATAAGGCAAACATGCACGGGCACTGTGACGGGGTATGCAGTATTGCTGTGCTTCAGCCTTTGCCTCCTTTTAAAAATCATTGTTTTATTTGAGAGAGATAGAGAAAGTGGAGTGCCAGGGCCTCAGCCACCACAACTGAACTCCAGACACTTCCGCCACCTAGTAGGCATGTGCAACCTTGAGCTTGCCTCACCTTTGTGCGTCTGGCTTACTTGGGTTCTGGAGAGTCAAACATGGGTCTTTAGGCTTTGCAGGCAAGCACGCCAGCTCTGCTTCCTTTTTTCTTTGGCTACCACAGTACAAAACTTTGTTTCTGTATGTTTTAATAATATGACAAGTTCCTAACCTACAAATTAGTTGAATCCTCAAAGTTCTTTATAAGCAGCTTGTTTAAATTCAACACATTTTCCCATAGAAACTGTGTTATAAATTGTAGTTCATTTGCTAGAATAATTCACAAGTCCCACTTAATCTATAATTTATCTGATTTGTTACATATTAATAAAAACATTGATTAGCAATGAAACCAAGAGAGATGCAATAACTATACATTTTTAAAAGGAGAACAGGATATTTATGGTAAATGATTTTCTAAGCGGGCTTGATTCAGCTGCAATTATAAAAAGCAGAAGAGGGAACGAGCTCAGATTACACAGTCATTTTTCTGAAGGGCAAGGAAGGGAAGCTGAGAGTTTGACTTTTGTATTCCCCTCTGCCAGGCAGTGGTGAGTGCCACTCTTAGAGAAGTAGGCTGCGTGTGATACAAAGGGAGGATGGAGGATTTATGTACAAAAGTAGTTTTAAAATGAGTCGGGAAAAGGAAGTAAGAAAAAAGGACACAACACGAACCTCATTATTTGTGGACATTGTTTTTGTAACAGGAAGATTTGACTAGTACGCCTCCTTAAATTTCTCTATAAAAATTAAATATAATTCAAAATACACCTATTCTCTGCTATAAAATTTTCTCTGAGCATCATTTTCCTCAATTGTAAAAGTGAAACTTGTTGTGAGAAGTAAAGAAGAAAATAGAGTGCCTAATAGAACAATACATAAATGTTGCTAAATAAATGGAATTTTGCTATTCCGCTAAATGAGTCTGTTAACGTTGATTAATAAACTACATTAACACAGTGTCAATGTATTGCTGATGTGACTAAATTACATTCTTCTAACCCTGAAAGCTTATAAAGAAATAGCGGAAGTAGGATGAAGTGCTATGTTTTATTATTTACTAAGCATAAAGAAACCTCGAGTCCAATCCTTCTTGTTTCGTTGGTAAGCATCCTACTAGGCACTCTTACCAGTGCACAGCCATCTAGCTGCAAGTTCCATGTGTGTATGTGCTCCAATCTGAGACCTCCCCATCTTAGAGTAATGCCTCCATGTGACAGATCTTACTGTGTGTGACTGCAGTCTTTGTTGTTGTTGTTTTGTTTTTTGTTTTTGAGGTAGGGTCTCACTTTATTCCAGGCTGACCTGCAATTCACTATGTAGTCTCAGGGTGGCCTTGAACTTACAGCGATCCTCCTACCACTGCCTCCCCAGTGCTGAGATTAAAAGACGTGTGCCACCACACCTGGCTAATGTGTTCTCTTGTTGTTGTGTCTTGGGTTTCAGGGTTTTTAAAATAATTTTTTAAATTTATTTGAAAGAGAGAGAGAGGCAGAGAGAATGGGTGCGCCAAGGCCTCTAGCCACTGCAAACAAACTGCAAACTCCAGATGCATGTACCACCTCGTGCATCTGGCTTTACATGGGTACTGAGGAATTGAACGTGGGTCCTTTGGCTTTGTAGGCAAGCACCTTACCCACTAAGCCATCTCTCCAGCCCTTTTGTTTATTTTTATGTTTTAGCTTTTATTATTTTCATTTATTTATTTGTGTGAGAGAGAGAGAGCAATCTTGTGCCACTGCAATGAACTCCAGATGCATGGGCCACTTTGTGCACTTGGCTTTATGTGGGTGCTAGTGAATTGAACCTGAGAACAAGCAGTCGCCTTTAACCACCGAGCCATCTTCCCAGCCCTGTTTTGGTTTTTTGAGACACTGTCCCTATATGCAGCCTAGGATGGCTTCAGACGCAGTCCTTCCTCCTTGGTCTCCTAGAGACGTTCCGGAGTGTCAATTACAAAAAAAAAAAAAAAAGGAAATAAGTGGATAAAAATAGCTAAATGAATAGTCCTTTGGGCAATCTTGGTGAGCCTCACGGGACAAGCCTTTCCCTCTCCTGTTCCTACAACTTGTCCTTTGGTGCAATCACAGGCTGTTGGCATGTCTTCTAACTGAACTGCAGGGGCGAGGGTGAAATTATGTCATCACATTCTATTAGTTGTTGCCAACATAGGACTTTATCAAAGAGAGTGTTTGGTAGCTAAAGTAATCTGGTGCTATCTGTGAATTGCTCTTGCTGTGCTTTGCATGACCTGTGATTAACCTCATCCCACCTCAACCTCGTTCCCTTCCCCGGTGGGTCTTTGCCCCTGTGGGAGAATGTCCCTGGTGAACGCTTGCTCCCGGAGGACCAGTGGACGCAAGGGTTGATTTTCCTTGTGCTGGGCAGACTTCTTAGGCACTTGCTTCACAGTGAAAGATTTCTCACTCAGCTAACCCTGTCTAAGCACTGGAAAGGAAAAGTCAGGTTCCAGCCTTAAATCATAGGCTCCACCCGAAGTAGATCTTCTTTGGTCTTTTTCCCAGTTTGGTTTTCGGGGGCGTGAGAAACTAGGGGAAAGGTAACACAGGGAAAGAAACTAAGTGTGGCGATCTTTCTGCCATTCACAAACCAACAGAGCAGTACAAGCTCAGGGGTGCATCTTGGAGCCTCAGAGGTACAAAACTTGGTCTGAATCAGTTATTCTCACAGATCATTTTGGAGCCCTAGGGGTGGGGAGAAAACATGAGTGGTACTATGGACCAGAGAAGCTCAGACTAGATAGTTGTATAAACTGAAGTTCGATGAAGATTATTTTTAACAAGTTTGGAGGCTGGAGAGGATGCTCAGTGGGTAGAGCACTTGCCTAGCATGCAGAAAGCCCTGGGTTCAATCCCCACCAGTGTGTTAACCAGGCACGGTGGCTCATGCCTCCCATTACTCAGGAAGGAGAGGGAAGGGATCCGAAGGAGGGCAAGAGAAAGAGAAAGGGAAGAAGAGGGATTGGGAGAGGAAGGAAGGAAGGGAAAAGAAAATAGTTGGGATATTATTGTGACTCTAACATCCTACTCAGCGAACCGTTTTTGCGCTTAGGGATCTGGCTTACAAATACTGGTATGTTCCTGTAAAGCTGGTGATCGTCACATGTCAGGATGATTATGTGGTCTTTATCTCAAAATATATGTCTACTCATTAATGATAAATAAGTGCCTGTGGTTAGCCAAATTAAATAGATTAATGAAGGGTAATGGAAGTAATTTCATGGATTAATAAATAAATATACTTTTCCCCTCCCTCCCTAATAAATATACTTTTTAAAAATTAAGACTAAGGCACCAGTAAATGCACTCTATTTTCATTAGACCATTCATATTTCAGAGCTGTCTTGTATTCTGTGAATTAGTAACAGTGATACCGTTCTTGACTCTTTCAGTCAATGGCCGCACCCCTGACCTGATTCCCGTGAAAACTGTTAGGCTTACAAGTCTGTTTGTATGAAATTTTGAGTCTAGAAATAATCAGCCTTCATTTCTAATCCAAAAATGAAGTTTGTGCTAAGCCAAAGCTTTACAAATGCAATAATCTTTAATTCTCTATATTGTAGTATATTTGCTACTATTTTGAATTAATTCATCCTATTTCTCTTTTTTACCTCCCTGGTCCACTTCCAGGTGTTCAAGTTGACTTGGAAAGTGATAATACTGGTTTGGACCTCAGTATGAATGTTTGCTAATTTTTGTTTTGTTTTGTTGTGGTTTGGTTTGGTTTGGTTTGGTTTTTTTGAGGCAGGGTCTCACTGTAGCTCAGGCTGACCTGCAATTTATTGTGTAGTCTCAGGGTGGCCTTGAACTCATGGCCATCCTCCTAGCTCTGCCTTCCCACACTTGACTCCGTTTGCTAATTTTTGTTGTTGTTGTTGTTTTTTGAGGTAGGGTCTCATTCTAGCTCAGGCTGACCTGGAGTTCACTATGTTGTCTCAGGGTGGCCTTGAACTCACAGTGATCCTCCCATCTCTGCCTCCTGAGTGTTGGGATTAAAGGCGTGTGCCTCCATACCCAGCTCCATTTGCTAATTTGTGTGTGTGTGTGTGTGTGTGTGTGTGTGTGTGTGTGTGTGTGCGCGCGCATGTTCATGTGTGCAGGGGTGCCTGTGGGTGTTGGGGGTTAGGTCAGAGGACAATCTCAAGGTCATTCCTAACTCAATTCACCTATCTTGTTTTTCTTCTTCTTCTTAAGACAAGGTCTTTTGGTTGGCCCACTGGGCTAGACTGGCTGACTTGCAAGCCCCAGGGAACCACATGTCTAGGCTACCCCAGAGCTGGGGTTACAGGTGTGTGCCAGCACGCGTAGCGTTTTATGCGGGTCCTGGGATCAAACTCCAGTCCTCATGTGTGCCAGACAAGTACGTTCTTGACTGCGCTACCTCCCTAGCCTGTGCATTTGCTGTTTTTGAGAGTCTATTCCCTTTTGTAGTAAGGAAGTGTCAGATTCAAATTTGTTTTCTGAGAAAACATTGTAATGTGAAGGTATTTGATCACAGGCATAAATTTTCTCTTGTTTTAAGACAGGACTTTAAAAACTGATTTCTATATATCTTTTTATTTGTGTGTGTCTGGCCCAAGTGCCTTTAACCAGTGAGCCATTTCCCCAGCCTTCATATGCTATCTCTCAAAGTCTATTAATATGGCTGAAAAAAATTCATCCTGCCTTGTTTTATTTGTGTATAAGACATGTTAACTCAAGTCACAGTTCACAGGCATTCATTACAGAATTACCTAATGTTAGTTTCTTGTGATAGTTTGTTAAATGTTAAAATTCTCAGGGCACTTGCCTACAAACCTGAGGACCCAGGTTCAATTACACAGTATCCATGTGAGCCAGATGTACAATGTAGTGCATGCGTCTGGAGTTCATTTGCAGTGGTTAGAGGCCCTAGCACACCCATATTTTTTCTCTCTCTCTCTCTCTAATAAATAAATGCATAAATAAAACATTTTAAAATGTTCTAATTTTCAATTCTCAATTTACTTTATATAGAATTTATATAGAATATATAAATGAACCAAGTGCTTTCGTAAATGGACTCTGCCACCTCACGGAAAACGTGAACTGACTGGACCTTTCAGTTCTTCAAAGTGGATTGTTACAAACTCATCATTGGATTTTTTATGTTTCACAGTTTCTTCCTTCAGTGTCAGTGTACTTGTTCAGGGAGTCAAAAGTTTCTTACACTTTGGAAAACAAAAAATGTATAAAAAATGTATTTATTTCTTTGTTTTAAACCCACACTGTTAGTGATGTTTGGTTTCCAAGGCAATGGGAAAGAAGTACATCAAGAGAAGATGGGCGTGGTGACACCCACTGAAAATCCCAGCTCTAGGGAGGCAGAGGTAGGAGGATCGCCCTAAGTTTGAGGCTGCCCTGAGACTACATAGTGAATTCCAGGTCAGCCTGGACTAGTGGCACACTATTTCCAAAAAAAAAAAAAAAGTACATAAAGAGAGTACTAGACATTGCTAAGATGTATATTCTTAATTTGCGAGTATTATCCGAAAACCTGTCTTACATTTTATTATAAATTTTACCAGAGGAGTACATCAGACTTTCCGATATGTGTGTTGCACATGTAACAGATGTTTTAGGACTTCAAGAGTGCTTTATCTGTTTTGTTTGTTTCTTGTCTCGCTGTACTGGAGATTGAACCCAGGGCCTCACACATTTTATCTGGTTTTGTTTGTTTCTTGTCTTGCTGTGGTGTTAAAAATTGTGAAAGCAGCTGGGCGTGGTGGCGCACGCCTTTAATCCCAGCACTCCGGAGGCAGAGGTAGGATCACCATGAGTTCGAGGCCACCCTGAGACTACATAGTGAATTCCAGGTCAGCCTGGGCTAGAGCAAGACCCTACATAAAAAAAAAAAAAAAAAAATGTGGGCTGGGGAAATGGCTTAGCGGTTAAGGCATTTGCCTACGAAGCCTAAGGACCACGGTTTGATTCCCCAGGACCCACATAAGCCAGATGCACAAGGGGACACATGTATCTGGAGTTCATTTGTAGTGGCTGGAGGCCCTGGCATGCCCATTCTCTCTGTCTGCCTTTGTCTCTCTCAAATAAATAAATGAATAAATAAATTTTAAAAATGTGAAAGCATATCTGAAAGGTCTCTCTTATGGCTTTAAAAAACAAAATGTTTTACCTGCTCACATAAATATGTAGAATATATCATATTATAGAGCCATCAAATTTTCAAGCAGGAGTGCTTCATTTAATCACTATAGGAAAATAGCAGCTTATGATAGTCATTAGTAATATGTTTTAATTGGTTATGTGTAATGATTCCATATATCAACTCTTAAATGCCAATTTGAAAATCTTAAATACAAAAAGCTGCTTGGTAGTAAGAAAAGTGTTTCAGTTCAAATGCCATCTAGCCCACTTAACTGACTGTTTACTAGGGTAAGTTAAGCTCTCTGGGCCTCGTTTCTTTGATCTGTAATAGGCTGTTTTAAAGATGAGAGATGAGGAGCTGGAGAGATGGCTTAGTGGTTAAGGCGTTTGCCCTGGAGTGCCTGTTCTGTCTCTCTCAACCTCTGTCTCTCACACACACTCTGTATCTTTCTACTTATAAGTAAATAAAATATTCTTCGGTATATTTGTAAGCATTATAATTTTTAAAAATTAGTAACCTTATAATTCTCTAGAAAGCATGTTATTAATATATAGTTGGTACACAAAACAGTGGTTTTCATTAGGACATTATCATGTGTGTATAGTGTGTGTTTATCATAGTCCTCATTCCACTGTAGCTCTTGACCCCTTACTTTTCCCAAATAGTTTCTCTTCTACTTTCATACCCTTTTAAAAAAATGTAGATTCTGCTTTTAAGAGAAAACCTATAAAATAAGTCTTTTTTTTCTGAGAAAGAGAAAGGTAGATAGAGTGAGAGAGAGAATGGACGTGCTAACGGCCTCTAAACTGCTGTGAATGAACTCCTGATGCGTGCACCCCCTTGTGGGCAAGTGTGGCATTGCACTCTCACATCACTTCTTGCGTCTGGCTAAACGTGGGACCTGGAGATTGGAACCGGTGTTCTTAGGCTTGGCAGGCAGGCGCCTTAACCACCATCTCTCCAGTCCCATATATCTTTTTTTTTTTTTTTTACTGTAGTAGTGTAATTGTCAAAATTCTTTTTTTTTATTATTTTTTATTGACAACTTTTATACTTACATACACAAAAACCACCTGATATTTCCCTCCCCTCCCCCCATTCCATTTTAGAACTCCACTCTCTATCATATCCCCTCCCTCTGTCCATTAGTCTCTGTCTTAATTTGATGTCATCATCTTTTTCTTCTATTTTGAGGGTCTTGCGGAGGTATTGCTAGGCACTGCAAGGTCATGGATATCGAGGCCAATTTCTGTCTGGGCAGTTGCATTGTAAGAGGTCATACCCTTCCTTTGGCTCTTCCATTCTATCCGCCCCCTCTTCCGCAATGGTCCCTGAGCCTTGGAGGGTGTGACAGAGGTGTTTCAGTGCTGGGCACTCCTCCATCTCTTCTTCTCAGCACTATGTTGCCTTTTGGGTCATCCCAGTGGTCATCACCATCTGAAAAGGGAAGCTTCTCAATGCTGGCCGCCCCCCTCGTTCCCTGAGCTGTGGAGCTTGGCTCAGCTATGCTGGGTCCGGTGTTGGTGATGTGGATCAGAGCTGCCACTCCCATATGTCTTTTTTATATGTCTGGATGTGGTGTATCTCACTTAACACAATGATCTCTAGTTACATCCATTTTCCAGCAAATGACATGTTCTTCTTTATAGTTGTATACTCCACTTTGTGTGTGTGTATACATACTACATTTTCTTTACTCACCTTACCCCGGCCATACTTTTAATATGTGTCCTATTCAACTTCTATTTTCGTTTTATTTTTGTTGTTAATGTGGTTTACACCTATGGTCTTATTTGAGTTGTAAATGTGCAAGAACACCCTATATGTAGAAGAAAGGCAAAGATTATTTACAAATATAAACAAAAGACAGGTCTAAGGATGTAGTCCAGTTGGTAGGTGCTTGCTCAGCATGCACATGTTCAGGGTCTAGTCTCTGGCACCACATAAACTGGGTCTGGTGGAGCAGGCCTATAATGCCAGAATTTTAGAGGTAGAGGCATGCCCCTCCTCTCTCACCAATAAAATATGTTTTAAAAAATCACCACTGTTTTATCATTTTACAAATCTACTGAATGTCTGTCCACTTTAATTTCCATATGTGCTTTCCCACTTCATATGCTTCTCCATCACACCCCATGTAACTCCTGGAAAACTCCACTGGCACATCCACGAGAGTTATCAGGCTTGGCCATTTTAAGTAGCCTCAACCTTTTGCCATTGCAGCTAATGCTGTAGTGAGTACATGTGTCCATATGTATTATTAATAAGTCATTCTTAAATATATAAAGAGCTCCTATGAATCATTAAGTGAAAGAGCAACTGCCAATGGAAAAATGGCCAAAGGACATGAACAGGCAGTTTGAGGAAAAGGACAAAGGCATTTAAGGTGAAATGCCAAGTGTTTTGATGAAAAGAGCAAATAAAAGTTACATTTTTAACTTACTGTGGCAAAAGTCAAAGGATAAAAGTCTAGAAGAAGGTAACACGTGTGCCCACTGTTTGTGGGAGAGAAATTGGACAGTTTTAATGGACAGCCCTGGCAATGCTTGTGAGAATGACAAGTGCGTGTTCGGCTTGATCTGACGGTTCAGTTCTCCTTCGGGAACTTGGCTTATTGATTGGCGCTTATCCGGAAAGATGCATTCATAAGGTTGTTCCTTGCAGCATTGCTTATAGTGGCAAAGATCGAGGATTACTTAAATATTCCTCAATAAGACGTAGGAAAAGAATGAGACCTTTCCTCAAAAAACCAAAAAAAAAAAAAAGCCATAAAAAAATAATAATATACAGACTGCAGTGATAGCTCTGCAATTCAACATGCTTGCTTGCAAAGCCTGACAGCGTGGATTTGATTTCTCAGTACCTATGTGAAGCGGCAGGAGGCTCTGGCATAACCATTATCTCTTCTCCTCTCCTCCCCTTCTCTGTCTCTTTTTCAAATAAATGCATAAATATTTCTTAATTTATTTTTTATTGACAACTTCCATAATTGCAGACAATAACCCATCGTAATTCCCTCCCTCCACTTTCCCCATTGAAACTCCACTCTCCATCATACTCCCTCCCCCTCTCAATCAGTCTCTCTTTTATTTTGATGTCATCATCTTTTCCTCCTGTTTTGATGGTCTTGTGTAGGTAGTTGTAGGCACTGTGAGGTCATGGATATCTAGGCCATTCTGTGTCTGGAGGAGCACGTTGTAAGGAGTCCTACTCTTCCTTTGGCTCTTACATTCTTTCTGCCCCCTCTTCCGCAATGGACCCAGAGCCTTGGAAGGTGTGATAGAGATATTTCAATGCTGAGCATGCCTCTGTCACTTCTTCTCAGCACCATGGTGCCTTCTGAGTTATCCCAAGGTCACTGCTATCTGAAAAGAAAAGTTTCTCTATCCAAAAGTGAGAGCAGCATTAATGGGTATGAACATTAAGAGAAGTGCTTACTGGGCAGTTTGGTGAGCATAGTATATACATCTAGCCAGACACCAGCAGATGTTACACCCCTAGGACTCATGACTACCCCTGTTGTAGGTTTCCAGTATCAGGGATATGTTCCCTCCCATGGAGCAGGCCTCCAGTCCAATTAGAGAGTGGTTGGTTTCCCCTATAACAGACATGCTGCTATTGCACCCATTGGCTCATTTGGCCTGGCTGGCCAAATTTAAGACTTGCAGTGTCTACTGTTGAGTATCTTCACTGGTGATTTCGCTCTCTCCCATTGATGTGGGGAGCGAGAGAGAGAATGGGCATGCCAAGTCCTCCAGCCACTGCAAACGAGCTCCAGATTCATGCGCCCCCTTGTGCATCTGGCTTACGTGGGTCCTGGAGAATTGAACCAGGATCCTCTGGCTTTGCAGACAAATGCCTTTACTGCTAAGTCATCTCTCCAGCCCAGCTCTTTAAAATTTTAACTTCTGTATTTACTTAATTTGTTTGAGAACATAACAATACACGAATAAGGCTGGAGGTATGTATGGTATGCAAAGATGATGTTTGAATGACAGGTTCAGAGGTCACAATGAAAACAAGTTAAAGAACACAAAATGCATTGTACGAGCAGAAATGGGAGTGTGAGACTCCAGTTTAGGGCCTTCTGCTCTCCAGTCTGTTCCCCTCTGTGACTCGAGTTCCCATGTCCTAACCCAGAAGCTCAGGGTTCGTCTCTCACCCAGTCACCATTTTCTTTGCTTTTAAAAATATTTTATTTTTATTTAGTTATTTGAATGCGATAGAGAAAGAGGGAGAGAGAGAAGAGAGGGAAAGAAGGAAAGAACGGGCACGCCAGGGATTCCAGCTTCTGCAAACGAACTCCAGATGCATGTGCCACCTTGTGCATCTGTCCTATGTGGGTCCTGGGGAATCGAACCTGGGTCCTTTGGCTTTGTAGACAGGTCCCTTAACTTCTAAGCCATCTCTCCAGCCCCATTCTTTTTTTTTTTTTTTTTTTTTTTTTTTTTGTTGTTGTTTTCTGAGGTAGGGTCTCACTCTAGTCCAGGCTGACCTGGAATTCACCATGTAGTCTCAGGGTGGCCTTGAACTCACAGTGATCCTCCTACCCCTGCCTCCCGAGTGCTGGGATTAACAGTGTGCACCGCCACACCCAGGGAGTACACTACTCTTAACCTGTTGTATCTGGATTTATTAGACCTAAACATCGATTAAATATTTTATCAGGCTAATTTTCAGATGCAAATTAGGCCCAAAATTTTGACTTCAGCACATATTTAAATTTATTCTATTCACTAGAATGGAAGTTGATTTTTTTTTTTTTTTGCTGTGATAAGTAGTCTTGTCACAAATATTGCAGTTTAAGCAAGTAAAGTATGTGCATTAGTTCTTAAGGGAAACATAAATTCCACTTCCAATTCATAAAATTCATATATGTAGGATATATATTCCTAAGGATGCAGTGGATTTTAAAAGCAGTTTGAGGGTAACAATTTATATCTGATAATAAAGAATTTTTTCCGTGATCGTTTTATATTTCTACAGATGCGTACTTTTTGGTGTGTGTCTGTGTGTCTGTGTGTGTCTGTGTGTAGGTACATCTGCCCCAGTACACGTGGAGGTCAGGGATGGCCTCGGGTGTTTGTCTCTCCTTTCACCTACTTTGAAGATTAGAGTCTCCCTTTGTTGTTTCTGCTGCTGAGTGCACAGGAGTCTAGCTGTGCCACAAGCTTCTAGATGGTCCTGGCTCTGCTTCCCATTGCCTTAGGTACATTGGCTTCACAGACACATATGCCACTTTGTGTCTGCCTCTCATTTGACTGCTGGGGAATTAAGCTTGGGCCAGAGTCTTAGAAGCAAGCGTCCTTAACCATTGAGCCATCTCTCCAGCCCCTCAGATGCGTACTTTTGAAGGTACATGTTAATGCCACTGATTTGTAAATAAAGGTCTTTTATTAATTAAGAATTAATTAAAGTAGCTCATTAATTACTTTTGCTGTCTGTCTATACACAAATAGGTATGATTTGATTTTAAAAAAATATTTGGAGACTTTAAATGAAATTTTAAGACCCAAAACCAGGACTGAAAAATTAAGTTTTGTGTCCTAAATAGGCAGATAAACTTGTAAGATGTGTTTTTACTGGTGACCTTGGAAACTATAGACCTCTCTATTCCCCTTGTGTGCTAATCTTATTGAGGTGCACTTAGAAGCTTATGGACTACACATGTTCTTTCTGTTTTATATTTTAGATAGTTATTTCTCTTTCTTTAACTGTTACTGCCCCTTAAAAAACATATATTTCGACATCATGTAAGGACTCTGTGAAGACATTTGTATGACACTCACACAAACATTTTGAAAATTGATATGTAAACATTATAATAACCTTTCATAGAATATGTTTTTATATATGAATGTAAAGAGCGTATTTGTGAAAATAAGATACATATATTGAGGATTTACTGTGCAAGAAATATAGCTGTCATTGCTATACAAGCTCTTTTTACCCTAATTCTTACCACATAGAGATTTTTACTACCAATTAATCCTCTGATTTGCTGGTTAAGATAAGGATGAAGATAAATCTTCCTTCCAAAATTTGGGAAACCTCTGTGTGCGGATTAAATCCGGCTGTTTAAATGAATGTGTAAGGAAATGCAGAACTTCCCAGGCCAGGGCTAGCTTGTCTCTGAACTCCCAGCCTTTCCCTTAGTCTCACTAAGAATCGGGAGGCAAACACAGCTCTTGCCCCTCCCGAGGCTGTCCTGGGCCACCCCTTCTGTTTCACACTCACTCCTGGGGGTTCTTGCCCACACTTGAAAGAACTATTAGTCAGTAGAATTTCAGGGATTATAGGAGAGACACTAGTGGGCAACAGTGTCCAATTCTTTAATTACGTCACTCCATATGAATAGTGTGGGCATGACCTAGGAGTGGCAGGAGACAGGTGTGTTCTGTGCGGCCCAGATTTCTGTGCGTGGCTAGTCTAATTGCAGTCGGGCTGTGTGTCAGTCTTTTCCTTAATCCCAGGAACATGCAGGCACACTCGTTCACTACTGGAAAGGAGAAAGCCGACCCAGTTTCACCAGCTCCAAGATTCAGTGACAGACAGACATGTTTTGAAGCCATCGTTGAAGGATACAGTCAGGACTTTCTGAAAAACACAAGAACCTAGTTTCAGGCCTTCTATACGAACTTCACATAAATAGGTACTAATTAACATTTTACTTCAGAGACGTGTAAAAACTATCCTCATCCTGCTCTTAACTTCCCCACTTTGTTCTTTGATAAAATTATGTTAGTATTTATATTAATTGTACAAAGTAAGATTTCATTGTGACTTTTTGTATGTGTGTAACGCATATCATAATTGCCATCTTTTGTTCTCACTTTCATTAATTTATTGGCCATTTGTATTTCTTTGAAAAACATCCATTCATATCATTTGACAGTTTGTTGATTAAAGTCTTTATATATATTTTTTTCTTTTTGGGTTTTTTGTTTGTTTGTTTTGTTTTGTTTTGTTTTGGTTTTTGGTTTTTCAAGGTAGGGTCTCACTCTAGCTCAGGCTGACCTGGAATTCACTATGTAGTCTCAGGGTGGCCTCGAACTCATGGTGATCCTCCTACCGAGTGCTGGGATTAAAGGCGTGCACCACCAAGCCCGGCTTTTTTGTGTCTTTTTTGAGATAGGGTCTCACTCTAGCCCAGGCTGACCTGGAATTCACTATGTAGTCTCAGGGCATCCTCGAACTCTTGGTGATCCTCCTACCTCTGCCTCCCGAGTGCTGGGATTAAAGGCGTGCGCCACTACACCCTGCTTGATTTTTATATTTTGGACATTTAATTTTTTGAGTAATTTATATATTATGGACATTAATCCATCGTTTCCCCCATTCTGTAAGCTGTGTGTTCACTCGGGTATTTGTTTCTTTATTACACAGAAGCTTTTAAATTTGATTAGGATCCTTTATCCATTATTGATTTTATTTACTGAGCTGTTCTGTACTATTCAGAAAGTTGTTGTCTGTGCCAGCATCCGGAAGTGTTTCACCTAAGTCTTCCTCTTTTCATTTCAGAGTTTCAGGTCTTACGTTAAGGTCTTTGGCCCATTTTGAATTGATTTTTATATAGGATGAGAGATAGAGATCTAGTTTCAGGATTCTGCATGGGACATTGCATTTTCACGGCACTGTGTGTTAGCGAGGCTGCCTTTTCTCCAAGTATGTCTCTGGTGTGCTTGTCGACACCAGGGGGCCTCAACTCAAAGGCTTTAATTCTATCCTACTGTCCACATGTCTGTTTTTGTGTTACCTTCACGTTGCTGGCAGAAAGCACTCGACCAAAAGCAGCTGATGGGAAGAAAGTTGTTTATTTTGGCTTATAGACCCGAGGGGAAGCTCCGTGTCAGCACTGGAAAACGCGGCATGAGCACACGTGGTACGTCATCACCTCCAGCAGGAGAGTTTGCCGAACACTGGCAAGGACACGTGTTTAAGCCTGTCCCCAGCCACACACTGCCTCCAGTAAGGATCGAATTCCTCAGTTGCCATCAGCTAGGGACCAGTCATTCAGAACACCTAAGCTGATGGGGGTTACTTGAATCAAACCGCCACAGGCACTGTGGTAGAATTTGAAACCAGGTACTGGGGTGCCTCCAGCACTGTCTTTTTGCTCAGGAGTACTTTGGCTTGGTGGGGTCTTTTGTTCTTCATATGAATGTTAGAGTTGATTTTCTAGTTCTGTGACAAATATCATTGCGACTGGCGAGGATTGCGTCGGATACATAGATTGTTCCACCAGTATGGCCACAATAAAAATTTAACTCTGATCTACAAATTTAGAGACTTTTAATCTTTTGTTGTCTTCTTCAGTTTCTTTCTTCTGTGTTTTGTATTTTCATTGTAGAGGTTTTTCTCTTCCTTGGTTAGGGTTAGTCCTATTTTTGTTGTTGTTGTTTTGTGAGGCTATTGTGAATGATATTATTTTCCTGATTTCTTAGTGTACCTACTCTTGGCAGATAGGAAAGCTATTGCATATATATACATGTATGTATTGCTGCTTTGTTGAAATAGTTTACCAGATATTTTACTGATAGAGACATCAAGGTCTTTTAATATAAGATCACCTCCAAATAGGGATAGTTAAGTTTCCTTTTCTTTTTTTTTAATTTTTTTTTTAAATTTTATTTATTTTTTGGAGGAGACACAGAGAGACAGACAGATGGAGAGGGAGACAGATAGAGATGGGCGTGCCAGCAGTCTCTCAGCTGCTATGAACGAAATCCAGATTTGTGCGCCTCCTTGTGGCAAGTGCGGCATTGCGCCCTTGCATCACTTTGCATCTGGCTAAACGTGGGACCTGGAGATTGGAACCGCTGGAGATT